>JAYESA010000003.1:163704290-163903925 GCA_036927795.1 Iris macrosiphon
TATTTTTGTATTAAAAACTTGCATATCTTAGGATACGGTATCCTATTTTTTTTTAGTATCTTAGATTTAGCTTGTTTAGCCTAGATTTATAGTGTATTAATCCAATATCATTGAGATAGACTCATGCAACCTAGAAATAACTAGTTTGACTAGTTTGGCATAGAGTTGACCTAGTTTGACTATTTTGACTTAGAAATAGCTTTATGACCTAGAAGTTGACTAGTTTAATTTATTCTTATTTCCAAAATCTTGTATTAATACAATATTCCATATATAGGTCTGTGACAGTTGTTCGGACACCGTTTTGCATTATTTGCTCTGGACCACAGGCGAGTATATTCTCTGATAGTTTCCATTATTTGATTACCACTATAATTCAAGTATTTAGAAATATTACTTATGATTCTTGACACGATGGTATACAGATTGGTATTATTATTGGATCGTCAATCATGGGATGTTACCTTCATTATGGAGATATTATTGGATAACATTGATTATTATAGATTAAATATTGGATAAATTGGCTAGTAACGTGTCATGATTCTATCTATCGTATCAGTCGGGGCGGGAGAAATACCAATTAAATATGTGATCAAGAAACTATCGGCTAGTAGTGTAATCTTTGGCTACTAACTAACCATGAAATTCATGTATGGTTGAGTTAGCTCCTTAGTGTAATCATTGAATCTTCTAGGCCGATCACATATTTAGTTAGTATCTCAAAATACATAGTTATTATAGATTCTATTATTCAGTTCATTGATTACCATGTTCTATTCTGACATTATAATTTTATTCCTTCATGCTTGTATGCATTGATTTATATTTCTATTGCTAGTATTGCCTATTCTTTCATTGTTCTTGATCATCAGTTATATTCTCATCGTAGATAGCATCCTCTACTTTACTGTTTTATAATTTTTGTTAATTAATTAGAACTGCTATTGGGTTGTACTTCGCTCTATTCCTGACTGAAAAATATTTTTTAGAAGATTCGGGAGATTGGTGTCCGACATACTACGGACCTCAGCTTATAGATGGTGCAGACTTGGACTCACTAGTTCTGGAGTGACTGTCGGGAGATTTAGCCGGATTCACTAGTTAGCATAGTTAGTTCTCTTTTGCATTTTGGTACCGGATTTATTTTCGGCATATATTTTAGATTTGGATATTATTTCTATTTGTTGTTGTTATATTTTTAACTGTATAGTTATGTTAGACTTTTGTGCTATCTTCTCGTGCCATTGAAATGTGATTGAGTATTGTGTTGAACTGAGTTGATTACACTCTTCTTGGAGTTGAGATATTATTGGAGGTTTATGCATTATTGTGAGATAATTAGATAGTATAGTTGACCAAGACAGCGTTCTACCGCCGATATTATGGCGTAGGCTGGGCATTGTTCCCGACTTGCATCCCTACACTTGGTGCGGGTCGTGACACATATTTAGTGGTGGCCCATGCAGGTCAGGCTTCGCAAGTTATACGATATTGTGGTAGTACGATGACTTAGTTTTACTAATGTAAGCCTGCGATAGGATATAGAACATAGGACATAGGACTCTAGGATGGGAGAGGGATGCTTAATCAGAACTAGAAATTCTAATCTGAATTGAATCCCTAATTTTGATTCCTTCTGAATACTATGAATATTGTTGTCCTTCCTTGATGATATCTTATCTCGTGTCGAATTGATCTCTTTTATTTTTGATATATCTTCAGGATACCGTCGAAGACTAGATCTCATCAATCAGGCATAATTTTTGCGTGGTCTGCCACCTCTCAATCTTCCACTCAGGAAGTAAGGTTTTTACCTCCTATGACATCAGTTCACGTAGGAGTCTCGGCTGCCTTCGGGGGTTCTCCTCCACCAGTTCCGAGGACTACTCCAGTTGCTTCGGAGGGACTTCCACCACCTCCATTTTCAAGAGATAACGCGTTGATGGTTGTACTGTTTAGAGAGATGATGGAGTTACAGAGGGCATAGATAAAGGCCGGGCACAGGTAGTCAGATAAGATACGACAGAGTATGAAAAATGCCCATCAGGTAGCTATTACAGCAGTTCAGAGAGAGGCTCCTCCACAACCACAGGATGTTCAGCTCGAGCCAAGCAACATTCAAAATTTTAAGAAGCTTGAGCCTCGAGTTTTCAAGGGGATAGAGGGTATAGTCTATGCTGACGATTGGCTTAAAGATATCGAGCATCTTATGAAGTTATCCCGTCTTGCAGAGGATCTGAAGGTTGAGGCGGTAGGAATTCAACTGTTCGACGTTGTCCGTACTTGGTTCAGGAATAAGCCACTTCTTACTATTACGGGACAGTCTTGGAAGGTGTTCAAGGATCTCTTTAAGAATAAGTTCTTTGCTCGGACGGACAGATTTAAATTAGGAAGGTAGTTTGAGAGCCTTATACAAGGGAGCATATCCGTAGAGGAGTATACCGCAGAGTTCGGGAGGCTGAGCCGATTTATGGAGTACTTGGTGAGAGAGCCAGAAGTTCGGGCTATCCGTTTTCGCGAGGGTCTAAATTCGGAAGTGAAGATTCTTATTCCGTCTTTCTATGAGACATATTCTGAGATACTTTTGGAGGCACGCAAGGTTGAGCGGGAGTAGAACTTGAAGCTGAAGAGGAACCGTGATATGTTTGGTGGTGCCAGTAGCAGTATGGGACTGGCGTAGAGGCCGCAGTTCCAGCAACAGCAGTTTCCAGTATAGTTCGGAGCTTATCAACAGCGATATCAGATGTATGAACCAATTGTTGATCCAGTACAAGCTCCAATATAACATATACCACAGCAGCCTCAGAGACAGGTGCAACAGGCTCCTCAACGCACCTATTATAAGAAGATTGGGCACACTTGGGAGATATGCCGGAAGAGACTTGGAGCGTGCTTACATTGTGGATCAACGGAGCATATGGTGAAGGATTGTCTATGGACCCTTCAACGTCTAGGCCAGGGTACAGATCGAGGGCAGAGAGGTGGAGTTAGGCCACCTGTAGTACCGCAGATTGCTCATCACCCGCAGAGGAAGCCACCTCCAAAGGGCAGAGCATTTGTGATGACGGTCGAGGAGACCGATACTATATGTGATGGGTTAACAAGTTCTGTTCTTTCTTTCTGTACCTTCCATCTATGTTGATTGACTATTTCTTTAGTACCTTTTGAATGCTTGTGTTATATAGTTAGTATATCTAATAGAATACCCTGACGGAGACAGCAGTAATAAGATATACGGAGACCATGACCATGCATTTTTTTCTTTGTGTGATTTTAGATAAGACCTTATTAGACTATGATTGATAGGGGTTTGACCTAGAAGGAGTACGATCACCCTTAAATTTTGAAGAAAAAATTATTCTAAGGGGGGTAGACTTGTCACTACCATATTTTCTAGTAAAGAATATTTTGGTTATTTTATAATTAATTAAATATTATGCTTGTTTAATATTTATTTATGGTATTATTATTTATTCTTAGCATGTTAGATTTATTTTGGACTTGTGTAGTAGACCTAACTAGTTTAGAATAGATCCATGGACCAACATTAAATTCTAGTAAGATTTGAGCCCAATAGTAAGCCCAATCATTAGGAGGATGAATTAATTAAGTTAAACCCATTAGACTAGAACATTCCTACCTTAATTATTTTTTTCATGAAAGTCCCCAAGGGGTATTTTAGACTTTATATAGTAGCTTGAGGAAGGGGACAAGTGAGGCCTATATAAAGGGGATGAATTTTTTTTTATTTTTTATTTTTTATTCCAAATCTAGATCTAGAATTTCCCTCAACCAAATTTCATCAAATCCCTACAAAATTTCTCCCCAATTTCTTTCTAAATCACCATTGGAGACTAGTATAGCAAGGATCTAGAAGGAGAAAGCAAGGATCCACAAAGAGGAGCAAGGATCTACAAGTTGAAAGCCAATTTTACCAATTTAGGAGGTTTTAATGGGAATCCATCTCCCAATAGGTATAATTCAGTTTTTTTTTTCCTTAATTTAGGTTCTAAATCTGAGAATTAACCATGAGAAATTAACCCATATGCATAGATTTGGAATTGAGTTCATATGAGGCCTATTGAGAAAGTTATGGTACTTTTTGTGTCAATTTTGGAGGAATTCTAAGATTGACACTTGTTGTGTTTGTCAATTGGTCCTATAGATCAACTTGGCATGTGTTTGTGTATTTGGGGCTAGTAGTTTTTATTAGATAAATACATACTAACTTATACTTTAGAGATTGGGTAGATAATATATACTAAGAGCACATTACCTTGAGATATCAAGGTAAATGTCAAGGTATCGGGTTGGTACACAAGGTATTGAGGGATGCTCAAGGTATTGATTTTGAGTATCGGGAGGGGTGTGTAGGTAGTGTGATACGCTTTGGTTCAAAGTCATGGTATCCTATTTGCATTAGTTAACTAAGGTAATATATGTATTGCCTTGTGTATATAAATAAATTACTATTTTTGTATTAAAAACTTGTGTATCTTAGGATACGGTATCCTATTATTTTCTTAGTATCTTAGATTTAGCTTATTTGGCCTAGATTCATAGTGTATGAACCCAATATCATTGAGATAGACTCATGCAACATAAAAATAGCTAGTTTGACTAGTTTGGCATAGAGTTGACCTAGTTTGACTTTGAAATGGCTTTATGACCTAGAAGTTGACTAGTTTAATTTATTCCCATTCCCAAAATCTTGTATTAATGCAATATTCCATATATAGTTCTTTGACACCAGTTCAGACCATTTTTTATTATTTGCTCTGGACCACAGGCGAGTACATTCTCTAATAGTTTCCATTATTTGATTACCACTATAATTCAAGTATTTAGAAATGTTGCTTATGATTCTTGACACGATGGTACACGGATTGGTATTGTTATTGGATCGTCAGTCATGGGATGTTACCTTGATTATGGAGATGGTATTGGATAATGTCCTTATTGGTATTAGATAACATTGAGTATTGTAGATTAAACATTGGATAAATTGGCTAGTAACGTGTTATGATTCGATCCATCGTATTAGTCGGGGTGGGTGAAATACTAATTAAATATGTGATCAAGAAACTATCGACTAGTAGTATAATCATTGGCTACTAACTAACCATGCAATTCACATATGGTTGAGTTAGCTCCTTAGTGTAATCATTGAATCTCCCAAGCCGATCATATATTTAGTTAGTATCTCAAAACACATAGTTATTGTAGATTCCATTATTCAGTTCATTGATTACCTTATTCTATTCTGACATTATAGTTTCATTCCTTCATTCTACGCATTGATTTATATTTTTATTGCTACTATTGCCTATTCTTTCATTGTTCTTGATCATCAGTAATATTCTCATCGTAGATAGCATCCTCTACTTTACTGTTTTATAGTTTTTGTCAATTAATTGGAACAATATTGGGTTGTACTTTGCTTCATTCCTGACTGGAAAATATTTTTCAGAAGATCTGGGAGATTAGTGTTCGACATACTATGGACGTCAGCCTATAGATGGTGCAGACTTGGACCCACTAATTCTGGAGTGACTGTCGGGAGATTTAGCCGGATTCACTAGTTAGCATAACTAGTTCTCTTTAGCATTTTGGTACCGGATTTGTTTTCGGCATATATTTGAGATTTGGATATTATTTCTATTTATTGTTGTTATATTTTTAACTACATAGTTATGTTAGACTTCTGTAATATCTTCTCGTGCCATAGAAATATGATTGAGTATTATGTTGAACTAAGTTGATTACACTCTTATTGGAGTTAAGATAAATTGGAGGTTTATGCATTATTGTGAGATAATTAGATAGTATAGTTGGCCAAGACAATGTTCTACCACCGATACTACGGCGTAGGCTGGGCGTTGTTCCCTACTTGCATCCCTACACCGGGTGTGGGTCGTGACATAGTCTCAACTAGAAACTAAGTTATCGTCGAGATCAGAGATTCACACAAGAGTTCCTCATATGATATTTTTGATTCAACGAAGCACGAACTAAGAACTGATTACAAACAAACTCTGAAGAAAATAAAGATTATAATAAGCAACAAGAAAAATATTCTTCTTTTTACGTTCGCAGACGCTACAATGAGAATGAACGAATAAAGAAAAACTTAAAGAAAAGCTCCTTGCTGGGTGGTCAAAACCACCGTTGCTCAAAGTAAGATTCGTCGTACAAATGATCTGCCCCTAGGAACCAGCAAGTTCATAAATAAACTTCTGGAACGCTCAATGTCACCTTCGAAAATACTCAGAAACACAATGTGGGAGGGGGATACTCTGGGCCGCTGATGCGATCTGATGTCCTTAATTTTTTTATCTGTATTTTCTCTCTCTTCAAATGAAAGAAGAGGTCCTCTATATATAGAGTAAAATATCACCTATGCGTCCTAAGAAAACTCTACGCTACATATGCGCTGACCAACCAGATCCTCCAAAATTTGGGTATCAGAGTCGTAGGCGCCGCCCATGTCGAATGTGTCGCCTCCGTCATCGGTCACCCTGTACTGCACGAGGCAGACAACGTCGCCAAACGCCGAAAGCAGCCTCTTGTGCCAGATGTGCCATATTTTTCGGAAGGCACAAAAAACTATGCGCCATATGCACCGCCTAAAGTAGACCATGTCCCTTCACAAGAAACTCGCTCATTCTAACCTGGCAGCATAGCCCCTGGCTGTATAGCATCTAGTCGCATAGCCCCTGGCCGCATAGTGCCTTGGTCGCATAGTGCCAGGACGCTTAGCGCCAGGTCGCATGTACCAAAAATCCTGTGTTAAGTGCAAAAAATACGCTATGATACATGTAAAAGAACAATGGGGTTCGCACAAAAAATACGCCAGGAACTACCAGGAATAACATCTCACGATGGGATCCAAAAATACCAATCCGTATAACCAATTGTCAGGAATTAAGATATCTACACTAAATATAAGAAACTTAGAGGATATCATAAACGAAAAACTGTCAAAGAATGTACTCGCCTGAAATTCGGTGAACAGTATCAAAGATGTCCGGAATGGTGCCTCAGAGACTTAAATATGAAATATTACATCAATACAAGATTTTGGAATGAATACAAGTTAAACTAGTCCCAAACTAGATCTTAAAGTCATTTCTAAGTCAAAATAGTAAAACTAGGTCAACTCTAGGTCAAACTAGTCAAACTAACTATTTCTAAGTTGTATGAGTCCATCTCTAGGATGTCGGGTCTATACGCTATGTATCTTGGCTATACTAGTTTTATTAGGATACTAGAGTATAAATACTATATATATATATATATATATATATATATATATATATATATATATATATATATATATATATATATATATATATATATATATATATATATATAACACTAGTTATCCCTTAGCTAATATGAGATAATATTAATTACGTTGGCTTTGAGCCAACTTGGTATTAATACCTAGCTACCCTCTTGGTATTCAATACCAAGATCCCATGACACCTCATACCCTTATCACCTTGGTGTATCTTGAGGTAATACTAGAACTACTATCAAGCTCACATACAAATAAACAAACTAATGTATTTCTAACTAATACCCACTAATATATACTAATATATATTAACTCATATTCATACTGATACTTATTGAATATATATACTACTAGCTAACTAATGATACATATTAACATATTTGGTACTAACTTCCACTTATAATACACTTCTTGTCATGCCCCTGTCCCAAAATACTAAAGGACTAGCCACATGGCAATAGCCAGCAGCACAACTCCAATGGACAAACCCAATTTAATGGACCCGTTAGAGTGCACTTAAGCTGTAATACATAAAAATGGTCGACAAATACCTGCCATAATTTATATATCTAATCTCATGCATAATAAGTAACAAAATCACAAAGAGATAAGTCTAGTCACAATAATATAAAATGATCTGTCCAATAAAAGTAATATAAATAATGTCATGGGGAACAACCAATCATCAAAATGGAAAGAAAAATAGCTCTAAGTACCATATCCAGAAGTTACTACAAGATCAAATATCTAAGAACACTAAGCATAATAAATGAATGGTGAGAATACTATATGCTCAAGAGAAGTCCTCCGGAACAATCTCGTCATCTGCAACCTGTACGTCTCCAATAGTATCACCTGCTCCGTAAACCTCGGGATAGCTCTCTTCATCTACACTTGGGGACATAATCCGGATCCAGGTCCTCAGGGGAGATAGTAAGGAATAATAAACACTCAAGCCAAAATAAAATACAGTAAGTAAGACCATATCCTCAAGGCAAGCTATGTTACCAGCTAAGTAAAATACAAATGAGAGCATCACTAGTACTCAGGCTGAGACCACTACAGGCTCTGTGTCAGGGAGCTCATAGCAGCAAGTAGTATCTTGTAGGTCCAGTAAATGTGCCAAGCTCTAGTACAAAGACTAAAGCACCTCCAGTAACATAATATATTTATAAACATAATCAGCCTGTAGCATGTGTATCTCTTCCCACCCAATGTAACCTCATATCTCATGTCCACGATGTCTTATGTCCATAATATGCAAGATCATGACCTCTAGCTAGTACAATGAGTCATAATGATATCTAAATAATGTGCAAGTCTTATATCACGAACCTGTAAGCCTATAAAGAATCACCATGAATAACTCAAGAAAGATTATGTCATATAAAATAGTATCAAGTGTCCTACGGTATGCCATACTTGGTAAAGCAAGCACGTAAAAATAGGATCATAGAATCAACTCTCTAAGTGACGTTACACGACTCCGCTTACGGCGTCGACACCCAAATCTTGTTCGGACACTAAGCAAGTCGAGCAGGCACATCAAAAGAATATAAAAGAATATATATATATATATATATATATATATATATATATATATATATATATAACACAAGCATATAATATAACAAGATATATTACAAGTTTGGCAAGGTACACTTGCTTGGGTTTTGAACTCCGTCAACTGCTCCGAGGAAAGTAGAATCTGCACGTGCACCTCCGGATGCTGAAACAAATATCACCAATATTCTCAGAATACTTGAATTAGCTAGTATTAACTACCCATAAGTCCAATTTGAACACAGGGGCAAAATTGACAGTTTTGGGTCAAAGTACAGTCCACATGTGACCCACTTCGCACCGAAAAATATGCCGGAGACAAAGTTCTCCAAATTTATCAAACTTAATTTCTACGAGTCCAGAACGATAATATGAACCCAACAGAATATCCAAAACTAAATTTCGATAAGCCGATCACAAAATTGCCCGTCATATGGAACCAACGTTCTCATATATGAACCAAACTTGGGTCACAAGACCAGCGTAACACTGCGAATCCAATGACACAAGTTTCATTGCGAACCGATGAGTATACACGAAGTTATGGCGATGTGTCAGAATAGATCGATATGGTATTTTT
The DNA here is from genome assembly GCA_036927795.1 of Iris macrosiphon. NCBI lineage: Eukaryota > Viridiplantae > Streptophyta > Magnoliopsida > Asparagales > Iridaceae > Iris > Iris macrosiphon. Next base: position 163,713,737 of record JAYESA010000003.1, read on the forward strand.
GGGCGGATACGCGTTAATTCCGGAGTGCATGCACGTCCAAATCGAATTTCGCAAAATTTTACACATCTGTGTTCATATTTTACACCATTCGGTACAATCCACATGCGACAAAGTGGCCTCATTTGGCAGGACACATCCCGTATCGAAGATTTTTGGTGTTTTAAAATAAATTTTTTCCTCAATTTCAATGCAGAATAAATTTAAATTAAAAGAGAAATAAATAAAACTATTTAGAGGGATATAATATTGGTTATGTTGTCTTTACCCAAGAAAAAGAATAACTCAGTTTGGCCTTGTGGGTTGAGAGTTATAGCCCTTAAAATATAGGTGTTTGGACAGTTTTAAAATTGCGCAAAACGCAGATTTTTGGACCAATTTTCGGTTTAAATTTCTTCTATAGATCATCAAAATTCAAACTTCTTGAAGGGGTTTGATGGCCTTCATATTGCGAATATATACGGATAAAAATCTCGTAAAATGATCGAGCAAGGAGGGCGTTCTCGTACCTCAAAGATGGGCTCGCGGGGAATGATGTTGCTGCTGCGTACAACACACGAGAGGTGACTGCGGCGGTGCTCCGGCGCTGCTTTGACGCAGCGACGACGGCGACGAAGGAACAGGGTGGTCGACGAGTGGCCGGGGGTAGGTTTAGGGCCTGGTGTAGAGGAAAATCTAGGGTTAGGGTTATGGTTTAGTTGTAATATTTATATATGTATGTATACATATATATAAGAAGGGGTTGGGGTCTCCTGTCCATGGGTTGGGTAGATTAGTTAGGTTAGTGTTAGGGTTTTATTTTATTTTATTTTATTTCTTTTCTTTATTTATTTATTTTCTTTTTTTTGTTTTATTTTATTCATAATTATATATAGAAAATTCCCCAAATTAGTTAAGTACTTGGGAATTTTTTTAGAAAATTTATATTTTTTTCAACAAATAATTTACAACCAAATTTTTATCAATTCAAAAGTTATTTACTAAATATGAATGAATATTAAATTAGTTAAATAAATTCAAAAATTATATTTTCTACTTAATATTATATTGGAAGCATGCTGGGTTTCGAATAACGCAACTCGAGTATCATACGTGTAATAGGACCAGCTAGGATCATAACATGGATTTATTTGGAATCAATGGGTTGGTATGACGTGTTAAAATCGTACGCCATGACAAAAGTGTTAATTAATCATCGTTTTCTCATAATTGTGTCATGAAAGTTGTGCGATCAAAATAAAGTATGGGATTACGAGTTTGTGAGTGACAGTCATGGCAGGAGCCTAATTTGACTCGTCTAAATCGAGCATGCTATCTTGGTTGGAAGGAAAATGTTAGTGTTGCACTCAAGATCTTAAAACTATGGTGGTTGGTTTCCAAAGTTCAATTAAATTATCGAACAAATATTTAAAATAAAAAATTTATTAATTATCGAACTAACCCTATATAAAAACCAGGGTGCTAACAATCTACCCATCTTAAAAGAATTGCGTCCTCGCAAGTAAGAAAAATAAAATATAACCAGTCAGAAAAGTTTTCTCCAGAAGAGATGACGTGGTTGTATGATATTTTTTGAAGCACGAGACAAAGGATAAGGACCATGAACAAGAAAAAAATCGAGAGGAAGGGTGAGGGTTTTGTTTAAGCAAAACATATAGGAAAGCAATAAAAACTTTTTCCTAGGCAATGAGAAATGAGTAACTCAAGAGTAAATGAGTCTGATTAGAACGAAGATTAACTACAACTTATGAAAACTTGGGTACCACTTACATATTACTACTCTAGACTAACAAGTTCATGCTAACATTGTCACGCCCCAAACTCCCGCAAGCCCAATAGTCCCCGCTGAACGTGAATCACCACGTTTACAGCTCTCCCGCAGGACCATCGTTCTCATCGGGACGTGATGCCGTACGAGCCTGGAGTTGCGCTCGTACAAGGCAATGTTGTCAAACACCAAATGTTATCATTGAAACAACCAAGTTGCAGCGGAAGTCAAGTATTGTGTACCAAGCACACAATCAGAGTAATACGCAGCGAAGCTCACGATAGGGTCAAATGAAATGCCTCATCGAAGACAAGGCCACGAAGGCGATGCCACGAAGGCGATGAAATACTCTTGCTCTTTTCTCTAGCCCACAAAGGTACTTACAGTTCATACATCATGTCTCGTATATCCAAGCAGCGCCACTACGCCTGCGTACCTGAAATATTGCCCACAAACGTGGGTCAGTACACAACCGTACTGGTGAGCGGGGTAACCCACTCGTCTAAGCCGACACTAAGTAAAGTAGTGAATGCACACAGTTAAATGGTGATCTTTCTAGTTGAATCCTAGATTCTTTTCATGGCATATGGATGACATGTTAAGGAAAGCAGTAAAGCAGTAAAGCAATTTAAGCATGCTAGCATTCATTCTCAAACCAAACGACAAGCAGTTTAATATATAAAGCCGACCCGTCTAACTCAATTTCATCGCTTGCACGATAACATATCGAACCATCAGTCTCGCCTCAATATCCATTCTCAACCAAAGTTTATATATCCCACTCTCGAGTGCACACTCTTGCCGAGGCAAGGTGGCCGCGCCTACACGATGCACAAACCAATCAAAGTAAAGCAAGCCAACATCTATTCTTATATGAAGTCACTGGCCAAAGGCCATAAAGGACGTTGATCGGACAGATCAATGCGGTTCTATTCGAAACAGCGCTAAGTAGCTAACCCACCTGAATCGCATCCAACCGCTGGCACCGCGCCCAAGACGCGTTACCCAAATTGTCTCCTCCATGGCCGAACGGTCCCGGTGCCCCGGAGCACCCGTTCGAGGAAACCAAACCCTGTGCCACCCAGGTTGTCCGTGACTATGCAGACACGTAGGTATGACGAGAGGATCGAAACATTCTCGCCCCACCAAGCGATCCTAGACTCGTTCCATCGATATCCAACCGAAATATCCATAACCAATCTTCCAACATGTCCTTCCAAAGAACCCAAATCTCGACCTCAAAACATAGCCCGAGGCATCAAAATATCAAGTGTTTCATAGGCACGAAGCCTCTTCTCAACACAATCCAAATTGGTGCAACACCTATGCTCGAAGCAAAACCCATGGCACAATATCGTTTCAGTGGCACAATGTTACATTCGTGGCACGATGCCCCATCAAACGACACAACGCCCTCGCCGATACAGTTGTTCGGTTTCGAACCACAACTGCCTGCTTTGCAAGACAAAGCATCCTTGTGATACACGCACACGGATGCACGTTCGCTCGCCCGAATCCCGATATTCTTGATATTCCCATTTACCTCAATTGTATGATTCCAACTTGTATATTTCCAACCGTCCAAGCATAATCCCAAGTAATCCAACCGATCGCCTCAAATGAATAATCCAGCTATCGTATCCAACTATCCAACGCGCAAACCAAATCAAGCCACAATCCTACCAAGCCAACGACGTCCACGCTATGCACGCCTCAGTGTAGTGATTCCCAATGTTTCAGCCCAAGTGTTCAAGCCATTACGTATTTTCCATATTATTAGGCATGAAGGAGTAGAGGAGAAGGGAAAGAGCCCACTCACATTGTTTGAATCCGTTAGGCATCCTGTCCTGCCGATACGGCCAATCCCTTGAACCCGTGGTCCGATGCAAGCGCGATCTACTCAACTGGTATGACCGTACGAGCAGGCCGTGCTCTCCAAATCATCCGACCGATCGGATTAAGGAAGACGGCATTATCGTTTCCATCCAGCTATTCAGTACTATTCTGAACGAACACCTGATTTCCATCGAACTCTCTAGCCATCTGCACATGAAACCAACTCGATTAATCCTTCTTCCCGAAATTTGACATTTCAAATGTAACCAGCATTTGATTTATTCAGTCCGACTCAGCGTAACGCTCCGAGCGGTTGCGGGGCGTTACAAACATAATACTAGGTATAGACTAGGGAATGGAACTAACAGGCACATGCTAAAGTATTACTAGGAATATTCGTTACTGTAGCTAGTTATATTAAAACTAAATCTTATCCATATTCGCTACTCCTCCAATCCGTGCCTCCTCTACTGTCATTGCAAAAGCCTGACCAAATCCCTGAGCTAGTATCCTCTGTTGCTGTTGTTCCTGTTGGAAGAGCACTATTTGTGGTGCCAAGTGTGGTCTCTGCAGATATCATTCTGGTGTTGTCACCCTTGGTGCTGGAATAACTGGACTCGATGGCTGCTGAATTGGCCTCGATGCTAGTAAAGCTAGTCGGTGAACCATCGGTGCTCGTCGGTGAACCATCGGTGCTCCTCTTCGATGCTCCATACAATCTCTGGCTGAATGCTGGTCTGAATCGGAAAGCAAACACAATTCCAATCTGCATCGATATTCCTTCGAGAGATGGCCTACCTTGCCACAATAATGACAAGTAGGGAGTTCTGGTACTGGTGCTGGTAGGGCTGGTCGATGAATTATTAGTGCTCTTCTCTGCTGCTATATACAGTCCTTTGTCGAGTGTTGCCCTGATTCATATATCAAGAATAGTCCCAACTTTCATCTGTACTCGCTCGCGTGATGGCCTTGCTTGCCACAATCTTGACATATAGCCAGTGTCAGTGTGGTTGCTCTGGGTGGCTGGTGCATGTGAGGTCTCTTTGCAGCTCCTTCCTGTGGTGCTCGATCTGGTGCTAGTTCATGCAGCCGCTTTTGGCTGGACTCTCCCGTTGATGCAATGGCGCTAATCAATCTTTGTAATTCAAAGCTCAGTCCATCAGAGAATTTCTCTGCCTTCTCTTCTTTTGTCGAGATCAGTGTAGGGTCGAACAGTTGAATTAAGCATGATGCAAGTCAAGAAATTAATTAAAATCCGATATAGAGGTCAAGAATGTGTCAATATGTGGATGAGATCCTATAAATTTATTCTTATCCTAATCGCAGGCTTGCTTGGTCCCTTAGTTGAAACCAAAGCAATATATTTGTAGACCTGCATGTGTAGTGCCTCGTTCCCCCTATTAGGGCAGCGCGGCTAAGAAATACTTGGTATCGTTCGATCAGAACAGATTGAATCAAGATCCTATCCTCGTTATGGATTAGTTTCTTCGGAATCAGGTCTCACATTCAACGGATCGTGCCTCAAGGAAGGACTCGGTGGCAGAGTCGAGAGGGGCCTTTCCGTTGCGTTGGTTTCCTTGCCCATTTTTGATACCGCTTGGTTGCCTTCTTTTTAGTTTTGTGATTTGCATTTTCTTGAACATTTTTGATGGATTTTATTGTCTTTGTTCTTAGGATTTCATATTTCGTATCGAACCCTTAGAGACTGAAGTAGGAGATATTGATCATCTGTTGGTGACTTTACTTCCATTAGCGCCCTTCTTCCAAGTCTTCATTCCAAATAAATTGACTTATTTGTGCATTCCGATCAAACGATACCAAAACAATAAAATTGAGTCAGAATAAAGAATAAGTAGACTTGGAACAATTGTAATGCTTGTCATATAAAACATCATACGATCACTTTGTTGCATGTTTGTTCGCTATACATGTAGCTATTTTGTGTTCAGTTGTAGTTAGAACTCATTTATCTATAACTGTTTAATGTATAGTGCAAATGGAAAATGTGATCATTGTGCAAGGTAGCCTAGACTATGAAAAATGCATGAAGTTTATTTACTTATATTGCTTGAAATTTGCTTTAATTGATAACTTAGTTTGTAGACTAGGCATGGTCTTAGACAACCCGTGCGGCATCTTTATTACTTTTGGGTCAAGAGTCTGTAAACTGATGTTTATTACCAATAAAGCAAACTTTTCTATATCTCAAAGTGTGATAACTTATTTGCGTTCTCTGTTGCATTTGTTTTAAAGTATATCATTATGCCTAGGTCTTGTGCATGCGTGCCTTACGTGTGAACGACATCACGTCCGGAGGATGATTATCGATTTAGCGAAAATTGGGGCATGACATATTGGTATTAGAGCTTGGCTTCAGATCCTTTTACCTTCGTGTCAGAAAAGTTTTTAAAATAACCCTATCCCTCCCAGTTGAACCCTTGAATTCGCTTGGCCAAAATGAGATGCGTTCCATACAGTGAGTCCATACAATATTTTGAGACTGATACAAGTTAATTTTCTTTTAAGGAACGGTCTCAGAGTCGGGTGCACAAGTGCAGATGGTGGCGCAAGTACAAGGAAGCACTTTTGGCACATCGGGCAGGTCAGGAATTCCAGCTGTCGTACCCTCTGTCGATCCGTTCGAACGGATGATGCGTTTGATAGAAATGCAGCAGAGACAAGCCGAATTACGATAAAACCAATTCGAGTCCCGAATTGAGGCTCAATTTCTGGCGTAGCGGACTTAGGCCGAAGCACAGAAGAAATAAATGGATACTTTACAAATGATTGTGGCGATGCTCGTCGCCAGCAACCATTCTGCATCAGCGACCGTTGTGGCAGTGCTAGTTGTAGCCGATACCGCGGGACCTCAGGACTCTCCGGAACCTCCACTCTCAGACGAAAAGGGTCCCATACTGCAAATATCTAAGTTCAAAAAGATGTGTCATGCTACCTTTAAGGGGACTGAGGACCCCTCCGTGGCGTTGGATTAGCTGGTTGAGTTGGAAGACCACTTCAAAGTGCTTCGCATAGACGAAACAAAGAGAGTCGCTTGCACTCAACTTCAGCTTCGTTTAAACACACATAATTGGTGGGATATGCACAAACAAGCTATAATGAGTGAAGGTGACATGACGACTATCTCTTGGTCCGTGTTCCATAGGGCCTTCGAGAAGGAGTATCTTCCACCCGCCGTCCACCGCGAGAAGGAAGACAAATTCACACATCTGCAACAAGAAAATATGACAGTGCGGTAATATGCCTCAAAATTCAACAGGCTTGCAAAATTTGCTAAGTCTCACCTATGTGATACCGAAAGTCTAGCACGAAGGTTTGAGATAGGACTGCGACCTTCAATTCGTGCCCACGTCGGCGTTCCTCACTACCGTACCATACGAGAGTCCCTAAACCATGCCCTCTCCCTAGAGCCGTAGTACCCTCCAGTTCGTACCGGCATTGTGCAAAATTTTAATCACAAGCGCCCTAGCAACACGAAAGGTAACAACACATCCAAGCACCCCAACAACGATGGCAATCAGGGTGCAAACCCAGGGAGAGGTAGTGAGCTTGTTTGCCACCGATGTAATCATGTCGAACACATCGCTCAAAACTGTCGAGTATTTAATGGATTGTTCTTTAAGTGCGGTCGCCAAGGGCATATGGCAGCGAACTATCGGGCGGGAGGACCAAACCAGCAACAGCAACAAAACTGTACGCCTCAAGATCAGGGACAAGCACCTCGAGCGAACAAGATGACACCGCAGAACGCTCAAGGCCGGGTCTATGCTCTAACTTGGGATAAGGCACTCGCATCAAACACGACGGTGTCGGGTATATTACTTTTTATTAATGTATCTGCTCGAGTATTTTTTGATTCTAGTGCCACATATAATTTTATTGCGGCGGATTTTGCCGCCGAAAACAAATTCCCCATAACACCGCTAGGCCTAAACTTTAGTGTCCTTACTCCATCGGACGTGGATTTTTGGCTCATTAGTCTGTCATGAAGGTAATATTTGCATGGGGGAAGAAAATTATCACTAGATGCGATAGTCTTAGACATTAGGGACTATGATATCATTCTGGGGATGGATTAGCTCGCCACTTGCTCGGCTACCATTGATTATAGGGAAAAGAAAGTCGTATTTCATCTACGTGTCGAGATTGAAATTTTCTATGCGTGCAGTCCACAGTCGAGAGCGCTGAATTCCTGTATGGTGATCTCTGCAATATCTGCTCGAAGGATGATACATTTTGGCTGTGAAGGATACTTGGCGTCCGTTCGAGACACGCAGATAAATTCTATAAATGTTGAGTCTATTCCAGTTATGGCAGATTTCTCTGATGTGTTCCCTGACGAGTTGCCCGATATGCCGCCCGTTCGAGAGATAGAGTTCACCATTGATACATTTCCAGAAACTCGACCAATTTCTAAATCTTCATATCGAATGGCCCCAGCATAACTAAAGGAGTTAAAGATTCAGTTGTAAGATTCAGTTGCAAAAGTTGCCCGATATGACACGCTCAGACGAAGCAAAATCTCCATATCGAATGGCCCCAGCGTGTCTCCGTGGGGTGCGCCTGTATTATTTGTAAAGAAAAAGGATGGCTCGTTACGGCTCTGCATCGACTATCGTGAATTGAATAAAGCCACGGTTTGAAACAAGTATTCCCTCCCCAGGATCGATGACCTCTTCGATCAACTGTAAGGTGCAACGGTATTCTCGAAAATCAATCTTCGCTCGGCCACTATGAGTTTTTGGTAATACCTTTTGGATTAACCAATGCCCCTGTTGCCTTTATGGATTTAATGAATCATGTATTCCGACCGTATCTCGACAAATTTGTAGTAGTGTTCATTGATGATATCTTGGTGTACTCGAAGAATGTGGAGGAACATAAAGAATATTTACGAACCGTGCTACAGACTCTTCGAGATAACAAGCTATATGCGAAGCTGAGAAGTATGAATTTTGGCTGCGCAGTCTATCTTTCCTCGGGCACATCATTTCTGTTGGAGGTATTTCAGTCGATCAAAAGAAAGTTGAAGCTATCGTCGAGTGGAAGCGGCCTACATCCGTCAATAAGATTCGAAGCTTCCTTAGGCTAGCAGGCTACTATCGGCATTTCATAAAAGATTTTTCCAAATTAGCAACACCTTTGACTCGCCACATACAGAAGAGAGTTGTGTTTGAGTGGTCCACCGACTGTGAAGTCTCATTTAAAGAGTTAAAGCATCACCTCTCCTCTGCCCTGTTACTTGCACTACCAGACGAGACCTCGGGATTCCAAATATTCAGTGACTCGTCGGTGTAGGGCTTGGGGTACTGTGTACTTATGCAACAGGATAGGGTGGTAGCCTACGCATCCAGGCAAATAAAAAAGCACAAAAAAATTTATCCTACGCATGACCTAGAGCTAGCGGCAATTGTGTTCGGGCTAAAATTGTGGCGACACTACCTCTATGGAGTGGCTTACCAAATTTATACCGATCACAAGAGTTTAAAGTACCTATTCACCAAAACGGACCTCAACCTATGTCAGCGGCGATGGCTAGAATTAATAAAAGACTATGACTTGACAATTGACTATACACCTGGCAAAGAAAATGTTGAAGCGAATGCATTGAGTCGAGTGTTTGCGGGATCCCTGTCCGTCGATCGCAGGTTATAAAGGGACTTAGAGAAAATGGGCGTTGAACTCCGAATTTGATATCGCGACGTGCGGGTTGCTCAGATGCGATTCGTACCCAACCTGTTAGAGAGGGTCACATCTAATCAGAGGGACGACCCATTCCTAAGGAAAATGTGCGAGCAGATTCTAACGGAAAAGGCGAGGGACTTTGCAATAGATGAGAATAGAGTATTGCGAGTTAAGGGAAGGCTATGCGTCTCCAACGACTCAGAACTCAGAAAGGAAATCCTTGCGAAAGCTCACTATGCAGCCTATACGGTCCATCCCGAGAGCACGAAAATGTATAGAGATATTTGTACTATTTTCTGGTGGCACGGTATAAAGAAGGATGTGGCGCTCTTCGTGTCGCAATGCATAACCTGTCAGAGGGTGAAAGCTGAACATCAGAGACCGGGTAGAGAAATGTAGAATATTTCTATCCCGGAATGGAAGTGGGAGCACATAAGCATGGACTTCGTTGTTGGCTTGTCGAAGATACAACGGGGGAACGACGCAATCTGGGTCATCGTCGACCGGTTAACCAACTTAGCATACTTCATTGCCATCAAAACTAATTGAAGCAGTGATCGCCTTGCCCAAACCTACCTTGATGAGATAGTTCGGCTGCACGGAGTGCTAGTTTCCATAGTATCAGATCAGGATGGACGATTTCTATCATGTTTCTGGGAAAGCCTTCAGTCAACGATGGGGACCAAGTTGAAGTTCAGCTCAGCCTACCATCCTCAAATAGATGGCCAAACATAATGGGTGAATGAGTTACTATAAGACATGTTGAGCCTCTGCGTAATCATTTCGAAGTTAAGTTGGGACGTCTACCTACCGTTGCCGAATTTGAATACAACAACAGTTATCAATCCAGCATCTAAATGGCTCCGTATGAGGCTTTATATGGGCAGAATTATAGGTCATTGATCTGCTGGGATGAAGTTGGGGAGCGCCAAATCCTTGGGCTAGAACTAATTGAACAAACAGTCCAAAAGGTTCGGTTGATCTGATAGCTATTAAAAGTAGCACAGAGCCGATAGAAGAGCTTTGCCGACATTCGTCGTCGATCCCTCGAGTTCCAGAAAGGTGATCATGTATTTTTAAAGGGCTCGTCCATGCGAGGAGTCATGCAATTTGGAGTAAAAGAGAAGTTAAGTTCGAGATTCGTTGGACCGTTTGAAGTTTTCAAATGAGTCACTTCAGTTGCCTATCAAATTATATTGCCACCAGTCCTGTCAGAACTGCATGATATTTTCCATGTGTCACAGCTTAGTAAGTATGTGCATAACCCGAACCACGTGGTAGACTTCGGTCATTTGGATCTACAGGAAGACTTATCATATACCGAAGAGCCCGTTAAGATCTTAGATCGTAAAGAGAAGCAGCTACGGAATCGGGCGGTCTCGCTAGGGCGCGTTCTTTGGCAGAACCACTCGGTCGAGGAATCGACCTGGAAATGCGAATCAGACATGAGGGAAAAGTTTCCATTATTATTTCCTGGTAGTAGGTTATATTCCTAAGTTTCGAGGACGAAACTTTTTGTTAGTTGGTTATGATGTAGTACCTCGTTTCCCCTATTCAGGGAGCGCGGCTAAGAAATACTTGATATCATTCGATCAGGACAGATTGAATCAAGATCCTTTCCTCATTATGGATTGATTTCTTCGGAATCAGGTCCCACATTCAATGGATCATGCCTCAAGGAAGGACTCGGCGGCAGAGTCGAGAGGGGCCTTTTCGTTGCGTTGGTTTCCTTGCCCGTTTTTGATGCCGCTTGGTTGCCTTCTTATTGATTTTGTGATTTGTGTTTTCATGAACGGTTTTAAGGGATTTTATTGCCTTCGTTCTTAGGATTTCATATTTCGTATCGAACCCTTGGAGACTGAAGCAGGAGATATTGATCATATGTTGGTGCGTGCAGGTGATCGTGTAGGCGACGTGCAAGCAGAGTCTTAAAGATCTCCCATTTTCTCTCCCAATTCACCAACTTGTGAGTGTCTTTACTTTGATTAGCGCCCTTTTTCCAAGTCTTCATTCCAAGTAAATTGTCCCATTTGTGCATTCCGATCAAACGATACCAAAACAATAAAATTGAATCAGAATAAAGAAGAAGTAGACTTGAAATACTTGTAATGCTTGTCATATAAAACATCATACGGTCACTTTGTTGCGTGCTTGTTCGCTATACTTGTAGCTATTTTATGTTCAGTTGTAGTTAGAAACATTTATCTATAACTGTTTAATGTATAGTACAAATAAGAAATGTGATCATTGTGCAAGGTAGCCTAGACTATGGAAAATGTATGAAGTTTATTTACTTATATTGCTTGAAATGTGCTTCAATTGATAACTTAGTTTCTAGATAAGGCATGGTCTTGGACAACTTGTGCACAAGACATATCATTCTATAAACGGTCGCCGGGGCACTGGGACCGCTTTGACCCGGGTAGTACAATTTACTAGTATAGTCCTAGCATTGGATGGGTCTGTACGTCCGCCAAGGGCTAGCTACCCAAGGCGAAATGGCAGCCGACCCATCTCTCGTCCGACCAAGTGATTGATATGTATATTTAAACTATGTAGACTAACTATGTCTTCTTGGTAGGGAAGGTCATGGTAAGTTTTGTATAGGTGGTTCAGACGGTACAAGTAAAGTCATTGAGCAGTGGCACATTTATTATGTCATTTTATTCTATCATATACTCAGAATTGAACTAAGTCAAGATAGAAGATCATATAATAAAAATGTTGCATGTTCATATGAATTCGTTATCGATTTTGGTAAGTTGGGTTAGCTCACCCTCACCGGTACTTTTTGAAGTACTAACCCTCGTTGCAGCAGGTTCCCCGATCCAAGGCGATACGGCGAGGAGCTAAAGCTTTTCTCAACCCTTTTCGGATCAGGGGCGTTCATGTTTTGTGACTTTTGGTGCCCAAGTACATCCAAGGGGCTCGCCCTCACCTTTTGAAGCCACTAGGCGATGGTGCTGACTCGCATCCAAGTTGTTTTGTACTTTTAAAATACTAGTAAAGGATGTAATATATGGATTGGCTATCTCATTTTGCGTCCAAGTTGTAACCCCGTGCGGTATATTTATTACTTTTGGGTCAAGAGTCTGTAAACAGATATTCATTATCAATAAAGAGAACTTTTTTATATCTCAAAGTGTGATATCTTATATGCGTACTCTGTTGCATTTATTCTAAAGTATATCATTATGCCTAGGCCTTGTGCACGCGCGCCTTACGCATGCACGATATCACGTCCGGGGGACGATTATCGATTTAGAAAAAATTGAGGCGTGACATATTGGTATCAGAGTATGGCTTTAGATCCTTTGTCATTCAGGTCAAAAAAGTTTCTTGAAATGACCCTGTCCCTCCCAGTTGACCTTAAATTTGCTTGGCCAAAATGAGATACGTTCCATATTGCGAGTCCATAAAATATTTTAAGACTGATACAAGTTACTTTTCTTTCAAGGAACGGCCTCAGAGCCGGGTGCACAAGTACAGATGGTGGCGCAAGTGCAAGGAAGAAGTTCCAGCACATCGAGCAGCTCAGGAAGTCCATCTGCCGCACCCTTTGTCGATCCGTTCAAGCAGATGATGTGTTTGATAAAAATGCAACAGAGACAAGACGATTATGATAGAACTAATTCGAGTCCCGGATTAAGGCTCAATTTTTGGCGCAGCGGACTCAGGCCAAAGCACAGCAGAAGCAAATGGATACCTCACAAACGATTATGACGATGCTCGTTGCCAACAACCATTCTGTATCATCCCACTGTGGCAGTGCCAGTTGAAGTCGATACCGCGGGACCTCAGGACTCTCCGAAACCTCCGCCCTCAGACGAAAAGGGTCCCATCCTTTAAATATTTGAGTTCAAAAAGATATGTCATGCTACCTTTAAAGGGACTGAGGATCCCTCCGTGGCGTTGGATTGACTAGTTGAGTTGGAAGACCACTTCAAAGTGCTTCGCATGGACGAAACAAAGAGAGTCGCTTGCGCTTAGCTTCAGCTCCATTTAAAAGTACATGATTGGTGGGATGTGCACAAACAAGCTATAATGAGTGAAGGTGACATGACAACTATTTCTTGGTCCGTGTTCCGTAAGGCCTTCGAGGAGGAGTATCTTCCACCCACCGTCCGCCGTGTGAAGGAAGACGAATTCACACATCTGTAACAAGAAAATATAACAGTGTGGTAGTAGGCCTCAAAATTCAACAGGCTTGCAAAATTTGCTAAGTCTCACCTCTGTGATGTCGAAAGTCGAGCACGTAGGTTTGAGATAGGACTACGACCTTCAATTCGTGCCCACGTCATCGTTCGTCAATATTGTACCATACGGGAGTCCCTAAACCATGCCCTCTCCCTTGAGCAGTAGTACCCTCCAGTTCGTACCGGCACTTTGCAAAATTTTAATCACAAGCACCCTAGCAACACGGGAGGTAACAACGCATCCAAGTACCCCAACAACTGTGGCAATCAGGGTACAAACCCAGGGAGAGGTAGTGAGCTTGTCTGCCACCGATGTAATCGTGTCAGACACATCGCTCAAAACTGTCGAGTATTTAATAGATCGTGCTTTAAGTGCGGTCACCAGGGGCATATGGCAGCGAACTTTCGGGCAGAAGGACTAAACCAGCAGTAGCAAGAAAATTGTACGCCTCAAGATCAGGGACAAGCACCTAGAGCGAACCAGACGGCACCGCAGAACGCTCAAGGCCGGGTCTATGCTCTGACTCGGGATGAGGAACTCGCATCAAATAAGATGGTGTCAGGTATATTACTTTTCAATAATGTACCTGCTCGAGTATTGTTTGATTCTGGTGCCACACATAGTTTCATTGCGGCGGATTTTGCCGCGGAAAATATATTCCCCATAATACCACTAGGCCTATACCTTAGCGTTCGTACTCCATCGGGCGTGGATTTGCCGGCTCATTTAGTCTGTCATGAAGGTAACATTTGCATCGGGGGAAGAAAATTATTACTAGATGTGATAGTCTTAGGCATTAGGGACTACGAAATCATTCTGGGGATGAATTGGCTCGGCGCTTGCTCGGCTACCATTTATTGTGCGAAAATGAAAGTCGTATTTCATTTACCTAGCGAGATCAAATTTTGCTATGCGTGCTGTCCACAGTCGAGAGCGCTGAATGCCTGCATGGTGATCTCTACAATATCTGCTCGGCGGATGATACATTTCGGCTGCGAAGGGTACTTTGCGTCCGTTCGAGACACGCAGATAGATTGCGCAAATATTGAGCTATTCCCATTGTGGCAGATTTTCCTGATGTGTTCCCCGACGAGTTGCCCGGTATGTCGCCCGTTCGAGAGATAGAGTTCACTATTGATATATTTCCAGAAACTTGACCAATTTTTAAATCTCCGTATCGAATAGCCCCGGCAGAACTAAATGAGTTAAAGATTCAGTTGCAAGAATTACTAGATCGTGGGTATATTCGTCCGAGCGTGTCTCCGTGGGGTGCGCCTGTATTGTGTGTAAAGAAAAATGATGGCTCGTTATGGCTCTGCATCGACTATCATGAATTGAATAAAGCCGCTGTTCAAAACAACTATCCCCTCCCCAGGATCGATGACCTCTTTGATCAACTGCAAGGTGCAATGATATTCTCGAAAATTGATCTTCGCTCGGGTTACCATCAACTCCGGATTAAACCGGATGACGTACCAAAATCAGCCGTTTACACTCGCTATGGCTACTATGAGTTTTTGGTAATATCTTTCGGATTAACCAATGCCCCTGTTGCCTTTATGGATTTAGTGAATCGTGTGTTCCGACTGTATCTCGACAAGTTTGTAGTAGTGTTCATTGATGATATCTTGGTGTACTCGAAGAATGGGGAGGAATATGCAGAACACTTACGGACCGTGCTACAGACACTTCGAGACAACAAGCTATATGCGAAGCTGAGTAAGTGTGAATTTTGGCTGAGCAGTGTATCATTCCTCGGGAACATTATTTCTGCGAAGGTATTTTAGTCGATCCAAAGAAATTTGAAGCCATCGTCGAGTGGAAGTGGCCTGCATCCGTCAATAAGATTCGAAGCTTCCTCGGGTTAGCGGGCTACTATCGGCATTTTATAAAAGATTTTTTTTAAATTAGCAGCACCTCTGACTCGCCTCACACAGAAGGGAGTCTCATTTGAGTGGTCCACCAACTGTGAAGTCTCGTTTGAAGAGTCAAAGCATCGTCTCACCTCTGTCCCGTTACTTGCACTATCAGACGAGACCTCCAGATTCTAAATCTTCAGCAACGCGTCGGGGCAGGACTTGGGGTGTGTACTTATGCAGCAGGATAGGGTAATAACATTCTAAATAAATTGACTCATTTGTGCATTCCGATCAAACGATACCAAAACAATAAAATTGAGTCAGAATAAAGAAGAAGTAGACTTGAAACCTGTGTAATGCTTGTCATATAAAATATCATACGGTCACTTTGTTGCGTGCTTGTTCGCTATACATGTAGCTATTTTGTGTTCAGTTGTAGTCAGAATTCATTTATCTATAACTGTTTAATGTATAATGCAAATAGGAAATGTGATTACTATGCAAGGTAGCCTAGACTATGGAAAATGCATGAAGTTCATTTACTTATATTACTTGAAATGTGCTTCAATGATAACTTAGTTTGTAGAAAAGGCATGGTTTTGGACAACTTGTGCACAAGAGATGTCGTTCTACGAATGGTCGTTGGGACACTGGGACCGCTTCTACCCGGGTAGAACAATTTGCTAGTGTAGTCCTAGCATTGGATAGGTCCGTGCGTCCACCAAGGGCTAGCTACCCGAGGCAGAATAGCTGCCGACCCAACTCTCGTCCGACCAAGTGATTGCTATGTATATTTAAACTGTGCAGACTAACTTTATCTTCATGGCAGGAAAGGTCATGGTAAGTTTTATACAGGTGGGTCAGACGATACAAGTAAAGTCACCGGGCGGTGGCATATTTTGTTATATCATTTTATTCTATCATATACTCAGAATTAAACTAAGGCAAGATAGAAGATCACATAATAAAAATATTGCATGCTCATATGAATTCATTATCGATTTTGGTAAGTTGGGTTAGCTCGCCTTCACCGGTACTTTTTGAAGTGCTGACCCTCATTGCAACAGGTTCCCCGTGCCAAGGCAACGTGGCGAGGAGCTGAAGCTTTTCCCAACCCTTTTCGGATCAGGCGCGTTCATGTTTTGTGACTTTTGGTGCCCGAGTACACATCCAAGAAAGGGGCTCGCTCTTATCTTTTGAAGCCACTAGGCGATGATGCTGACTCACACCCAATGTGTTTTGTACTTTTAAAATACTAGTAAAGGATATAATGTATATATCGACTATCTAATTTTGCGACCAAGTTGTAAGCCCGTGCGGCATCTTTATTACTTTTTGGTCAAGAGTCTGTAAACAGATGTTCATTATCAATAAAGAGAACTTTTCTATATCTCAAAGTGTGATATCTTATTTCCGTACTCTATTGCATTTATTCTAAAGTATATCATTATGCCTAGGCCTTGTGCACGCGCATCTTACGCGTGCACGATATCACGCCTGGGGGACGATTATTGATTTAGAGGAAATTAAGGCATGACAGTATGGGTCACCACAAAAATTATGTTACGTCCCAGTCCCAAGATACTAAGGGACCAGCCACGTGGCAATGGCCAGCAGCACAACTCCAATGGTCAAACCCAATTTAATGGACCCGTTATAGTGCACTTAAGCTGTAATACATATAAATGGTCTGCAAATACCTGCCAAAGTTTATATATCTAATCTCATCCATAATAAGTAATGAAATAACAAGGAGACAAGTCTAGTCACAATAATATAAAATAATTTGTCCAACAAAAGTAATATAAATTATATCACAGGGAACAATCCGTCATCAAAATAGAAAGAAAATATAACTCCAAGTACTATATCCAGAAGTCACTACAAGATCAAATATCTACGAACACTAAATTATATCACAGGGAACAATCCGTCATCAAAATGGAAAGAAAAATAACTCCAAGTACTATATCCAGAAGTCACTACAAGATCAAATATCTAAGAACACTAAGCATAATAAATGAATGGTGAGAATACTGTGTGCTCAAGAGAAGTCCTTCGGAACAACCTCGTCATCTACAACATGTACATCTCCAATAGTAGCACCTACCACATAAACCTCGAGATCGCTCTCGTCGCCTACACCTGGGGACATAATCCAGATCCAGGTCCTAAGGGGACATAGTAAGGTACAATAAACACTCAAGCCAAAATAAAATACAGTAAGTAAGAACAGATCCTCAGGACAAGCTATATAACCAGCTAAGTAAAATACAAATAAGAGCATCACTAGTACTCAATCTGAGACCACTACAGGCTCTATGTTGGGGAGCCCATAGCAACAAGTAGTATCTCATAGGTCCAGTAAATATGCCAAGCTCTGGTACAGAGACTAAAGTATCTCCAGTAACATAGTATATGTATAAACATAATCATCCTATAGCATGTGTGCCTCTCCCCTCCAAATATAACATCACGTCTCATGTCCACGACTTCTCATGTCCATAACACGCAAGATCATGACCTCTAGCTAGTACAACGAGTCATAATGATATCTATATAATATGCAAGTCTCATATCACGAATTATGTAAGCCTATACAGGATTACAATGAATAACTCAAAAAAGATTCTGTCATATGAAATAGTGTCAAGTGTCCTACGGTATGGCGTACTTGGTAAAGCAAGCACATAAAAATAGGATCGTGAAATTAACTCTCTAAGTGACGTTACACGACTCCGCGTATGGCGTCGACACCAGAATCTTGTTCGGACGCTAAGCAACGTCTCACGTTCCTAGGTTGAGTAGGCACATCACAAGAATATATATATATATATATATATATATATATATAAAAGAAATACAAGTAGATAATATAATATGATCTACTGCGAGTTTGGCAATGTACACTTGCTTGGGTTCTGAACTCCGTCAACTACTCCTGGAAAAGTAGAATCTGCACGTACATCTCCGGATGCTGAAACAAATATCACTATTATTCTCAGAATACTTGAATTGTCTAGGATTGACTGCCCATAAGTCCAATTTGGACACAGGGGCAAAATTGACAGTTTTGGGTAAAAGCGGGGTCCACATGTGGCCACTTCGCACCAAAAAATGTGTCAAAGGAAAAGTTCTCAAAATTTGTCAAATTTAGTGTCTACAAGTCCAGAATAATGATATGAATCCAATGGAACTTCCAGAACTGGATTCCGATGAGCCGATCACGAAATTGTCCGTCATTTGGAACCGTAGGGCCCACAAAATGGTGTTTCGTTAACATTCTCAGATTCGAACCAAACTTGGGTCACAGGACCAGCATAAGACTAAAAATCCAATGGCACAAGTTTTGTTATGAACCGACGAATATACACCAATTTATGGCGAGGTGTCAAAATAGGCCGATACGGTATTTTTCAATGGATACGTGTTGATTCCGGCGTGCACGCACGTCCAAATCGAATTCCGTGAAAGCCGACACGTCTGCGTTCATGTTTCTCACCATTCGGTGCAATCCGCATGTGATGGCGTGTCCTCGTTTGGCGGGACGTACCCCGTATCGGAGATTTTTGGTGTTTTAAAAAAAAAATTCTCAATTTTAACGCAGAATAAATTAAAATTAAAACAGAAATAAATAAAACTATTTGAAGGGATATAATATTGGTTATGTTATCTTTACACTAGAAAAAGAATAACTAAGTTTGGCCTCGCGGGTTCAGAGTTATAGCCCTAAAATATAGGTGTTTGGTCTGTTTCAAAATTGTTGGAAACATAGGTTCCTGGACTAACGAATTTCTCCTAATATAGATCATCCAAATTCAAACTTCTTGAAGGAGCTTGATGGCCTTCTTATTGCGAATGTATACGCACAAAATCTTGTAAAATGATCCAGCGAGGAGGGCGTTCTTGTACCTCAAAGATGGGATCACGGAGAATGATGTTGTTGCTACTACTGCGTATAACGCGCGGGAGGTGACTGCGGCGGCGCTCTGGCGCTGCTTCAGTACGACGACGGCTGCGGCGAGGGATCAGGGTGTTCAATGAGTGGCCGGGGGTAGGATTAGGGTCTGGTGTTGAAGAAAATCTAGGGTTAGGGTTATGGTTTAGTTGTAATATTTATATATGTGTGTATGCATATATATAAGAAAGGGTTTGAGCGGGTTGGGGTCTCCTGTGCACGGGTTAGATAAATTAGTTAGGTTAGTGTTAGGGTTTTATTTTATTTTATTTCTTTTCTTTCTTTCTTTATTTATTTTCTTTTCCTTTTCTTTTTTTATTTTATTCATAATTATATATAGAAAATTTTAAAAAATAGTTAGGTACTTGGGAAAAATTCTAGGAAATGTATATTTCTTCCAACAAATAATTTACAACAAAATTTTTATCAATTCAAAAAATATTTAATAAATATGAATGAATATTAAATTATTTAAATAAATCCATAAATTAAATTTTCTACTTAATATTATATTCGAAGCATGCAGGGGTTCAAATAACGCAACTCGAGTGTCATACGCGTAATAGGACAAGTTAGGCTTATAACATAGATTTAGTTGGAATCAATGGACTGGTGTGGCGTGTTAAAATCGTACGCCACGACAAAATGGTTAATTAAGCATCGATTTCTCATAATTGTGTCGCAAAAGTTGTGTGACCAAAATAAAGCATGTTATTACGAATTTGTAAGTGGCAGTAATGGCAGGAGCCTAATTTGACTCATCTAAGTTGAGCATGCTAGGTTGGTTGGAAGAAAAATGCTAGTGTTGCACTCAAAATCTTAAAACCATGGTAGTTGGTTTCCAAATTTTAATTAAATTATCGAAAAAATATTTAAAATAAAAAAATTATTAATTACCGAACTAATCCTATATAAAAACTAGGGTGCTCACACTTCTAACTAACAGATCTGACCATTCATACCCAGGTATCCATGTGCACTAACCCTCTATTTTACATTCACTACAGTTTCTTCTTGCCCCCGTACTTAAATCTAGGCATACCTGAACCCCAAATTCTGATATACTAAGTATCTTCTCACCACTCAGAGCACTATGCTCACTCCCCATCTTGATGTAGGTTACTGCTACTGCTCTGTTGTTCTTCTCAAAGCTTTGCTCCAAAGTACACTGTGCACTTGGTCACCCCCCACTATACCTGCTATAAAGGTGCTACTGCTCCGTATGTAACCCCCAATAACATAGCAGCTGCTACTATGTTTGTTGTGAGCAACTCGAGTAGCATACTGTACAGTTGTTGTTGTTGTTCCATTTAGAAATACCACTTGTCCGGCCCTACTTATCACCTGCAAGGTATGTACAAAACTGAGCACACAAGTATAGTGAACTCATGCACACTAGTTGTTCCCTTATCTAATCGTGTCAAACACCACACAATGCACTCATACTTAAGAAAATACTCAACCTCTAGGACTAATACCACATATGATACAAACACATGAAGTTAAGGTATACACAAGGCACTATAGATATGTACATATACATAGGTATACATTAATAACATAGTGATAATATACTCATATATATGTATATCATATACTATTCATAACAACATAAATAGATATAAATATGACTAACTAGAGTACCATAAACTCACCAAACAAATAATCAAACCCTTGGAGTGCATCGCACCAGTATCACACTCATTCTATAATACGCTTATGATACAGCCCCAACACAATACCAAATGCATCATAAATGATAAGAGCAAGACTAGAATCATAATTATAACCAATATAAAGTGCTATCCACTTATCTACGTGTTCATGACAAAATATAACATGTATAGACCCCAGTGTCAAAGAAAAAATCTTCAAATCAACCCGTATCGCTAAATTGTCATGATACGGCCTATTCGTATCCAATTTTGGACACGACACTAGTCTCACACAACCAAACACATGTCAATTTGGTCTACTAGACCAATTGACAAACACATGGTGCACCAATCTCGGATTTGCCCCAAATTGGGCACAAAATACACAATAACATTCACAATAGGGGTCCCTAGGAGTCAATTCTTCTTCCTATAGGTTGCCCTAACACATGGAAGGGTGCCTAATAATTAAAATATATATTTAGAGTATAATTAAAAGATAAATTCTGAATTATACCTATTGGAAGATGAATTCTCAATGCAAGTCTCCAATTGGATACAAAGAGGGCTCAACTTGTGCAATCTCCTCCTCCTTGGTGCTTCTTGCCTCCTCCTTAGTTCTAGATGTACTAATGGTGAAGAATGAGAGTAATTGGAAGTGATTTGGTAGGAATTTGTTGGAGGGATGGGTTGAATTAGGGAAGAACACAAAGTGGAATGCAATTGGAATGAGATGAGATAAAATGAAATGAGAAGAAAGAATTTTCTCCCATCTTCAAAAGGCCGGCCACTTGTCCCCTCCCCAAGTAATGGTATAAATACCTAAATGTCCCTATTGTTTTGTCATGAAGAAAAAGATTAAGGAAGGAGGGTTCTAATCCTAATGGTTTGATTAATTAAATCACTAACTTAAAGAATTTGGCTAGTTATTGGGCTCAAGTCTAATTAAAATAAATGTTGGCCCATGAGTCAAGTCTTATTTAGTTAGGTCTACTAACAAAATTCCAAAGTATAATACAACATCTAAAAATAAATAAATAATATTATAAATAAATATAAAACATGTACAATGATTATGAAATGACCAAAATACCTTTTCCTAGAAAATGTGATATTGACAAGTCTACCTCCTTAAAATAATTTTGTCCTCGAAATTCAAAGACTAAACTACCCCAAGAAAATAAAACAGAACAAGAAGAACATACCTTAAGATACAAACAGATACGGGTTCCGATCTCATATTTTATCATGTCTCTCTTAGTTAGATTCACCCGGAGAGTGATGCCTTCATGTGACGCTTAACAAGGGAATGGTCTGGTTCCTTACCACCTTCTTTCTCTGATCCAGAATATCAACTAGGATCTGCCATATATCGTCTCAATTGCATCACATGAAACATACTGTGCACTCCCTCCAATGCAGGTGGCAAGTCTAGTTTGTAGGCAACTACACCGACCCTCTCGAGAATATTGAACGGTCCGATGAATCGCGGACTAAGCTTTCCAACTCCCCCGAAGAAAATTATACCTCATGTCAGAGAAATTCTCAAAAAAACCAGACCTCAAATCAGATTGACCTTCTCTGCTGCAACAACCAACATCTCTTGCCTAGTATCACGCCCCGATCTCCGGCAGGTAATCGGTCATCCACTCTGGACACGAATTACCATGCCAGCGCTCCCACGGAATGATATTTCCCATCTGGACGTGATGCAGCACAAGCATAAGATACGTCCGTACAAGGCCATAATTTGAACTGGCGGTAAAATGACTAAGCCACAGAGTCGCACAGATAGTCTGAATACAGCATAATAAGAAATGAACAGACGATTAGTAACAAGTTCACAGAGTCGTTAATAGCGGAAGCATTGAATAACACAAGTATAGAAGGAAAATAAGCTATTTATTGATATTGAACAAGTAATACAAGCGGCGCTAGGCCGAGATTACAAGTCGCTCAAGCCTCTCTCTCTCTCTGAAACGATATAAGTGTGCCAAGTGTCTATATTTGTGAAATGATACATTAACGATGTCCGAACATTATGCCTTGTATATGTGCTTCAGTTCCGGACGCATTATTCTAAGGCTCCAGAGCGAACTCCACGCCTTAGCTCGTATGAAAGGGGGTTTTCGCACCGAACAAGATTCTTTCGTACTCTACAAGCAATCTTGTGGGTTATCAGTTCATGAATGCACTAGTGGGGAGGTTCCTCGTCCACTCGACAAATACAAATATGTTATATAGGTTCTGTGTACCATCTATTAAGTTATCTTTCTAGTCTTGCCTTAGGATCAGTTTTGTGGCATAATGTACAAGCCTAACTCATGTGGCAGTGCACCGTACGATATAAAAGGGAACGCAACGAGACTTACCAACTTACCATTCGTTCTTCCCTGTCCAAGGCAAATCAAGTTAAACCAAGCATGATCATATATAATGAAATTCAGGGGCAATTGCATAAGCAAAAACAAGTATCACGAGTGGGGTTCTGACTCAGGTGCATGAGTTACACGGATGTTCAGGTATATTGTAGAAGATGTTCAAGTGTTCAATTATGTACAAGTATCTTATAATCATATCGTTCAGGTGATTCAAATTAAGATACGATATAATAACTCGCACGTAGATTTTTGCTAAGCGAGGATAACTTATCTATATGAACATGAGTCGCTGGTATAGCCATAAAGGACGTATTGTAGTCAAGAGCAAGAATATTATGCGACTCAAGGAATGAGACGTCACATCCATCTTGACCAAACAGACGACTACTTAGTCTAAGAGCGAGAATGGCATGAAGGAAGGTTCACAAGATACTATACGCCATCCTGCCCAAAACAGACAGACTAACAGATGTTTCATCCGGATCTGATCGGCCCAGTGCCCCGGAGATCGTCCACATGAATAGATTGAATACCTTGTGCACAAGTTATCTACGACATGCAAGTCTTGGGTCTCAGATTCATTGGATTCATGACAGGGCATGTTAATTCTTGATTCTTGTTCAGAACGAGTATTGCTCTACGAGCTATGATTTTTGCTTTAATTGATATAATTCTCGTTCAGAGTTAAACTTGACATGGTATAATCCCCTAGTTCAGAGATGCCTTGGCGACCTAACGGTCCCGGATACTTTCAGGTTAATACTTGCATGGAACGACTATTAGATAATCTTCCAGTAAATTGGATGAATGCATGACAAGAAAGTGTTTACTTGATAGTGGCATAAAATTATGTGGCAAGCATTAAAACGAGGCAATGAGTACAAGTTACAATGTAAGCAGGCAAGCATGCATTTATATGAAATATAAGCATTTACGTTAGCACGGGTCAATGGGGTAGTGCGAGGCATAAAATCGTACAGGGATATTATCGAGCGACATAATCTATGGGACGAGCAGTGTAAACAAGTAAAGCAATACACAACGAATATTATATAATGATCTACTCAAGGCATAGAGGGGACTACTTGCACGAAGCAAAGGTAGTATACGACGGTCCAACTATAAGCCAAATTTTATTTCCATGTTCTAACATAAGAAATACAATATAGGATTATTCCCTTAGATATGTGTGTTGTATTCTCTATTAGCATGCAAGGGTGATTCACCTAGCGACTAGCATATATCGTCCATATTTTAATTGTGCTGGCTAAGCAAAGACAAGTTCATCATAGCCACCCACCTAAGCGATAATTTATCTCGGCCGAACGATACTCCGAACGAGCCTTTGAAAGTCTAAGTCTAAACTCCTGAATGACCAAGTTTGGAATCATTTTCCTCAAATGTGTCTTCTCACTGAGCAAGGCGGGTCAGGTTGTTTCACTTGTGCCATTTGAATCGACTGTTCGCTTGAACGGAATGGGTCCTTACATTATACAACACTCAGAAAAAGTCTCGTCCTCGAGATTTCTTGATTGCAAACCGTTATATCGTATACTATCGAATCTAGCTCAAGCATAATCATTTGTATCGCGTGTATATTGGGTCGGTCTCATTAAATGACTCTATCATTCAATCCAAGCTCTAACTTAGTCTCTACTATGACTTAGCGTAGAATATATATCGCTTAACGCGGGGTACGTTACAATCCATCTTGAATGACTATCTAAGGCTGAGGCAACTTATCCATGTTGTTATACTCGTTCATGCGAATCTAACATATTCAATTGTACTAGCATTCGAGATCAGCATATCGCGAGTCTGGATTATGCATATATTCAAAGCGTCCCTCAATCATATGCATTTCAACAAACTTAGAGAAAGCAAAGTCTTTGTTATCGAGTTCAATATATCATTGAGTCTTGGATCATGCACACGTTTAAGGCGTCCCTCAAATATATGTATTCAACCAAACTTTGCAATAGCGAAGTCGGAGAAGCTACTTGCGAAAATTTTAAGGATTCTCATCTTATGAATCACGATGATACCTCCAACAGGGTTAATAAAATCAAAGTCATTTTTATTCCAACTAAAAATCAAGCATTGTAATACCGTTAAGCACGATCTATCTGATCAGCCGACTAGCGTCCATGTCCTATCATATATTCTATTTGTGTTAAACATAGCACACACTTACCATTCCATGTCTACTCTAAGTCTTGCTGCCCTTGTTCTATAGCTTGATTAAGCAATACTCTAAAGTCGGTAACACAAGTTTTTTCACTCTATACAGGGTCGTCTGCCTAATTATTAGGTCAGCTCACAAGGTCATAGGAATAAGTTCAAGCACACGATTCATCGTACATATTTTTCGTATGATGCTTGCCCTAATTCCTAAGGTCAAATAATTGTTCATTTATACGGGATATTCTACCCAAGCTCGTTTTACTTAGATTTCTAAATATCGAGCATAGATCATCCTACTCACACTAACACGTTCATTTGCACAGGGTTCGAGTCTGTTAAGTCAAATCCATGATACATCCAAGTCGCATGACAAGTCTAGCAATTTGCATAGTCTATCTCCTCAAACATGTTTTGATATGACCCATTTGTCCATTTCTAAGTCTATTGCCACCAAGCCATGATTCATTCCTAAATCTATGATCAAAAATCCAAGTCATCTAACAAGATTTGTGTATCCGTTCATAAAACCATCAAGTGTGACTTACTCCAGGTTCTAGACTAACTTATCCTTGAAATACTTCTGATTCACTTATATTCCTAAATTTATCTTATCGTGTCGAACCACAAGTAAAGACAATCTATCAGTTTTTATGCTTCGGTCTTCCACAAGTTCGATTATCCTCGCTGGACGTGAGATCACCACGCCAATGCTCCTGCTGGATAATTGCCCTAATTCAGGCGTGACACGTGTACGAGCATAGAGTTACGCTCGCACAAGACAAGAATATCGAACGTTATGGTTATCATCGAAATAATCGAGACACTTTATCATTATACTTTGCTCCATCCAAGATATATATAATCCTTCAAGTCTTGTTCGTTCATGCTGTGATCATAATTCGTCTAGCCAATCATCCAACTTCAATGTTACCGTTTGATAAATCCATAGTCTACTTCTGGAATTCCTCAATCAACTAAGTTCAAATATTTGAGTCAAAATCTATCCACTTTTGTTACATTCCATTCATCTAATTCCTTTGAATAATCATCGAACATGTTCCTGTGAGTTCGATTATCCCCGCCGGACGTAAAATTACCATGACGGTGCTCCCACGGAATAATTATTCTCGGCCATACCTGATTGTCGAGAGTTATCTTTCGAACTAAATTCAAGATCGTTCTTCCAAACTCCAGATCAAATCCGTTATCTTTACCTCTTTCATCGAACCACAATATTTTCTTCTCGGGCTAACTTCTATCGAGCGATATCCTACTCAAGTTTAATCCGTTTGTTCAATTT
Source organism: Iris macrosiphon (assembly GCA_036927795.1). NCBI lineage: Eukaryota > Viridiplantae > Streptophyta > Magnoliopsida > Asparagales > Iridaceae > Iris > Iris macrosiphon. The sequence continues at coordinate 163,740,575 of JAYESA010000003.1, forward strand.
AAGATATTAATTTCATTACCTTGAATCCCTATTCAACATAATCCTTACCACTTATTCAAGACCAACTATCGCATGAGACCTATGAATTCGCTTAAATATTTCCAAATTGATCCATACACCACTCAGAGACTGAGTTATCCAATTAAATTCTCAATTGTGTTCGCATCACTAGCTAGCATATTTATTAAGTTGTTCTTTAAAATTCATGTGCGATACCTAAGCGTCGGCTGATAAATCTTAGTCTCGTGTATATATTCATGTTGATAATCATCCAAGTAAACCATATCTGATTTGTATCTTCCGACATGAAATACCATCCGAGCTATTTCTTAAAATTAAAGGAAGATCTCTATATTCGCCTTAGCAATAATCTAATAATGTTTCTATCGATTTCCAATCTTACCCGACTTATCCTTATCTGAACGATATTTCAATCTCGCTTGCAAACTAGCTTGCACCAAAAGGGTCTTGGCGTGCGATACCCAACACAACTTAGCCGAAAGGCTGCGTACATAGCTAATCGTCCGAACAATATTCTATTTTGTACATAACCAGCTTGGAAAACATGTATAGGTATTTGGCTTCGCACATAGTTTATAAATTTCTAGCATGAGTCTATTCCACAAAGTCTAACATAGGTCGGAACAAGGGTCATCGCATAACTATCCTATTCAAGCAATCATATCAATCACATGCACCTTTTAAAATTATTTAGACTCATTTATGAAATATTCTGTCGGGACATTGAGAGAGAGCGTATGCAAATAACCCACGAATGAGCTTTCAAAACTGAAAAGATCGATAAGAAGTCCAAAGACATAAAACCGATGCTCTGATACCAATATGTCACGCCCCGATCTCCCGCAGGTAATCGACCATCCCCGCTGGACGCGAATCACCGCGCCAGCGCTCCAATGGGATAATCTTTCCCATCTGGACATGATGCCGCTCGAGCACAAGCTGTGCCCGTACAAGACCATGATCCAACCATGCGGTAAAATAACTAAGCCACATAGTCGTACAGATGGTCCGAATACAACGAAATCAGAAATGAACAGACGATTGGTAACAAGTTTATAGAGTCGACAATAGTGAAAGTATTGAATAACACAAGTATAGAAGTAAAACATGTTCTTTATTGATATTGAATAAGTATTACAAGCGACGCTAGGCCGAGATTACAAGTCGCTCAAGCCTCTCTCTCTCTCTCTGAAACGATAAAAGCGTGCCAAATGGCTATATTTGTGGAATGATACATAGGCGATGTTCCAATATTATGTCTTATATATATGCTTCAGTTCCGAACGTAACGTTCCAAGGCTCCAAAGTAAACTTCGTGCCTTAGCTCGCACGAAAGGGGGTTTATGCACAGAATGAGGTTCTCCCGCACCGTGCAAGCAATCCGGTGGGTTATCAGTATATTAATGTACTGTGGGGAGGCTCCATGCCCACTCGACAAATCCAAACACGTTATATAGATTTCGTGCAGCATCTATTAAGTTATCTATCTAGTCTTGCCTTAGGATCAGTTTTATGGCATAATGTACAAGCCTAACTCATATGGCAGTGTGCCGTATGATATAAAAGAAAACACTACAAGACTTACCAAATTACCATTCGTCCTTTCCTTTTCCAAGGCAAACCAAGTTAAACCAAGCCCAAGAATATATAATAAAATCCAGGGACAATTGCATAAGCAAACACAAGTGTCACGAGCGGGCTTCTGACTCAGGTGTACGAGTTATGTTGCAGAAGATGTTCAAGTATCTTATACTCATATCGTTTAGGTGATTCAGATATGATTAAATGACTCGCACGCGAATTGCCGCTAAGCGAGGATGACATATCTATATGAATTGGAGTCGATGGCATATCCATAAAGACTGGTTGTAGTCAAGAGCGAGAAAGTTATGCGACTCAAGGAACGAGGCGTCACATCCATCCTGCCCGAGCAGACGACTACTTTGTCTAAGAGTGAGAATGGAGTGAAGAAAGGTTCACACACTATACGCCATCCTGCCCGAAAAAGAAAGACTTACTTGATTGTGGCATAAAATTATATGAGAAGCATTGAAACGAGGCAACAAGTAAAAGTTACAATATAAGCAGGCAAGCATGCATTTATATAAAATATAAACATTTATGTTAGCACGGGTCTAAGGGGTAGTACGAGACGTAATATCATACAGGGACATTATCGTATGACATAATCTATGGAACGAGCAATGTAAATAAGTGAAGCAGTGCACTACGAAAAATATATAATAATCTACTCGAGGCATCGCGGGGTCTACTTGCACGAAGCAAAGGTAGCATGCGAGGGTCCAACTATAAGCCAAGTTTCATTTTTATTTTCTAACACAAGCAATACAAGATGTGATTATTCCCTTAGCTAGGTGCGTTGTATTCTTTATTAGCATATAAGGGTGATTCACCTAGCGACTAGCATGTATCATCCATATTTTAAGTGTGCTGGCTAAGCAAAGACAAGTTCATAGTAGCCACCCACCTTAGCGATGATTCTCCTTGGTCTAGCGATACTCCGAGCGAGCCTTTGAAAGTCTAAGTTTGAACTCCTGAAGGGCCAAGTCTGGAATCCTTTGACTCAAATGAGTCTTCTCGCTGAGCAAGGCTGGTAGGGTCATTGCACTTGTGTCATTCGAATCGACTTTCTGTTTGAACGAAATGGGTCATTACACCTAGCAAAGATCTCTCTCCAATATCGTCCCAAGACAAGGGAGTGCGACACCTCCGACCGTACAAAGCCTCAAATGGTGACATCTAAATACTGGCCTGGTAGCTGTTATTGTAATCAAACTCTACAAAATAAAGTTGGTCCTCCAAAGATTCCCCAAAATATAGTACACAGGTGTGCAGCATATCCTCGAGAGTTTGAATGGTCCTCTCTGACTGTCCATCCGTTTGGGGGTGATATGTAGTACTGAACTTGAGCTGGGTGCCTAAGCTCGCCTGTAAACTCCTCCAAAAATGAGAAGTAAAACAAATATCCTGATCCGAGATTATGATGATGGAAACCCCATGTATCTTGATGATCTTCCTCACATACATCTCTGCCAGCTCCTCCGTAGATAAACCCACTTGAAAGAAAAAAGTTAGCCGACTTGGTCAAACTGTCAATGATGATCCAAATTACGTCTTTTCCTCATGGAGTTCGTAGAAGTCTGGACACAAAATCTATAGTAAAGTTCTCCCACTTCCACTCTGGAATAGATAATGGCTGAACCAACCCACCTGGCCTCTTCCTCTCGGCTTTCACCTGCTGGCACACTAGCATCTAGATACAAATTGTGCCAACTCTATCTTCATGCCATACCACCACACACTCTCTCGTATATTCTGTTATATCTTGTTAACACCTGGATGTACGGAATACTGAGAGTGATGAGCTTCCTGCAATACCTCCGCACGCAGCTGTCACGCCCTAGTCCCAAAATATATGGAACCAGGCCACGTGGCAATAGCCAGCTGATACGTCTCCGAGGATATCCCAATTTAATGGATCCACGAAGAGTGCTACGCTGTCCTATGATACTAACATGTCCAATATCAGTCAATAACAGGTAAACTAATCTCATCCACCATATAAAGAGCAAGAAACACTAAATAAACTGCTGGTTAATAAATACCAGTCTCAAGATATCATAGTACAACTAATGATGTCTGGTGGGAACAAACCCACTACTATGACGAAATAAAGTACTGAAATGAGATATAAAAGAAATGGCTATGGCATCAGCTGAGAGGATAATGATGCCCTCCATCTAGGCTAAAGGCCTACCAACTGGTCACGGAAACTCTGACGGCTGCACCTCCAACTCCTCGGCTGAAGCGAATCTCGTCTCCTGTCCTGGGCCGTATACTGTGGGGTAGTAAGCCTCGTCTAAATCTGGAAAGGTACCAGGTCCTCAGAGGGACGTAACAAGATACAAGAAAACAACATGCTATATATGAATACTGAATAAAATAAATACAATAAGGGTGTGCTAGCCATCTAAGTGAATGCAATGTGAGGTCAACTCTGATGCGTATGAGTAGGCGTAGGCATAGCGTCCATACTCCGAAGAAAATGGCATCTGTACAGTATATCGTCCATATCGCTCCGAAGAACGTGGCATCAGTATAAAGGGAAACTCATTGGACCCGGGTTCCTCCGAACTACGGCTCCAATGTGTGTATCCCATACGCCTCCTAGTTGTCCTCCCCGCCCAATGTAGATACGCAAGTCGACTACTCGACGTACATACCATGAATCTATATGCCAAGTCACTAAATTATATCCTGACTACATGCTAGCCGTGATGTAGGATGTACGCAACGATAGCTAGTCGAGTGCGCAAGCCCGCATCCCAATATGAATGTATCTCAGTGTGTGTGTAAGGTGTCAGGTCTCAGACAATCACAGAGTATCGTCCAATGGGTTGAGTCTGCTAAGATCTAAGTCCATCTATACTAATCATCGACGTAACCGTCGAATGCAACCGAGACAACTCGGACGCGCACAGTTGTACCAACAACAAGAATACAATACAACATATGCATATTTAATTTAGACAGTAAATATAGCAAGGTATCTTGCCTGTATCCGGAAGCTGTGAATGCCAAAAGCTGGTTCCTGCGATGTCTCCTGGCTGATCCAAAGGTCCTAAACACAAAAATATAATATAACAATCTAACATCAGACACTAACATACATAAGTAATTATGGCGTTGCTCCTAGATATTGTTACAGGTTTACTGCTGACCGATTACAGCATCACAGGTGCACGTAGCTAGGGTGTACCCATGTTCTGTCTTTGGTCAACGTTTTCCTTGTGACAATAATTATCGGTTTATGGTTGACAACTATTTCTGCTCTGCACGGAAACATGTCCTTGGTTTCATATTCAACCATACTTGGTTTATGTCCAGTGTCCGAATGAGATACTGGACCTAGATGACAGGTCTAAATTAAGTTATTCGATGGTTATTAGATGAGTTCTAACCCTGGTTAATTGTCATGCCATTTTATATAAAGATTAGGGTTAATAATGTTGTGTCCAAGAATCCAACTCTCAATTTCGACGACACAATACTCACATATGAATATGATACTAGGGGGAAGGAGTATAGGCGTTACCTAGCGGCTGGGCGAGGTTCTTCAGTGTAGTCGTCTTCCGGTGGGTGGCGGTGCTCCGGTCAGCAGCCGGCGAGCAAGGCAGCGGCGGCAGCGGCTCGCAGCAGCGACTGCGGGTGATCGCAGCAGCAGCGCAGCGCTGGGCGGCGGCAGCGGCCTGTCTGGCGGGTCGGTTGGCGGGTCTGTCGGCGTCAGGCGGAGCGGGGGTGGTGTATGGCGGCAGCAGTCGGTCGGGGTAATGGCTGAGGGCAGGCGGTCGGGTAATGGCTGATGGTGGGCGGTCGGGTAATGGCTGATGGTGGTGGGTTGGAGTCCGGCGTCGAGGGTGAGTAGGTGGCGGGGTGGCGGCTAGTTGTGGTCTGGCCGGAAGTAGGGGAGGGGTCGGCTAGGGTTTGTAGAGGGTGGTGATGGTTTTCTCTAGGGTTTCAAGGAAGGAACTTCATATATATATACATATGGAGAAGTTTGTGGGCTGATCTTGGCTTGGGCTTGTCTGGCCTCATTGAGATGGGCTGGTCCAATGGGAATGAGTATTGGTGGGCTGAATAAGTGTTGCTTGAGGTGAACCTAGCCTTAATTAAAAAAATTTAACTAACAGTTTAACTAGATAATTCATCGTGTATTTAAACATTAGAAGCTATATTATGAGTGGTACACCAGTGTCGTGGCATACAGGTTTGAGGTAGACTGATACCTAAATTTTGGGTTTGGGTTGGGGTTCTACTCAGTAAGGTAATTGATTAAATTCATATTTTTAGACGAGGGGGTTTACAATCTACCCTCCTTAGAGCATTTCGTCCTCGAAATTAAAACATACGTAAGGTAAGAGCTAATGACTGAAAAGGAAATTCTAACGCGTACCTAGTCCTTCGAAGAGATGGGGATAACGTTGACGAATGTCTTCCTCGCGTTCCCAAGTCGACTCGCCTGGTGCATGATACCTCCATGCGACACGAACTAGGGGAATGGTCTGCCCTAGTAATACCTTCTCACTTCTGTCTAGAATCTCCACAGGCTCCTCTTGGTATGATAAGCTTGGCCCGACTGTGATCTCGGAATGGTCAAGCACGTGACTAGGATCCGATATGTACCTCCTTAATTGAGATACATGGAAGACGTCGTGGACTCCTTCCAAGGTCTGCGGTAATGCTAATCTGTAAGCAACCTCTCCGACGCGTTCTAAGATGTCGAATGGTCCGATGTACCTCGGACTCAGCTTCCCTCTGCCTCCGAATCTAATAGTCCCTCGAGTAGGTGAGATTCGTAAGAATACGTGATCTCCTACCTGAAACTCTAAGGGTCGACGATGTGCATTCGCCCAATGCTTCTGTCGGTCTTGTGCTGCTCGAAGGTGTCCTTGGATCTTTTTTACCTTCTCTACCGTCCGAACAACCATCTCTGGTCCGAGAATCTGTCGCTCGCCTATATCACTCCAGCATACTGGAGAACGACACTTCCTGCCATACAACGCTTCATAGGGAGCCATCTGAATGCTCGCTTGATAGTTGTTGTTGTAGGAAAACTCGACCAAATGTAGGTTGTCCTCCCATGATCCTCCGAAGTCAAGCATGCACGCTCTCAACATGTCTTCTAACGTCTGAATGGTGCGCTCCGACTGGCCATCTGTTTGGGGGTGATACGCTGTGCTAAACTTTAGGCGAGTACCAAGGCTCTCCTGCATACTCCGCCAAAAGTAAGACGTAAATCTCGTATCCCTGTCAGACACAATGCTAACTGGCACTCCATGTAGGCGCACAATCTCCCTCATGTATATATCTGCTAAAGCCTCCGTCGATTGTCCCACTCTAAAGGGTAAAAAGTGTGCGGACTTGGTGAGTCTATCCACGATTACCCATACTGCATTGCGCCCACTAGGACTCCTCGGGAAGCCTGTAACAAAGTCCATAGTGATATGCTCCCATTTCCACTCCGGTATAGGAAGCGGTTGAAGCAATCCTGCAGATCTCTGGTGCTCGGCCTTGACTTGCTGACACACCAGGCACTTGGCCACAAAACGTGCTATCTCTCTCTTCATTCTGTGCCACCAGTAGTACTGTCTTAGATCTCTGTACATCTTCGTGCCTCCTGGATGAATGGAATAGGTGGAACTGTGTGCCTCTGACATCAATTCTTGCCGAAGTTCTCCATTTGGAACATAGAGACGATCTCCGCATCTCAGTGTTCCGTCTTCATGTATCCGCAGTCCTGGCTGTAATCCAGCCTCTGTCCTCTGTCTGAGCCTCTGAAATCTGGCATCTGTCGGCAAGGCAGCCTTGATTCTCTTCACTAGTGTCGATTGTAATTGGAAACTCGACAACTGTCCATCTACTCCGGGTATGACAACCTCTATCCCCATCTGTTCTAGATCTCTTAACAGATGTTGTTGGGTAGTCAAGAAGAATGCCATAGGTCTTCTGCTCAATGCGTCTGCTACTACATTGGCCTTTCCCGGGTGGTACTGTAGCTCAATTTCGAAGTCTGTCATCACCTCGAGCCAACGTCTCTGCCTCTGATTAAGATCCTTCTGAGTGTAGACATATTTCAGGCTCTTATGATCCGTAAATATCTCCACTCTTTCTCCATATAGGTAATGCCTTCAAAGCTTTAAAGCAAAGATCACCGCGGCAAGTTCCAAGTCATGGGTGGGATAGTTCTTCTCATGTGTCCTCAACTGCCTAGAAGCATAAGCTACAACATTTCTATGCTGCATCAAGACGCATCCTAATCCTTTCCCGGATGCATCGCTGTAGATTACAAATCCTCCGGGTCCAGAAGGTATGGTCAAGATAGGTGCTGTAGTCAAGCGTTTCTTCAGCTCATCGAACGCCTTTTGACACTCCTCTGTCCAAGTGAACTCTTGCTCCTTACGGGTCAAGCGGGTCATTGGCTCTGCAATCTTCGCGAAATTCTCTACGAACCTCCGGTAATATCCGACAAGTCCTAGGAAACTCCTCACTTCTGAGACATTGGTAGGGGTTGGCCATGTCTCTACAGATGAAATCTTCGCCGGGTCTACTGAGATACCGTCTCCTGAGATGACGTGTCCAAGGAAAGCGACACGATCTAGGAGAAACTCACACTTGCTCAGCTTGGCATAAAGTCTCTCTTCCCTCAGTGTCTCTAACACTAGTCTCAAGTGCTCTTCGTGCTCCTCGTGGCTCTTCGAATACACCAAAATGTCGTCGATGAAAACTACCACGAACCGGTCTAAGTATTGGTGGAATACTCTGTTCATCAAGTTCATAAATACAACTGGCGCATTCGTCAGTCCAAAAGGCATCACTAAGAACTCGTAGTGACCATAACGAGTCCTGAATGCTGTCTTCTGAATGTCTTCTCTTCGCACCTTCACTTGATGATAACCCGATCTTAAGTCGATCTTTGTGAACACTACTGCTCCTGTCAACTGGTCGAATAAATCGTCAATCCGTGGCAGGGGATACTTGTTCTTGATAGTCAAAGCATTAAGGGCTCTATAATCAATACACATACGTACTGTTCCATCCTTCTTAGGCACAAACAATACTGGTACTCCCCATGGTGATGCACTAGGACGGATAAATCCCTTGCTCTGAAACTCCTCCAATTGTAGCTTCAACTCGTCTAACTCCTTCTTCGCCAATCGGTACACATTAGAAGATACCGGTGCTGCTCCTGGTACTAGCTCAATGGTGAACTCCACGTCTCTATCTGGGGGTAAGCCTGGCAATTCGTCGGGAAAAACATCCTCGAATTCTGCAACTATAGGTGGGGGCGCAATCTCCATAGCCATGCAAGTCCCAGCTGTCTGTCCTACTCCTTGTTCGACGGTCCCTCGCATGTACTCGAACTTCGGTTGATCTGGTGGTCTAAAAGTGACGCTACCCTTCCGGCAGTTCAGTATGGCGTTATACTGGCTTAACCAATCCATACCTAACACAACATCAAAGTACGGCATAGGCAATACCAAGAATCGCGCTCTCATCTCTCTACCACATACGACTACCGAGCACGTTCTAATGGTGCTGGTAACCGGCACGATACCTCCTCCGGTAAGAATCTTCCAACTCCTAGGTAAGGGGGAAGTCGCTACTCTATGCATTGCTACAAATCTACTAGATATAAATGACAATGTAGCACCAGAATCAAACAATGCTGTCGCAGGTAGAGATGCGATTAAAATGGTACCTGTGACTGCCTCTCCTTCTGTTTCCTCTTCGGTGGTTGCTAAGGCAAAGGCCTGTCCCTGTCTCTGTCCTCCTGCCTGCTGTCGGGCACGATCAAACTGTGCCTGCTGTGGGGGCAAGGGTGGTCCCCTCTGGAATCCTCCGGGTGCTGGTGGACTTTGGCCTCCTGGTGGGGGTAGTATCCTCGGGGCTGGTGCTGCTGGTCTCTGTCCGGCCTGTGGGGCTGTCTCCCTGCGCTGTGGGCAGTCTCTGGCAAGGTGCTGGCTGGCTCCACAAATCATGCATGTCCCAAGTCTCTTTCGGCAGTCCTTCTCGAAGTGACCTCTCTTACCACAGAAGTGGCAAGTCGGGAGTTCCTGGTGTGGATATGGTGATGCTCTCTGCTGTGTCTGCGCTCCAGGACGACGGATGGGTCCTCCTGTTCTGGGCTGGACTCTATCTGGCGTGGTCGTGCTGGAACGTCTAGATCTTCTGACAATGGCCTCCTGGATCCTTGCCTCTGCTAGGACCTCCTCATAAGAAACCCTTGCCTGTGCGGTGGTGTATCTCTGTAGCTCGAAGTTGAGACCGTGGTGGAATCTCTGAGCCTTCTCTAGATCATTGGGTATCATGACGGCTCCAAATCTGCTAAGGCGGCTAAACTCTGTGTCATATGCGTCAACAGTCATATTCCCCTGTTCTAGATGTAGGAACTGGGAGTATAGGGCATTTCTGACTGTTGCTGGAAAATACTTCACATTGAAGTACTCTAAGAACTGTTCCCAAGTCTGGTTCTTACCTACACTGCGCTCGATGGAATCCCACCAGTGATGGGCGTTGCCTTTTAGTTGGGCCCTTACTGCGGTCATCCAAAGGTCTGGTTGCAGTTGCGAGGCCTCTAATAGCATCTCCGTGTTGGCGATCCAATCGAAGATCTGTTCTGCAGTCTCATTGCCTGAGAAGGTATCTGGTCCCATCTGTCGGAACCATCTAACAGTGCCACCTGTCGGGACTGGTGGAGGTGCTGGTGCTGGTGTCGTGACAGGTGTCCTCTCTAGTACTGCCATCAGACTCTGTCGTAATGTCTCTGTCTGCTGCCACTGTGCTTGTATCATTGCCTGGAAGAACTGAAGCATCTGTGGCTGGCCATCTAGCTGCGGCATCTGGGGCGGATAAGGTGGAGGCGGTGGTAGTGGAATCTCTGGTTGTGCAGTAGGCGTCTCCTCAGATGTCGGCCTCTCAGTCTGCGGCATCGGTGTAGCTCCTGAAGTCTGGTCCTCATAATGTTGCGTGGGGATGGTCTGGGAAGTCTGTCCCTCAGGTGGTGGTGTAGGATCGCCCTGTGGTGTCTCGTGCCAATGTATCAGTAGTGTCTACAGCGGGTGTTGCCCTTGGGGTACCTCATCTCCTTGAGTGGTGTTATCCGGCACCGCGGCACGGGGTGCTCCTCGTCCACTGCGCAAATTCATCTTGCTGCAAGGGATAGAGCTTCATTAAAAGAGTACGAGAACAAACAAACAGGATGCATATATTTAGAAGCAGTATGAAGGAAATTCAAAGGCGAATCAAAGTGGATGAGACCTAATAATTTCTATCCTATTGCAGGCTCGCTGGGCATGTTACCATACCACAAGCGAAAAAGTAGACCTGCATGGGCCACCACTAAAACCATGTCACGCCCCAGTCCCAAAATATATGGAACCAGGCCACGTGGCAATAGCCAGCTGACACGTCTCCGAGGATATCCCAATTTAATGGATCCACGAAGAGTGCTACGCTGTCCTATGATACTAACATGTCCAATATCAGTCAATAACAGGTAAACTAATCTCATCCACCATATAAAGAGCAAGAAACACTAAATAAACTGCTGGTTAATAAATACCAGTCTCAAGATATCATAGTACAACTAATGATGTCTGGTGGGAACAAACCCACTACTATGACGAAATAAAGTACTGAAATGAGATATAAAAGAAATGGCTATGGCATCAGCTGAGAGGATAATGATGCCCTCCATCTAGGCTAAAGGCCTACCAACTGGTCACGGAAACTCTGACGGCTGCACCTCCAACTCCTCGGCTGAAGCGAATCTCGTCTCCTGTCCTGGGTCGTATACTGTGGGGTAGTAAGCCTCGTCTAAATCTGGAAAGGTACCAGGTCCTCAGAGGGACGTAACAAGATACAAGAAAACAACATGCTATATATGAATACTGAATAAAATAAATACAATAAGGGTGTGCTAGCCATCTAAGTGAATGCAATGTGAGGTCAACTCTGATGCGTATGAGTAGGCGTAGGCATAGCGTCCATACTCCGAAGAAAATGGCATCTGTACAGTATATCGTCCATATCGCTCCGAAGAACGTGGCATCAGTATAAAGGGAAACTCATTGGACCCGGGTTCCTCCGAACTACGGCTCCAATGTGTGTATCCCATACGCCTCCTAGTTGTCCTCCCCGCCCAATGTAGATACGCAAGTCGACTACTCGACGTACATACCATGAATCTATATGCCAAGTCACTAAATTATATCCTGACTACATGCTAGCCGTGATGTAGGATGTACGCAACGATAGCTAGTCGAGTGCGCAAGCCCGCATCCCAATATGAATGTATCTCAGTGTGTGTGTAAGGTGTCAGGTCTCAGACAATCACAGAGTATCGTCCAATGGGTTGAGTCTGCTAAGATCTAAGTCCATCTATACTAATCATCGACGTAACCGTCGAATGCAACCGAGACAACTCGGACGCGCACAGTTGTACCAACAACAAGAATACAATACAACATATGCATATTTAATTTAGACAGTAAATATAGCAAGGTATCTTGCCTGTATCCGGAAGCTGTGAATGCCAAAAGCTGGTTCCTGCGATGTCTCCTGGCTGATCCAAAGGTCCTAAACACAAAAATATAATATAACAATCTAACATCAGACACTAACATACATAAGTAATTATGGCGTTGCTCCTAGATATTGTTACAGGTTTACTGCTGACCGATTACAGCATCACAGGTGCACGTAGCTAGGGTGTACCCATGTTCTGTCTTTGGTCAACGTTTTCCTTGTGACAATAATTATCGGTTTATGGTTGACAACTATTTCTGCTCTGCACGGAAACATGTCCTTGGTTTCATATTCAACCATACTTGGTTTATGTCCAGTGTCCGAATGAGATACTGGACCTAGATGACAGGTCTAAATTAAGTTATTCGATGGTTATTAGATGAGTTCTAACCCTGGTTAATTGTCATGCCATTTTATATAAAGATTAGGGTTAATAATGTTGTGTCCAAGAATCCAACTCTCAATTTCGACGACACAATACTCACATATGAATATGATACTAGGGGGAAGGAGTATAGGCGTTACCTAGCGGCTGGGCGAGGTTCTTCAGCGTAGTCGTCTTCCGGTGGGTGGCGGTGCTCCGGTCAGCAGCCGGCGAGCAAGGCAGCGGCGGCAGCGGCTCGCAGCAGCGACTGCGGGTGATCGCAGCAGCAGCGCAGCGCTGGGCGGCGGCAGCGGCCTGTCTGGCGGGTCGGTTGGCGGGTCTGTCGGCGTCAGGCGGAGCGGGGGTGGTGTATGGCGGCAGCAGTCGGTCGGGGTAATGGCTGAGGGCAGGCGGTCAGGTAATGGCTGATGGTGGGCGGTCGGGTAATGGCTGATGGTGGTGGGTTGGAGTCCGGCGTCGAGGGTGAGTAGGTGGCGGGGTGGCGGCTAGTTGTGGTCTGGCCGGAAGTAGGGGAGGGGTCGGCTAGGGTTTGTAGAGGGTGGTGATGGTTTTCTCTAGGGTTTCAAGGAAGGAACTTCATATATATATACATATGGAGAAGTTTGTGGGCTGATCTTGGCTTGGGCTTGTCTGGCCTCATTGAGATGGGCTGGTCCAATGGGAATGAGTATTGGTGGGCTGAATAAGTGTTGCTTGAGGTGAACCTAGCCTTAATTAAAAAAATTTAACTAACAGTTTAACTAGATAATTCATCGTATATTTAAACATTAGAAGCTATATTATGAGTGGTACACCAGTGTCGTGGCATACAGGTTTGAGGTAGACTGATACCTAAATTTTGGGTTTGGGTTGGGGTTCTACTCAGTAAGGTAATTGATTAAATTCATATTTTTAGACGAGGGGGTTTACAGCAGCTCCCCACCAGGCACACATAATCTAACATCGTGCCCAAAAAAATTATCCTCAATAATGGTGAAATCATCCTCCAATCCTGCTCTCACTTGAGCTCTGATGCTCATCGGAGAGACATCCACATACTGGGCTGCCTTGATCCTTTCTATCAACTCTAAATGTATCTGCAAACCCCACATCTGCATCACAATCATAAGAAATATTACCTCAATGCCCAAGCTCTTCATATCCTCCAACAAATATCGGACCTTCGTCAAAAACATAGCTAGCGGATACCTGCTCAATGTATCAACAACTATATTAGCCTTTCCTGGATGATACTATAAGGATATATCAAAATCCTTCATCAGTTCCAACCACTGAAGCTTTCTTATATTCAGCTCCTTCTGAGTAAAAATGTACTTCAAGCTCTTGTAGTTTGTGAAGATCTCCACACGCTCTCCATACAGATAGAGTTTTCACAACTTCAAAGCAAATATGACCGCTGCCAACTCCAAATCATGGGTAGGATAGTTTTTCTCATGAGAACGTAATTTTTTTGATGCATAGGCAATCACTTTTCCATTCTGCTGGAGAACACAATCCAACCCTTTCTCCGATGCATCACTATAGATAGTGAAACCTTCAGACCTTGATGGCAACGTCAAAATAGGCGCAAACGTCAACCTCTTCTTCAATTCCTCAAAAATAGCCTAACAATCTGTCCAAACAAACTTTGCATCCTTACTGGTGTGTTTGGTCATCGTCTCAGCAATCCTCTAAATATCTTGCACAAACTTCCTGTAGTAGCTTGGCAGACCCAAGAAACTCCTGATCTCTGCAACTAAACTCGGGGTCTGCCAAGACTCCACTGCTGTGATCTTCTTTGGATCAACTGAAATTCTATCACCAGTCACAACATGCCCCAAGAACTCTACCTTGTCCAGGAAGAACTCTCACTTGGACAACTTCTCATTCAGCTTCTCCTTCCTCAACGCATCCAACACAATCTGCAGATGCTTCTCATGCTCCTCTGGCATCTTCGAGTACATGAGAATGTCATCGATGAACACCACCACGAACTTGTCAAGGTACTGGTGGAACATCTTGTTCATCAAATTCATAAACACCTCTGTGGCATTAGTCAACCCAAACGGTATCACCATAAACTCGTGCTAGCTATACCGAGTCCTAAAAACAGTCTTCGAAATATTCTCCAACTTCACTTTTACCTGGTGGTAGCCTGATCTCAAGTCTATCTTGGAATATACCTTGGCATAACTCAACTGATCGAACATATTGTCAATCCGTAGCAATGGATATTTATTCTTGATAGTGAGACTATTTAATGTCCTATAATCGATGCACATGCGTACCGATCCATCCTTCTTCGGTACAAAAAATAACGGGGCTCCCCATGGTGAAGAATTAGGTCTGATAAAATTCTTATCCTGTAGTTCATCAACTTACTTCTTCAGCTCGACTAGCTCGCTGTTGTTCACTCTATATATATGTTGTGAATTTGGCTCTTCACCTGGCCCCAAGTCTATAGATAAATCAATATTTTGATCTGGCGGCAATCCTGGAAATTTCTCAGGAAACACATCCAAGAACTCTACTATCAAGGGATTCCACCATGGCTCCATAAATAATGCCTTCCCCCTATTCCGAAGCTCCTCTAGCAAACTAATAATCTGGCTCGCCTGGCAGGCTAAATAAAACTATACCTCATCTGCAATCTATACTAGCATGGTACCTAATCAACCAATCCATCCTAAGTACAATATCGTAGATCGGAAGGGCACTATAAGTAGTCACACACTCAGCTCTCAGCTTTCCAGAGTATCTCTTCGATCCTTGCAAATATCACTAAATAGGATAATGCCTCCCTGGTCAAGATCTTGCAAGTCCTAATCAATGACTCAGCTAACAAATGATTCTTTAGAGCAAAAGAAATAGATACAAAACTATGGAAAGCACCTGAAACAAACAATGTTAAAGCAGGAATAGAATAATGAATAACAAAACCTACGATGACATCTTTGGTGATCTCAGCCTCCTCGACCATAATAGAAAATTCTCATCCTTGAGGTACACCTCCCTAATGTTGGTGCTGCACGTAACATTGCTGCTGGGTTGGAAGCGGTGGTCCCCTTGGCAGTACTGCAGGTGGCCTCGCCTGTGCTATCTGAGCAGGTGCTGCTCCCTGAGCTTTACGACGAGGGTTGGAAGAAAAATATCTCATCTGATGCCCCTTTGCACCACAATACAGACAAACTCCTAATCTCTTCCTACAAACATTCCAGATATGGTCGGGCTTCTTATAGTAGTGGTAGGAAGCGTGCTATGAGTGTCTCTACTGTTTTTGTGGTGCCTGGTAAACTAGCATCCTAGTTGGAGTCTGGTACTGTTGTGGCTGCTAAAAAATCCTAGACTGGAGATAAAGACACATAGCAGGCACTGCGCTGCTACTAGCCCCCATAAAAGAATCACGGTCACTCTTGGGCTTCAAGCTCAACTCTCGCTCAACCTTGCATGCCTTTACAAGTATCTCAGAATACGTATCATAGAAAGACGGAATGAGGATCTTCACTTCCTAGTTCAGACCCTCGTGGAAGCGAATAGCTCGAAACTCTGGCTCTCTCCCCAAGTACTCTACAAATCGGCTCAACCTTTTGAATTCTGTGATGTACTCTTCTATGGACAACCTCCCTTGAGTAAGGCCCTCAAACTGCCTCTCCAAGTCCAATTTGTCCGTCAGAGTAAATAACTTCTTCTTGAAGTGATCCTTAAACATCTCCCAAGACTGTCCCACATCAGCAAGAAATGGCTCATTCCTGAACCAAGTACAGGAGATATCGAACAGCTGAAGTCCCACTACCATAACCTTCATATCCTTAGCAAGATGGGACACCCTCATGAGATGCTCGATATCTTTGAGCCAATCGTCAGCGTAGATAATGCTTTCGATCCCCTTGAAGACCCGAGGTTCCAGCTTCTTGAAGTCCTCGATATTACCCAGCCTAAGATGGGCAACATGCGAAGCAACCTTCTACTGGACCGGAGCTCCTTTCTCTACTGCAGGAAGGGCAAGCAGATGAGCACTCTCGATACCCGGTCGCATCACGTCCGCCTGCCTTTGGTGAGCCTCTGATTGGGCATCTAATCCTCTATCATCTCGTAAAATAATACGAACACCTGAGTCGCATATGCTGACACGAAAGGTGGAGGTAAAAGTCCCTTAGACACAGCTGGAGCAGGCCTCAGTACTGGAGGTGGACCCCCGAATACAGCTGATATGCCAATCACCAGAGAAGTGACTAGTAAAGGCCCTCGGGAAGTCGTAGATCCCTCAGAAGCTGTTCCCCTGTGCTGTGATCGAGTCTTAGACGGTATCCTGAGGCAAAGCGGAAGAAAATAATCAATATGGCACAAGATAGAATGGATTCAAAAAATTAAGGCTCAATTATCAAATATCAAGGAAGAATAGTTGAAATGAGCAATAGAGTTTTGTAAAGTTGTGATTGAGTATTCCCAGCCTATAGCCTATAGCCTATATCTTAAAACTGGCTCGTAATAGCACTCAATCAGAGCACCACTACGAATCATACTAATTGCGACCTCGAAGACCAGCATGGGCCACCACAAAAAATGTGTTACGACCCTCACCTGATATAAGGGCACGAGAACGTGGGTACGTCCAGCCTACGCCGCAGCATCGGCGGTAGAACATTATTTCCGTAAGCTATACTATCTAACAATAATGATCATAAAGATATATAATGCCACCAATGAAATATGAATACTCAATCACAGAACTATAAGATAAAACAACACATGAATATGATATAAAGAACTGAAGAGTCAAAATACTACTCATAAGATAAAAGATAATATCCAATGAGTCTCAAATGTAAAAGAGTACTAACTGCCAAAGATGGAGACAAAACCAGTACAATAATAAACCTATCTACTGTGCTACAAGTAAAGTGTCATATGTCTCAACCAGGATGAGTCTCTCCTGAGCCATAGTCTCTAGCTCTAAACCAACTACATCCTGAGGCCCGTAGTGAGTGTGATACCACTCCTCAGTGTCATCTAGAAAAATATATCCAATTAGGATTGGAACAAGTACACCTCTCACAGTAGTTCAAATAAATGATAAAGACTATATAACAGCAAATATAGAACATATACAAGATAAATAGTTATGGCAGAAATATACATGAATAAGAAAATACAGGAAATACATACAAAAGATATGAACATCATATATAGGATCAAGAAATACTTTTAAGTGAGTGAGTACTAGTGACAACATGTGAACAGCTTGGGTTCTTGCTCGAAAATTATGGCATGGTTAATCATACGTGTGGTGTATGATTAATACTATGCAAGAAAAATAAGAACTGTAGGGTATGATCACATATCAACACTAAATACTCTCCGACTTCGACTGGTATAGTGTATCCAACCATGACACGTTATGACATGGGATTCCATGAGAATGGCGCTAATCTTTCCATAAATTAGTGTCCAGACATGTACAAGATCAACGGGGTTGCACAAGAAATATGCTAGGAACTACCAGGAATAACATCTCACGACGGGATCCAGGAATACCAATCCATGTAACCAAGTGTCAGGAAATCAACATATCTATACTAAATACAAGAAAGATAGACGATATTATAAACAAAAAACTGTCAAAGAATGTACTCACCTGGAATCCAGTGAACAATATAAAAGATGTCTGAAATGGTGCCTCATAGACCTAAATATGGAATATTACATCAATACAAGGTTTTGGAATGAATACAAGTTAAACTAGTCCTAATTTAGGTCTTAAAGTCATTTCTAAGTTAAAATAATCAAACTAGGTCAACTTTAGGTCAAACTAGTCAATCTAACTATTTCTAAGTTGTATGAGTACATCTCCAGGGTATCGGGTCCATACGCTATGTATTTAGGCTGTACTAGCTATATTAGGATACTAGAGTAACAATACTATATAGTATCAGAAAAATACAATATATATATATATATATATATATATATATATATATATATATATATATATATATATAACCCTAATTATCCCTTAGCTAATATAAGATAATATTAATTACCTTGACTTTGACCCAACTTGGTATCAATACATAGCTACCCTCTGGCTATTCAATACCAAGACCCCATGATACCTCATACCCTTATCACCTTGGTGTATCTCGAGGTAATACTAGAACTACTATCAAGCTCACATACAAATATACTAACTAATGTATATCTAACTAATACCCACTAATATATACTAATATATTTTAACTCATATTCTTAACTGATACTTGTCTAATATATATACGACTAGCTAACTAATGATATATATTAGCATATCTGGTACTAACTTTAACTTATCATACACTTCTAACTAACATATCTGACCATTGATACCCAGGTATCCATGTGCACTAACCGACTATCTTATATTCACTACAGTTTTCCCTTGACCCAATACTTAAACCTGGCCATACCCAAACCCCCAAATTCTGATATACTAAGTATCAGCTCAACCCTCAGAGTATTGTGCTCACTCCCCATCTTGATGTAGGTTGTTGCTACTGCTCTGTTGTTCTTCTCAGAGCAGTGATCCAAAGTGCACTGTGCACTTGGTCACCCCCCACTATACTTGTCGCAAAGGTTCTACTGCTCCGTATATAACCCCCTACAACATAGCAACTGCTGATATGTTTGTTGTGAGCAACTTGAGCAGCAAACTGTACAGCTGTTGCTGTTCCATTCAGAAATGCCACTTGCCCGACCCTCCTTATCACCCCCAAGGTCTGTGCAAACATGAGCACACAAGTACAGTGAACTCATGCCCCTGCACACTAGTTGTTCCCCTATCTAACCTTGTCAAACACCACATAATGCACTCATACTTAAGACAGTACTCGCCCTCTAGGACTGATACCACATATGATACAAAAATATGAAGTTAAGGTATACACAAGACACTATAGATATGTATATATACATTGGTATACATTAATAACATAGTGATAATATACTCATATATATGTATATTATATACTATTCATAACAACATAAATAGATATAAAGATTACTAATTAGAGTACCATAAACTCACCAAACAAATAATCAAACACTTGAAGTGCATCGCACCCGTATCACACTCATTCTATGATACACTTGCGATACGGCCCCAACACAATACCAAATGCATCATAAATTATATGAGCAAGTCTAGAATTATAATTATAAGCAATATAAAGTGCTAACTACTCATCTACGTGCTCATAGCAAAATATGACATGTGTAGACTCCCGTGTCGAAGGAAAAACCACCAAATCAACCCGTATCACTAAATTATGATGATACGGCCTACTCGTATCCAATTGTGGATACGACACTAGTCTCACACAACCAAACACATGTCAATTTGGTCCACTAGACCAATTGACAAATACATGGTGCACCAATCTCGGATTTTCTTCAAATTGGGCATAAAACACATAATAATATTCATAATATGGGTCCCTAGGAGTCAATTCTTCTTCCTATAGCTAGCCCTAACACATGGAAGGGTTCCTAATGATTAAACTACATATTTAGAATATAATTAGAAGGGAAATTCTAAATTATACCGATTGGAAGATGGATTCCCAATGCAAGTATCCAATTAGATACAAAGAGGGCTCAACTTGTGCAATCTCCTCCTCCTTGGTGCTCTTTGCCTTCTCCTTGGTTCTAGATCTACTAATGGCGAAGAATGAGAGTAATTGAAAATAATTTGATGGAAATTTGGTGGAGGAATGGGTTGAATTGGGAAAGAACACCAAGTGGAATACAATTGGAATGGGATGGGATAAAATAAAAAAAGGAGAAAGAATTTTCTTCCCCTTTAATAGGCTGGCCACTTGCCTCCTCCCCAAATAATGGTACAAAGACCCAAATATCTCTATTCGGTTGTCATGAAGAAAAAGATTAAGGAACGAAGGTTCTAATCCTAATGGTTTGATTAATTAAATCACTAACTTAAAAAATTAGGCTAGTTATTGGGCTCATGTCTAACTAAAATAAATGTTGGCCCATGAGTCAAGTCTTCTCTAGTTAGGTCCACTAACACAAGTCCAAAATATAATTTAAAATCTAACAATAAATAAATAATACTATAAATAAATAAATACACAACATGCAAAATAATTATAAAATGACCAAAATACCCTTTCATAGAAAATGTGGTAGTGACAACCGTTCGGAGGTTCTACGCCTAGAACTACTAGGAAGTCGGCTAGGCGTGATAACCATGTCGCAAGGACCGAGGAACTTGATCGAAAAGGTTTCCTACAGGAATTCGACCGCACGAGGTCGGTTGGACCCGCTCGACGCGGTTGGTAAGCTGCTGAACCCTGACCAGATTTTTGATTTTTCAACTGCGACCCATTCCGTGATATCTTCTGCGACGTTGGTGTATGACTTATTGCTCATACCAAGACTTTTTGGAATTACAAATTAAACTTCACTATATTTCTACTAAACTTTATGTTACTTTAAAATATCAAAAAAATATTAGAACGAAAATATATTTGTATAAATCAGTCAAAACGAAACGATTTTGACGAAACTAGGGGAAGCAAAATGTTCTGCCATCCTGGTTGGCGAAAAACTAGAATAGCCAAAATTTTGCCAACTTAGTTGGCAAAAAATAGACATAGAGGGATTTTCGTCAACTTAGTTTGCAAAACATGGACATAGGAGGATTCCTTGGTAGCCTGACAAATAGTCTTGACCATTCCTTACAAGTAATAACTAATTAATTTCCCATAACAAAGAATGAACTCTCTCTCTCTCTCTCTCTCTCTCTCTCTCTCTCTCTCCTAATTGTACAAAAAAAATCATTTTTGGTCGACGAAAAATGGATTTGAATGTAATATGGCTAGTACGTACCTGGTAAATCCCATGGTAGAGATCGACTTCGGGAATGATCTCAAGTTCAATTTTTCGGCCGTTGATCTTGCTCTTGAGATAGTAGGCGACAAGCTCTTTATCGGTAGGATGGAAGCGGAAGCCTGGAGTCAGACTCATCGGTGCCATCGCCAACTTAATTCTTCGTTGAAACTCAACAAGTACTTATAAAGCAATGAAGACCAGCGAGCCTCAAGGGAATAAAAATTGAATCGGCCAAACCAAAACAGAATCGTCCCTGCCTATTTTCCGCCAACCAAGTTGGCGGATCCCCCCCTATGCCCATATTTCGTCAACTACGTTGGCAAAAATTCCTCTATGCCTATTTGTTGCCAACTAAGTTGGCAGAATTCTGGCTTCTCGGTTTTTCGCTAACCTAGTTAGCGGAACATTTTGTTTCCCCTAGTTTCATCAAACTTATTTCGTTTTGACTAATTTATCCGAAAATATTTTTGTTCTAGTAAAGTTCTAGTAAATTTTTTGATTAAACATACAAGAAGTTAGCTTCTGTCATTTTTTTATCAAGCAAGAGTGGCAGCTCTTTGTGAGGTTGTTATATTCTTTGTTCTTCTTGAATGATACCTGATGATGTTATTCTCAACACCATAAATATCAGATGACATATCTAACTGATTTTTTGTATTACAAATAGAAATACTGACCAAATATAGTACAAATTTTCGACGACGGTGACTTATTATTGTCACATCCCAAAACCAGAATACTGGAGAGTGGGGGCAGAAAAAGCCACTACGTATATCAGAGTACTCCAGTATCCCGAGATACGGTCGTGGCTATGAAAGACATGGAGGGATTAATACTACAAGACAACAATCAATTCTAGGTCAAGCGATCATAGGTGTCTCAGTCACAGAAAATCAATAAGATACAAGAAAAATGGCCATCAAACATAAAATAGTAAAGTGTTCCAAACTATGTATACATAGATGATCAAGAAGCTAGTTGAACAAAATGATAAACTAGCAAGAGTATAAGTCATACATGATCAGCACTAGCTGCAGATTAGATATAAACAAAATTATGTTATACCCGTAGGTAGGATGTCAAATCTAAAATACGAGCTAAACATGTGCTCAGAGGCTAAAAATCATAAAAAAATAATGTACAGATACTAGTGAGTAAAAGAATTAAAACCTGCTCAGGTACCGTAGTGCTTCCGGTAGTCATCATCCAGTGGAAGATAAGAGAGATTCTTAGGTTCCTCTACGAAATCTGGCAATCCAAAACTAGTGGGGTCAGACCCTCAATAACAAATACCACAAAGAAAGCCAAATTATAAACTAAAACCAGCATGCAACACAAATAACGACAAATATAAAAGACAAGAAGTAACCACCCAATAATAATAAAGTGCACCAGAAAAACTTGAAAGAAAATTGGTAACATGCAAATTAAGCAAAAATATATGAACATATACGGAATCATATCAAGTAAACAGGAGCATGTGAACATGTACATGATCATGTGAAGTAGACCAAAGTTTCATGTAAGTACACGATCAGAAAAAAATTGCATAAGCATGAAATGAACTTCATCCATGAATCACGACAATCAAGAAGTACGGCTTGCTACATTAGCTAACTAGTGTTATCACAATTTTTAATTACTAAAAAATATAATTTGAGATTTTACTATTGATCGCAAGCACTGTAGTCTATCTAGGTTATTCTGAGCGCAAAAAGTGACAATAAGTGGCAATGAGTGACAGTATATAATAATAAGTTACAATAGGTGACAGTATGTAACAATATGTTACAATAGGTGACGGTATGTGACAATATGCATCACATGACGGTGAGCTGAAGTGTGCCCCTTATGACGGTGAGCTCCAAGTCCATCCATAAAGTTGCATCGGAATAACGGGACCGTATGCAACCAGAAAATCTCATCTCCAATGATCTAATTATTCATACTAGTTATTTTAACCCTTATTATTTTTTATTTAGGATTCTGGGGGTAGCATATAGCTGAATCCATCATAGACATGGTACTCCCTTCGGGGATATGCAAGATTAGACAATAAATGAATACAACGGTACTACGAACCACTATAAAGGACAATAAATGAATCTAGTGTCATGAATGATAAGATGTACTTGTCTATAGTCGAGCTCCCAGCCTAAATCTTCTACTCCACCACCAAGAAGGGTTCATAAAACACTCTCTTAGGCCTCAAGACGAAGCTCCAAGTTTACACGAAAGATGAAAAGGAAATGAAGAGAGATGAAAGAAAGAAAAGAGAGAGGAGAGAAAAAATGAGAGAGTATATATAGAAGGGGTAAATTAATCATGACCTTTGGATCTTCCACATTAGCGATCCACGTCACGATTTAAATCAATCCTAACCATCGAATTGAAAACCAACTAACCATAGGATAATAGGGTGATTCAAAACCAAAACACCAATGGATATGATCAGTCAAATACTATTCACCAAAATATCTAAATACTATTCATGAAATATTCAACCATTCGAATTTTTTGATGGTGTTTGGAAGATCATCCGAAAGAAAAAAAAATTCCACTTCAAAAAATTCCAGCATTCCCCATTCTATGAACAGGTTCTAGCACGGATCCATGGCAACGCAAAAGGCACTACCAGAATAAGTCTAATTTGCGACGTCTGGAAACGTCGCTAAATGGCATAAAAACGTCGCTAAAAAAATTTAGGAATGTAATTAGTGACGTTTCATTGAAGTAGTATTTAAGCTAGTCGCTGACGCAAAACGTCGCTATAGCAACATTTTCTAGTGACGTATTCACGTCGCTAATATTTTTCATATTAGCGACGTTTAGCGACACAACTTAGCTATATTAGCAACGTGTTGTGTGTCGCTAAACGTTGCTAATATTTTTTCTATTTAACGACGTTTTGCAACACACTTAGCGACGTTATGTTGCCATGATAATACTGCCATGTCAGCAATTTAACGACCTTTAGCGACATAATTAGCGACATTCTGATACAGTTAGCAATGTATTTAGCAACGTATAGAAACATCGCTAAACGTCGCTAAATTGTAATTTTTTTTGAAACCTGGAATAAATATATGCTTGCAGTTTGCCATATATCTCTGCAATATCACAGTTCATAAAAATAGACAGACCCTGAGCAACCCTTCGTTGAATTTTGTCGGTTCGCCGACCCCTTCGGTGGAACACTCAACACCGATAAATTTGCATACATTCAATATAAATAATAAAGTAAAATTAAAATAAATGGGCACATTCTCAATAAATAAAGCATTGAAAACCATGTTCACGCACCAGTCGTCGTAATTAGCATGGTCGTGGACATTCATATACGGCTCCACATAAGGATCTGGATCTGATACTAAAGACACAAGTTCTCCGTATAAAGTCCACTTATAGTAATTCGGCATTAAAACCCTTGAGTATAAATGATATGTCACATCCACGTTTGGATGATATTTTGAGTTGCGATATCTCACACATGGACACTATTTTTGTGTCATCCATGTACTGAGAAAATGCCTTGGCGAACTACAAGAATTGCGCCATCCCCTGTATGAATTCATCTTGTACACCGGACATGTCATCAGGATGACGGTTGTACATCCATGAATGATGATGCATGAAGTAATTCAGATCCATTTTTAGATACTTCCGCAAAGATGAATAGACATCGATCAAGTATATTATCCAAATAGATGTGGAAGGACAATGCAGTGATACTCCTAGTCCTAGGATTGATACTCAAGAATACCCAATTATGTTGTACACCTACTCTTCTACACATACAAAAGAATGTTCCAAACTATTGCAAAGTATGTTGAGTTAAAAATTATATCCAAATATCCCTAAAATTCATAACCGTATACCAACACTTACTTAAAGATACTCACTTGTATCCTGGATATCCACACTTGACATTTATACTTCGCACATAGACACTCTAGGTATTACCCACATGACATTTACACTGATAGATATTATTTATATTGGCATTGTAAATGTCAAGTGTGGGCCCAAATACAATATCTTGACTTAAACACATACTCAAATTCCTTGCTACTTAACTATCACACATACAGAGTTGACATTCACTGATACACATACACCCCCTCACTACACTGTGCACAAGTGTGCACTGTACAACACCTCACTTGATATCACCCGAACTTCTTCCCAAGTGCATCGCAGTGTAATGCTATGCACCTATCACCCCTT
Source organism: Iris macrosiphon (assembly GCA_036927795.1). Lineage (NCBI taxonomy): Eukaryota > Viridiplantae > Streptophyta > Magnoliopsida > Asparagales > Iridaceae > Iris > Iris macrosiphon. Next base: position 163,766,178 of record JAYESA010000003.1, read on the forward strand.
GCTGCAACATTGAGATACGCTCCTCCCTTAGCAAACACACACATCATACACATGCACACGATATCTTTTTTTTGGGTCATCTTGTATAGCTTTAAACTAGGATACATGATTGTAGGTTTTTTTTAACCGCACATAATCAAGTCATTCAGTCTTTCTATGTAATTGCCTAAAACAACAATAATGCTTATAACCATGTATGATTGATAACCATTATATACGTGTGTCCGTGTCCGATAAAATACTTACAACCTTATCCTCGATATCGTGTCCCAACCTTTCATATCTATGCGTCCTATAATTTTACCATATGTATCACCATAAGATGACATGTTACAAATATGTGTGTGTGTCCGTGTCTGTGTCTGTGTTAGGGTTAGGTTTAGTGTCTGCGTGTATTAGTGTGTCTGCGTGTGCGAGTTAGGGTTAATATTAGTTTCCCCGTGTGTGTATGTGTGTCCGAGTTAGGGTTAGGGTTTATCTAAGGAGTGGGATGACCGAGGAGGGTGCCCGGAGAGGAGGAGGAGCTTAGTTGAGGAGTAGGATCCCGGAGAGCAGGAAGAGGAAGAGCTCAGTGGAGGAGGAGGAGTAGCCCGGAGAGGAGGAGGAGGATGAGGAGGATCTCGGGGGTGGAGGAGGAGGGGGTTCCCAGGGTCGGAGGGGGAGCACGGTCGGCGGGGTCGTCAGCGAGGGGTTGAATTTTGGGAAAATTTTGAGTGAGAATATGGGAAAGTAAAACCGGATCGTTAAATTAAAAAAATAATTAGCGACGTCGGATCCAGACGTCGCTAATCGTCGCTATTATTGACGTTTAGATAGTCGATAAACGTCGTTAATTATTAAAATATTAGCGACTTATTGGACGTCGCTAAACGTCGCCATTAAAAATTTCAGCGAGGTCTTGCTACATTTATAAATGTCGCTAATTAAAAAATTAACATCGTCGGTAAACACGTTGCCAAACGTCGCTAAATCAAAAACTTTAGCGACGTTTAGCGACGATAAAAAAATATATAGCGACTATTCTTTCAAAAAACCCATGTCTAGTCGCTATTCGTCACAAACAACAACGTACATCGAAATTTATTTATGGAGTCGCTAAATTCTTTAACATTAGCGACGTTTACTGACGACGTCGCTATAAACGTCGTGATTTCATCATATTTTGGTAGTGAAGATATTCTACTGGTTCAGGGTAGTCTCTCATACAAAAATAAAACTTAAATCACAAAAATACAACAAACATGATATGCAAAAGTACAAAATACGATCTAAGTTAATTTTCCATAAAAAAACTAAATACGCAAAATTCATAAATACGAAATTTAATAACGAATCTTACAACTGCTCATTCCAAGACCTTTTGGAAGTGCAAATCTTCTTATATTTCTACTAAGGTTTATGTTACTTTATTTATTTTTTTCAAATTTTTCTTCTTAGAAAAAGTTGGAGGGAAGGTTAAATACAAAAATTAGTTTGCTAATGCATGAAATAAAATATTATAATAATTAAATTAAAAATAAAAGGACAAAAAAGTTATGAACAATAAATAGAAGAATAAATACAAATAATTCAATATAGCATTCCAAATAGTAGAGTTAACCGTCCACGTAATTAAATAAAAAAAAAGATACTAGCCGTCTAGTCTACCGGTTAAGACGTGGGTCTCCCGTGATGAAGGCTACGGGTCGAATCCCAACCCTCCCATGGGTGCCTAGGTACGGAGGATAGGATACATAAAGTACATATAAAAAAAAAAGACAAAAAAGTTGTGAACAACAAATGAAAGAATAAATACAAATAACTCAATAGAGTATTCCAAATAGAAAAGTTAACACTTTAGTACTAGTACAAAAAGTCTATTTTTGTTTACCTACCAAAACTATGATGTATGTTCATCTTTCAATAAAGTGTTGGCATATAATATTTTTATGCAACATAAAATTATTTTAATTTTATGAACATTTAAAATAATTTTGGCTTCTATTTCTGATACTGGCAAATCAATGTACTCTCTCATTTTGAGGGGAACAAGAATGGACTCCTAGTATACAAATGTTTTACGTCTCTTCTCCGTACAAGAAATTGCTCTCCCTCCCCAACCAAGAGGCTCTGCATTATAACAGGTAAACGTCCATTTGTGTAACCTTATCCTTCACAAAACCACGAGCCTTTGTCATCTACTGCTTCCACTGCCTACCAGATTTCCCTCCGGTTTTCTGGCCAATAAACCATTAAATTTTGGACTTAATTCTCATGGTTTTGCAAAACCAGCACCTCTTACCTATGTCCATCCAGTATAAAAATAACACCCATCTCCTTCCCATTCTCAACAAACAAAAACATAAGCAATCATCAATTTCTTCATCGTTCTTGTGAGTCCCTCTCTCTAATCTCCTGTAAAATTAAATCAATGAGTTTCGCAGCAGCAAGCAGAGGCTCCTTGGTGGTGGCTGCAAGTGTTGGAACAGTGGAAGCACTCAAGGATCAGGTTGGATTCTGCAGATGGAACTATGGCATCAGGTCTCTGTATCAGCATGCCAAGAACAACATGCCTTCACTTACTTATGTCAATAGGCTCCATCTCTCCTCCTCTTCTTCCTCTTCTTCTATTGAGAGAATAAGGAAAGAGAAGCAGTCAGAGGAGTCACTGAGACAAGTCATGTATTTGAGTTGTTGGGGACCCAATTAGATTTGATGTAGGACTAGAGGAATCAGACCCACTATTTGGGTTAGGATTGGAAGATGCTACCTTTCTGTATACTTGTTACGTGTATAACGTGTATAAACTGGGAAATTTGACAAGAATCAATGTTTAATTTCCATCCTTGTATGTTTTTCATACTCTTGATTATTTATTTCTCTTGTGATCTTTACTTGTATTGGTGTTGGATCCGGCTTTCAACTATGTGGAAAACATTAGGAGTATGACAAGCGTCATTGTTTCGTTGAAGAATTTTCGGAATTTTCGGAAGTTGAAGACGAAAAACTATCTCGATTTGAGCACGTAACGGAAGCTGTTGAAAAAATACAGTATCAAAGTCAGTTGTATATCATCGGAATATTATTGTTGGTATAATGTCAATGCTAGAATTTCTTCAAGAACTGTTCTGATTCGAAATGACCAATTTATGCTATACTGTCGTATATCGATGTATCGAATTTGGGTGTTTTATTAACATAGTTCGATCATGATCAACGTTTCAAAACTATTTAGAATTAGGAAGTTTTAAATTGGCATTTTTCTAACCCTAATCCAATATCATCATATCAGAGTTGATCGAAAGAAGAGAGTTTTTAAAGTTTGCAACTTTATAAGAAAAGAAGAAAGATTCGGAGTTTCGAGAGTTGTTTCGGAGAGAGAGTTTCGATGTTTTCATCATTAATTGATTTTTTTGTCATCTAGTCTTCAATAATCTTTTTATACTCTGGTAATCTATTTTCATATGTGAAGTGTTGTTATGATTCGTGTGGATCGGTGAAAGAGTTTATAAATTGTTGTATTTTCTCTATTTCATTAGTGGAGGATTTTAAGAGTTTGACTCTGATTATCATTTTTTTTTTCTTATGGATTTTCCTAGTAAAAGTCGTCGGATTTATGTTTGGATTTTTACTGTGATTTTGGTATATTGGTTTTCGTTTTTCTTCTGTCCTCATAAGTTCTCTCAGTTAAGGAAATGGTTTTCGTGTTTTGTTCTCAACAGAGTGGTATCAGATCTATGGTTGAGAGAGTGATATAAGAGTTGTCGTTGGCACTAGAGTTGTGTTAGAGCACAGATTGTCAGGTGTCAAGAGTTGATAGTCAAACCAAATAGAGGATATGGACGCAAAATTGGTGCGCATGATAAACCTAAATGGTTTCAATTATCACTATTGGTAAAGCATGATTAAAGATTTGTTGTTGGTCAAGATGCTGCATCTCTTCTGGTATTTGCTTATGAGAAGTCAAGTAAAATTTTTAATTATGACTGAAATTTCAAACACATGATACATGTGTAGGTATATCAGATAGTTTGTGGACGAGAATGTGTAATCATATTGTCAATATTGGGAACACAAAAACATTGTGAGATCAATGAAACTTAAATATTTGTATACCAAAAAGACCGGGATGAACAAATTATTTTTGATCGGACATATGATGGGTCTTAGGTGTAGTATCCCACTCCGCGTTGGCACTATGTATAAGAGATATCGCTTTGTTGGCTTGAGTGGAAGCATTCTCGAAGAGTTCTCCGATCGAAACACAGGATGATTGATATAGGTGAGTTGGCAGAACTTCATTCTCTGATTCTTGCATGCCTTAATAATGAATCTGAATTTTATAATGCTTGTTGCTAAGTAGATAATGTTCGCATGAGAATGATAGAACAAGAACCTGTATGCTTAACTAGAGAACTTGTATGCTTCTCTAAAAGAGATAGAACCATTGCCATGCTAAGTCAAGATAGAATGTTACCAGCTAAGTTACACGGTCACCGTTATCGAACGAACATTGCCATGCTAAGTAAAAGAATATAATATTGCATGCTAGGTTATACTGACACGGTTATCGAACGAACCTTGCCATGCTAAATAAGAAGAGTAAAAGAATGATTCAACATGTCAATAAATGGTATGCTAAACAAGAGTATAATTGCATGCTTAGCTAGAAGAGAGAGAAGAACCGTGCCATACTTGCTTAATTAGAGATCATTTATATGTTTGCTTGTCATTGATGCAAAAGATAGAATTGTATGAATGACTTGTATTGTGTGCTATTGAACCTATCGAATTGATATGAATGAGATGAGACTAATAGTGCACCCTGAGGTACGGTCCTTGTGATCTATTGGGGTGTGCTATTTATTTTGTAAAGAGAAGATTGAACCTATCACTCGATTGATAAGAAGAAGAGTTATAATTTGCTTGATCATTGCTTGCTTGCATTATAGAATTATCAGATAGATATTTTAAATCATTCATTGATTTTAGACAACTTGTGCACAAGGTTTAGTCTCTCGAACAGTTCCTAGAGCACTGGGAATTGGTTCGGTCCGTAAGAGATTTTGAGAACACCCTGAGGTACGGTCCTTGTGATCTAGTGGGACGTTGTGTCTATTAGTGAAGAGCGGAACCATGATGTCACAGCTATTAGTATTCGCATGTGTTGATGCAGAGCTGAACCTTGAGTCACAGCTGCTGACATACGCGCGTGCTAGTGCAGAGCTGAACCTTGAGTCAACGCTGCTAATCATGTGGCAAACCATGGACCATTATGTAGTTAGGGCACATGCTAGGTTAGCCATCTTGAATACCTAATATTTGATGCAGAGACGAACATGAAATAGAACCTAATATGTATATGCAAATTATTGCTAACTTGTATGTCTGTTGTAGGGATAATCGTTCGACTGTGGGTAAAGATCAAATGTGCAGACAGTGGAGCTAATTTTACTTATAACTGTGCATACAGACAGTGGATAAAGTTTAGGACTGTCTACAATTTGACAATCCTAGTATCTTCCAGGACTGTCAAAATTTTGACAGTCCTAAACTTACATATAACTGTGCATAGACAGTGGGTAAAGTTTAGGACTGTCAAAATTTTGACAGTCCTTGTATATATTAGGACTGTCATAATTTTGACAGTCCTAAACTTACATATAACTGTGCATATATGTAAAACTCCTGAATTTTCAAAATTATTAAATCTTGGATTTTTCCCAATTTTCTGGAATTTTCTGGGAATTTTCTGTAATTAAAATCAAGATTTTTAATTAATAAATGATTTTTAATTGGCAATAAATAATATTAAAATTTCATGAAAATAATATTTTTGGGTGTAAAATGGAAAACTGGACTTAGGATAATTTTTCTGGATTTTTCTGGACCTCAGAACTATTTTTAAATGCCTAAAAACAATTTTTTTTTATAATTAATTAACTGTTTTTAATTATTATTATTATTATTATTATTATTATTATTATTATTTTTTTTTTTTATTATTATAAATTTCTCAGCCCAGCCCGCCCTGGCCCATTGGGCCGCGGCCCAGCCCGCTTTTCCAGACCCAAACCCTATCGGGTCGGGTCGGGTTCAGCCGAACCCGACCCGCCGTCAGCCCGACCCGCCAGCCCGCAGCGACCCAGCCCCCCCACGACGCCCCGACATCTCCGCCGCCCTCCGCGCGCAGCGCCGCCCTCCGCGCGCAGCGCCGCTCTCCGCGGCCACGTCGCCCTCGCCTCCGCCGTGCTCGGCCTCCCCCAACCGCTGCCGTCCCCTATTTAAACCGCCCCCCTTCGTCTTCCTCCTCCAGCCTCCTCCCTCTCGAAACCCTATCCGTCGCCGCCCTCCGCCGAGCTCCGCCCTGCCTCGCCGCCTGCCCAGCCACCGCCAGCGCCGCCCTCCTCCCTCGGCGCCGCTCCTCCTCCTTCCTCCTCCGTCCCCGACCGCAACAGCCACCAGCAGCAACAGCAACCATCCGCAGCGCTGCCTCCGCCGCCTCCCAGCGCGCCGCCGTGTTGCGCCGCCCTCCGCCGCAACACCCCTAGCCGCCCTCGGCCTCCCCGCCGCCGTGCCGACCGCCGCCCACCACCGCAGCTTCTCGAAATCCTAACCCTAGCCCTAATTCTTCTTCCCGTGTCCGACACGAGTCGGACACGACTCGACCCTGATTTTCGGGTCCCCTTCAGGTGCGTGTAACTTTTTGTTCGTAGCTCCGTTTTTAATTCCGTAAATTACGTTGTGAAGCCTGTATGACCCTCTCGGTGTCCGAACAAACTGTTCGGGGTATCGCGTCCTGTGGTGATAGCACACCGCGATCCAAAAACAGGAAAAACCAGACCCTGTTTCACCCCGGAACTGAGTGCGCCCCGCCAAACGGGACGACTTGGTCGAGTGCAGTCTTCACAGATACGTGCGCGTCGTCGATACGGACGTGTGAGATTTCGTGAAAGCTGATTCGGGTGTGCGTACACACCGAAATCAACGCGTATCAGCGGACATCGCCCCGTATCTGACTTTTCTGCAATTCGCCCTAACTTCTTGTACACTCGTCAGATCGAGACGAAACTTGCGCCATCGGACTCATAGCGATACGCTGGTCCTGTGGGTCAAGTTTGGTTCGATTCTGAGAACGTTGACGAAATCGCGTGTCGTGGGCCCCACAGGTCCCGCTCGACGGGCCATTTTGTGTTCGGCTCATCGGAATCCAAATCTGGAAGTTCCGTTGGGTTCGTATCAGCGTTCCTGACCTGTTGACACTAAGTTTGGTGAATTTGGAGACCGTTGATCCGGACACGTTTTTCGGTGCAAAGCGGGCCCACCGGCGGACCCCGTTTTGACCCAAAACTGTCGTTTTTGCCCTTGTCTCCAAATTGGACCCAAGAACAGGCATTTCTAGCTATTTGACATCTTCTGAGCATGATGGTAATGTCTATTTCATCTTTTGGGCTCATCTCTGGAATTTTTCCCCAAGAACCAAATTAATCAGATCCAAACAACAGGCAAGTACCTGCACTTCAAGTTAAATCTTTATATTGTGATAATTAATTCCCTGCTTTACTAGTACCCTTGATGATTACACCTAGTGTTAGAAATGCTGGATTTTCATGTCTTGAATATTGAAGTTCTTGTCTTATTTTTCATGTCGGGTGGGAGAATACTATAAGGCATGTAGTTTACCCTTCCCCTTGTCATGTTTAATAGTTGTTGGTACGCGACTGTACCCCAGCCGGATCTCGATTTCCCCTGTTTAATAGCCGTTCATGACGGCCGGATTAGCCTTATAAACCCCTACATGCCAACTATGTATTCTAAAAACAAACACGAGTTCACACAGATAGTTTCTGGTCATGTTATATATCTTGCTGACTGTTGTAATTTCATTTCCTGTTTTATTTATTTCTGCTTTCTCATATTCCTGCTTACAGTTTTAACTCTGAGATAATGATGTTCTGTTATGCAGTTTCTTAACTTGATATTCAATATTTAATTGTCATAAATATTTAGTTTAACCTTGTTGTGCACTATATACTTTGCTCCTTTCCTGACTGGATCTGTTGATTTAGGCGATGATGAGGCTCTTGCCCCTACTTATTATGGTCCCTATGAGGGGACTGATGATACCTATGAGGAGCCAGAACCCACCCAGGAGACCCCTGCTGCAGAGTAGCTAGTAGTAGCTATCTTTTATTTCTGTTTCTTATCTTATTAATCGGGTTTGTCCCCGATTTCATTTCGATTTCCTGTACTAAAACATTTGAATCTGTTGTCGTATTTATTTCAGTTGCAATCTTAAGTTTCTGTTCTCATTATTATCTTGCCTATGTTAATTGTGAATGAGCTAGTTAGTAAATATGGATTTGACCTAGACAGCGTACTACCGCCGACTCTGCGGCGTAGGCTGGACGTACCCACGCACTCGTGCCCGAATTTTCGGGTGCGGGTCGTGACACGTTTTTATGGTGGCCCATGCAGCTCCTATCCTTAAATAGGGTAATACCCTAGGACAGGGTATGGAATAAGATTGAGGATTCTAGGAAAAGCTCATTCACAGTATAGGGTCCTTATTTCAAATCTTGATATCATTTCTGCTCAATTTTTTCCTATCGCCTTTGATTTCCAAGTATTCTATTCTGATCTTCCTATCCCTTAATCTTTCAGAATGATCCAGACAAGGAACACAGTAGGAGGCACATCAGAACCAGCTGAGCAGAATGTGCCCGAGACTCTTGCACTCCCGCCGCCTCCATCTGTTCCGGCAGTTACTCTAGATGGGGCACAACTACTTGGAGTGTTCCAGGGATTGGTGGAATCCCAGAAAGAACAAACTGCACTTCTGCGGACCAGCCTCTCAGAAGCTCTTAAGTCCCAGGAGTCGTCCCTCAAGAGGCCAGGGAGTGCTAAAGACTTCAAGAATCTTAGACCCCTGGAATTCTACGGAACTGAGGGCATTCTCTATGCCGATGAGTGGATAGAGAATGTCGAGAGACTCCTGAAGACTGCTCGGGTCCCTGATGACCTCAAAGTGGAGTCCGCAAGCCTGCAACTGTTCGACATTGCTCGAACCTGGTTCAGAGATGAACCCCAACTATCTGCTCCTGACATCACCTGGGAGGACTTCAAGAGACTATTCAAGGAGAAATTCTACCCCGAAGTGGCTCGAGAAGCTCTCGAAAGCCAATTCGAGAGACTGGAACAAGGTAACCTGTCTGTTGATGAATATACTGCTGAATTTAGCAGGTTAAGCCACTTTGCGGAGTACATGGTTTGTACCCCGGAGGACAGAGCCCGTAGATTCAAGAAGGGGCTGTCTCCGGATATTCACCTTGCTGTCACCACCAGCCGAGCTCGCACCTATGAAGAAATCCTGAGCGTGGCATAAGGCGTTGAGAGAGATATGGGGCATAAACTAAAACAGGAGAGAGAGACCGGAAATGCGGGACCCAACAAATGCCCTTTTCAACAACAACAACAACAGCAGAGGGCCCCGCAGCAAACTCAGCGTCCTCTCCCTCGAGCTCCAGCACCCCAACACCAGGCTCAAGGACAGAACCAACAAGCTGCTGCTTGTAACTTTTGCCAAAAACCAGGTCATACTTGGCAAGTTTACAGGAAGAGGCTAGGTGCCTGCCTCTATTGCGGCTCAGCAGCGCACCAAATAAGGGACTGTCCAGCTGCTCAAGGACGCACCGCTGCCCCAAAGGCTCCAGCCCAGGCCAGGGCCCCAGCAGTACAACAGAGGGGACCCCCGCTTCCAACACAACAACAACGCTTTGCTCAGCACCAACAGCAGCAACAGAGGGGTGCACCGCAGCAAGGCCGTGCTTATGCAATGACTCTGGAAGAAGCTGAAGCCACAACAGACGTGATCACAGGTTCTGTGCTTATAAATTCAATACCAGCTATTACTTTGTTTGACTCTGGAGCTTCACATTCATTCATGTCAGTAGATTTCCTTATGAAGCATAGCTTAATCACTAAACCCCTTAGGAATTGTTATAAGATCATTACCGGTGGAGGAATCATCCTGGTTAGTGATGCCTGTAACAATTGTCCTATTACATTATGTGGAAGAGAACTGTATGCTAGGCTACTCGTAATGCCCGTTCCCAGTTTTGATATTATACTGGGTATGGATTGGTTAAGTCAACATCATGCCACTATAGACTGCCACAGAGGTAGTGTAATCTTCAGGCCCCCTGACAAGCCAGAATTTGAATTTGCTAGAGGTTCTAGAGAAATGGGTAATAACAAAATTTGTGGAGCCCTAGTAACAGAAGAATTGCCACTACCTATCATCTCTGAATACCTTGATGTTTTCCCTGAGGATCTTCCAGGCTTACCCCCAGACCGAGAAGTTGAATTCTCTATTGACTTAGTGCCAGGAGCAGCACCAGTATCTCAAAATCCCTACAGAATCAACAAGAAGGAGATAATAGAACTAAATGAGCAAATCAAAGAACTAGAAGACAAATGTTTCATTAGGTCTAGTGTCTCACCCTGTGGAGCTCCAGTATTATTTGTGCCCAAGAAGGACGGAACATCCCGAATGTGTATTGACTATAGGGCATTGAATGCCTTAACAATTAAGAATAAGTATCCCCTGCCCAGGATAGATGACTTATTTGATCAGTTGAGTGGAGCTCGGGTATTTTCAAAGATTGATTTGAGGTCTGGTTACCACCAAGTAAGGGTGAGAAAGGAAGACATCCCTAAAACTGCTTTCAATACCCGGAACGGACACTACGAATTCTTGGTAATGCCGTTCGGGTTGACGAATGCTCCAGCAGTTTTTATGAACTTAATGAACAGAGTTTTCCAGCCATACCTAGACAAATTTATAGTGGTCTTCATTGATGATATTTTGATCTACTCCAAGACCCCCGAAGAACATGAAGGACATTTGAGGTTAGCATTGGAGACTTTGAGGAAGGAAAAACTTTATGGAAAATTATCTAAATGTGCTTTCTTCCTAGACAAAGTAGAATTCTTGGGACATGTTGTGACTGGAGATGGAATAGCAGTAGATCCTAAGAAGATAGCTGCAGTAGAATCCTGGCCCACTCTAGACTCTATAGCAGAGATTAGAAGCTTCCTGGGACTAGCTGGCTACTATCGAAAGTTTGTGAAGGACTTTGCAAGAATTGCTGAGCCCATGACAAAATTAACAAGGAAGGATGAAGAGTTCACCTGGACTGATGAATGTCAGCATGCTTTCGAGGAATTGAAGAAAAGACTGACTACTGCCCCTATTCTGACCTTACCTTCTGGAACCGGAGGTTTCGCTATTTATAGTGATGCTTCTGGAAAAGGTCTAGGTTGTGTTTTGGAGCAGAACAAGAAAGTAATAGCATATGCCTCTAGACAGCTTCGACCTCATAAAAAGAACTATCCAACTCATGATTTAGAATTGGCAGCTGTCATTTTTGCTCTTAAGCTATGGAAGCACTATCTTTATGGAGAAAGGGTGGAAATATTTACGGACCATAAAAGCCTAAAATATATCTTCACCCAGAAAGAGCTAAACATGAGGCAAAGAAGGTGGCTGGAACTAATGAAAGACTTTGATATCACCCTTCAATATCATCCTGGGAAGGCCAATGTAGTTGCTGATGCTCTAAGCAGGTACCCTATGGCGATGTACTTGACTATGGACAGACACCTGCTAGAGGACTTGGAAAGTTTAGGTATTGAAGTAATTATCCCAGGAAAAGAAGGCCAAATGATGAACTTGCAGATTCAGTCTACTTTAATAGACAAGATCAAGGAGATTCAGTTTCAAGACGAAGGCCTGCGAAGCCTTCGAGGTCAAGTACAAGCTGGATTAGTAGAAGATTTCAGAATTCATGAAGATGGATCACTGAGGCATGGCGATAGATTATGTGTACCTCAAGGAGACATAAGAGAAGAAATTATGCAAGAGGCGCACAGATCACAATACTCTATACATCCAGGAGCCAACAAGATGTACAAGGACCTGAGGACGCATGTTTGGTGGCATGGCATGAAAAGAGAAGTAGCCAGGTTCGTATCTCGTTGTTTAGTGTGCCAGCAAGTCAAGGCAGAAAGACAAAGACCTGGAGGATTGCTTCAACCCCTACCCATTCCAGAGTGGAAGTGGGAACATATCACAATGGATTTTATTTCCGGACTTCCAAGGACACCTAGTGGAAAGGATGCAATCTGGGTAATAGTAGATAGACTGACCAAGTCTGCACATTTTCTACCTTTCAAAGTGGGGCTATCTACAGAAAAGCTGGCAGATTTATATATCAGACACATTGTCAGGCTGCATGGAGTTCCAGTAAGTATTGTCTCCGACCGAGATTCAAGATTCACCTCTCACTTCTGGAAGAGCTTACAAGCTAGCTTGGGGACGCAACTCAAATTCAGCACAGCTTATTATCCCCAAACCGATGGACAATCGGAACGTACAATCCAGACACTTGAAGATATGCTCCGTACATGTGTTCTGGATTTTGGAGGATCCTGGGAAGACTATCTATATCTGGTGGAGTTCTCTTATAATAACAGTTACCAGGCAAGTATTGAGATGACTCCATTTGAAGCTCTGTATGGACGAAGATGTCGTACCCCGCTATCATGGGACGACGTTGGAGAAAGAGCCCTGCTGGGACCAGAGATGGTGATCGATTCAGCTGAGAAGGTAAAGCAAATAAGGGACAGACTTCGAGTGGCTCAAGACAGGCAACGACATTGGGCAAATAGCCACCGAAGGCCCTTGGAATTTGAGGTAATTAAATTTATGAAATTCAAGTCAATTTAAATATTTTGATTATGGAACTAAGACTTGATTATGACTTTGTTAAAGGTTGGAGAACTGGTATTCTTGAAGATTTCCCCGACACGTGGCACCATTAGGTTCGGAAGGAGTGGAAAACTCAGCCCAAGATTTATTGGACCTTTTGGCATTCAGGAGAAAATCGGAGAAGTGGCATACCGACTGGCATTGCCACCCTCTCTGGATGGAGTCCATAACGTCTTCCACGTGTCGCAGCTGAGGAAGTACGTGTCAGACCCCAGCCACATTTTGGATCACTCAGAGCTCGAAGTAGGCCCAAGTCTGACTTACCAAGAGCAACCCGTGGAGATACTGGATCGATCGGAGAAAGTTCTACGGAACCAGGTTATCTCCCTGGTTCGCATAGCTTGGAAGCACCATTCTCCCGGCGAATCCACCTGGGAGCGAGAAGACGAGATTAGAGAGCGATACCCCTATCTTTTTGCACCCTGAGGTATATTTTATTCTCGGCCTTTTCTTTCGTGCCTTTGTTATTCTTAAATTTCGAGGACGAAATTTTTATAAGTTGGGTAGATTGTAAAACCCCTGAATTTTCAAAATTATTAAATCTTGAATTTTTCCCAATTTTCTGGAATTTTCTGGAAATTTTCTGTAATTAAAATCAAGATTTTTAATTAATAAATGATTTTTAATTTTTAATAAATAATATTAAAATATCATAAAAATAATATTTTTGGGTGTAAAATAGAAAACTGGACTTAGGATAATTTTTCTGGATTTTTCTGGACCTCAGAACTATTTTTAAATGCCTAAAAACAATTTTTTTATAATTAATTAACTGTTTTTAATTATTATTATTATTATTATTATTATTATCATTATTATTATTATAAATTTCTCAGCCCAGCCCGTCCTGGCCCATTGGGCCGCGGCCCAGCCCGCTTTTCCAGATCCAAACCCTATCGGGTCGGGTCGGGTTCAGCCGAACCCGACCCGCCGTCAGCCCGACCCGCCAGCCCGCAGCGACCCAGCCCCCCCACGACGCCCCGACTTCTCCGCCGCCCTCCGCGCGCAGCGCCGCCCTCTGCGCGCAACGCCGCTCTCCGCGGCCACGTCGCCCTCGCCTCCGCCGTGCTCGGCCTCCCCCAACCGCCGCCGTCCCCTATTTAAACCGCCCCCCTTCGTCTTCCTCCTCCAGCCTCCTCCCTCTCGAAACCCTAGCCGTCGCCGCCCTCCGCCGAGCTCCGCCCTGCCTCGCCGCCTGCCCAGCCACCGCCAGCGCCGCCCTCCTCCCTCGGCGCCGCTCCTCCTCCTTCCTCCTCCGTCCCCGACCGCAACAGCCACCAGCAAAAACAGCAACCAGCCGCAGCGCCGCCTCCCAGCGTGCCGCCGTGCTGCGCCGCCCTCCGCCGCAGCACCCCTAGCCGCCCTCCGCCGCAGCACCCCTAGCCGCCCTCGGCCTCCCCGCCGCCGTGCCGACCGCCGCCCACCACCGCAGCTTCTCGAAACCCTAACCCTAGCCCTAATTCTTCTTCCCGTGTCCGACACGAGTCGGACACGACTCGACCCTGATTTTCGGGTCCCCTTCAGGTGCGTGTAACTTTTTGTTCGTAGCTCCGTTTTCAATTCCGCAAATTGCGTTGTGAAGCCTGTATGACCCTCTCGGTGTCCGGATAAACTGTTCGGGGCATCGCGTCCTGTGGTGATCGCACACCGCGATCCAAAAACAGGAAAAACTAGACCCTGTTTCACCCCGGAACTGAGTGCGCCCCGCCAAACGGGATGACTTGGTCGCGTGCATTCTTCACAGATACGTGCGCGTCGTCGATACGGACGTGTGAGATTTCATGGAAGCTGATTCGGGTGTGCGTGCACACCGGAATCAACGCGTATCCGCGGACATCGCCCCGTATCCAACTTTTCTGTAATTTGTCCTAACTTCTTGTACACTCGTCAGATCGAGACGAAACTTGCGCCATCGGAATCATAGCGATACGCTGGTCCTGTGGGTCAAGTTTGGTTCGATTCTGAGAACGTTGACGAAATCGCGTGTCGTGGGCCCCACAAGTCCCGTTCGACGGACGATTTTGTGTTCGGCTCATCAGAATCCAAATTTGGAAGTTCCGTTGGGTTCGTATCAGCGTTTCTGACCTGTTGACACTAAGTTTGGTGAATTTAGAGACCGTTGACCCGGACATGTTTTTCGGTGCAAAGCGGACCCACCGGCGGACCCCGTTTTGACCCGAAACTGCCGTTTTTGCCCTTGTCTCCAAATTGGACCCAAGAACAGGCGTTTCTAGCTATTTGACATCTTCTGAGCATGATGTTAATGTCTATTTCAGCTTTTGGGCTCATCTCTAGAATTTTTCTCCAAGAACCAAATTAATCAGATCCAAACAACAGGCAAGTACCTGCACTTCAAGTTAAATCTTTATATTGTGATAATTAATTCCCTGCTTTACTAGTACCCTTGATGATTACACCTAGTGTTAGAAATGCTGGATTTTTATGTCTTGAATATTGAAGTTCTTGTCTTGTTTTTCATGTCGGGTGGGAGAATACTAGAAGGCATGTAGTTTACCCTTCCCCTTGTCATGTTTAATAGCTGTTGGTACGCGACTGTACCCCAGCCGGATCTCGATTTCCCCTGTTTAATAGCCGTTCATGATGGCCGGATTAGCCTTATAAATCCCTACATGCCAACTATGTATTCTAAAAACAAACACAAGTTCACACAGATAGTTTCTGGTCATGTTATATATCTTGCTGACTGTTGTAATTTCATTTCCTGTTTTATTTATTTCTGCTTTCTCATATTCCTGCTTACAGTTTTAACTCTGAGATAATGATGTTCTGTTATGCAGTTTCTTAACTTGATATTCAATATTTAATTGTCATAAATATTTAGTTTAACCTTGTTGTGCACTGTGTACTTTGCTCCTTTCCTGACTGGATCTGTTGATTTAGGCGATGATGAGGCTCTTGCCCCTACTTATTATGGTCCCTATGAGGGGACTGATGATACCTATGAGGAGCCAGAACCCACCCAGGAGACCCCTGCTGCAGAGTAGCTAGTAGTAGCTATCTTTTATTTCTGTTTCTTATCTTATTAATCGGGTTTGTCCCCGATTTCATTTCGATTTCCTGTACTAAAACATTTGAATCTGTTGTCGTATTTATTTCAGTTGCAATCTTAAGTTTCTGTTCTCATTATTATCTTGCCTATGTTAATTGTGAATGAGCTAGTTAGTAAATATGGATTTGACCTAGACAGCGTACTACCGCCGACTCTGCGGCGTAGGCTGGACGTACCCACGCACTCGTGCCCGAATTTCCGGGTGTGGGTCGTGACAATACAAACAATGGATAAAGTTTAGGACTGTCAAAATTTTGACAGTCCTGGTATATAGTAGGACTGTCATAATGTTGGCAGTCCTAAACTTACATATAACTGTGCATACAGACAGTGGGTAAAGTTTAGGACTGTCAAAATTTTGACAGTACTAGTATATACTAGGACTGTCATAATTTTGACAGTCCTAAACTTACATATAACTGTGCATAGACAGTGGGTAAAGTTTAGGACTATCAAAATTTTGACAGTCCTATATACTAGGACTGTCATAATTTTGACAGTCCTAGTTTCCTGGCACTTTTACATATTGACAGTCCTAGTATCGATTAGTATCAATGCACAACATACAGTCAAAATCGATTAGTATCAATTAGATAACTCCTTTCATTGCACAACATACACACAACATACAGTTCAATATACAGTTAAACATACATGGCTCATTGCACAAAATATATTTCAATATACAGTATCAATCGATTAGAATATCAAAGTAGTCGTTCGGCATGATTTTTGGATCCTCCATCTTCATCATCTTCTTATAGGCAGCCATTGCATCCGTATAGGGTGTCGTCCATGTGATCGCTTCCTCTGGTGCGTATTTATACCAAAGCGTAGAAGGTGACGAAATAGGAGAATGACCGATCAACCTTGGAATGACGAAGTGTTGTCCGACAAGCCTTATGCAACATAGGTTGGATACTCCGTGTTCGGCCGGGGGAGCACACATTGGAAAGAAAGTATTGTTAATACCTTGTGAGATAATTACAATAGGTATCTTATACCTATTAGAGAATACGTAAGCAGCAGGCGGGACATCCATGTAATGGTCTGGTCCGGTAACTGTTTTCGTAAAGGTATGCTTGCCAACAAATCTCCAACAATTTCTTCGCCGAGTATCTGCCTATAGAAGGGTAGTCGAGACTCCAACTCCTCGTACAGCTCTTCCCTAACCTGTCTCCATCCTGCTTCAACTGAATAACCTAGTTGTCTTACTAGTGCATGATATCCACAATGGCCATCCTTAGGAAAATCAACAATAGACCAAATGAAATTTCGTATCTCAGGTAGAAAATTTTTAATGTATAGACTATAAGAATCAGAAAAGTTATCTAAACCCTCCACCGTGACTGCATCGTTCGTTTTCTGTTTCTTCCTCCTTCGAATAGTAAGCTTACTCTTTTTCTGCAAAAATACCACCATATCCATTACGGACTTTGCCTCCAAACTGCGTTCAATATGTTCAAACAAGGATGGATCTCTTTTAGTTGACTCTTCCTCCTTCTTTTTTGCTCTAATCTTTCTTGACTGTGGTCTTTCCTTAGGAGTTCGAACAACAGATGGCTCTTGCAATCGAGTTGTTGCCAGGACTGTAATTTCTTGGATTTTAACCTCAATGGATCTTCTTTCCGGTTCCGATGCGACACACCACCTTGCGTGCAAGAGTTTCACTTGTGGCAAATCAAAGAAACCATCTTGAACTTCCACCGTCGACATTATCGACAGCTGTTTCCAACGTTGATCAACAACATCTATTGGAATAGGTATAGATTCACGTTGATCTCATGTGCACAAGGAAGTCCGAGTGAATGTCGATATGAACAACCACAAACTTGGGGATCATAACCCACCGACTTCGACCTACCAATCTCCTCAAACAATAAGCCCAAGGCCTTGTGAGATACTACATGTATTAAATCATCCAAGAGGTGTTCATGCTTGTATTCATGCTTTCCAATATTGAGGCTCATCTCAAATGATGCTACAATCTCGTTCACCGTGGAAATAATCATCAAATGAATCGATTAACAAACGGAGACAAAATTACCGACAGATGATCGTAGATATCTTTTTAAACTTGAGTGTGATCCTTCGACCCGGTTCGTAGTGATTGTGCCATAATGCTTCACCATGTTCGTCTATGTTAAGACGAATTGCTCTTTATGTGGTTCTAGCCAAGTATCTTTGATATAAGATATGCATGTCGGGTTACTCGTCTTCCACTTTTGTTGGAACATGTACCATGTTGTGTCATAGCTGTCTGTAGTACTTGCTCGCCATACAAGACTCCAATTACTGTAGAATTCTTCGAAGCGAAGCATGTCGATTTTACCGTCCACTTTTTTAAATTTTCTCTTGCATTGAGCTTGGATATTTTGATTTATATGTCAAGTGCATAGTAGTCTATGCGCATGAGAAAATACAATATCTATAGCATTTATCAGCGCATATTCTCTATCGGTAACAAAAACAGAGGGCTATTTGTAACCTGTGTAAAGGGATTGTAGTTTACTTAACGCCCATGTGTAATCCTCTACTGTCTCACTCTTCATAAAATAAAAGCGACTGTAAATATTTTTTCCGTAGACGTAAACCCAACAACGTGAAAAAGAGGCATCTTGAACTTGTTGGTCTTATATGTATAATCAAGGATCAACACGTCTGCGAAGGACCGAGCCAAGTATGTGCAATCAGGATGAGCCCAAAACAACGAAAGGAGTTCATAAGTTTGTGGATGTCTTCTATGGTACTCCACGTAGTGATGCCCCCCAAGCAACTTCAATACTTGCTGCATCGCCATTCTTCCTTTCATACTTTTAAATTTCGCTCTGGCCAAACTATTATAGATCGTCCTCATGGTAGACTTGTTCCCATCTTCTTTTTGTCGCACGACAGAATAAATTTGTTTCGGTGCAACTCCGGAAAGGAACAATTCTTCAACCAACTTTCTCTCATCCTCCTTCAACCGTGCCACGTAGGCATGACCCGTAAGTGTCCCTGGAATAGGATGATTGTGTCTTCCATTCTTAACTTCGATTATCCACTTCACATCTTCTACTTTTACAATCAACACCTTCAATGGACAACCACATTTTCTCGTCCCAACGTTTTTCTTAGGAATTTTTTTTTCAACAACACCCTTTTTTTATGATGCTCCCTAAACATACCTCCTCTTTCGCACCCCAGCTCTACATATTTTCAGCCCGGCCGAGATCTGATAGATCTTGCAATGACAATTACTACGTTATGTCGTCTTCTAACTTCTCTGCACCACTCTAATGCTTCTTCCTGGGTTGCAAATTGAATATCCGTTGAGAATATATCATCCACATCAACACCAATAGCAGGATGTACCACAATATATGTACAAGGTTGGTCCTATAACCAATATAAAATAATATAAAAATTAATAACTTCATATAATTGGCACTTCAAATAATTTAGTCTTTAAGATCCAGAACTATCACTATTTTGACAGTCCTATTTGTATATAGGACTGTCAAAATTATGACAGTCCTACTTTTATATAGGACTGTCGAAATTCTGACAGTGCTATATTTATATAGGACTGTAGAATTATTGACAGTCCTATATTTATATAGGACTGTCTAATTTTTACAGTCCTTACACGATGACTGTCGAATTAGGGTTATCGTTTGACGTACCGTACGTGCTTCAGAACAACCGACATGTTCTTCGGAACGTCCGGAGTACATATTTAATGGATTGGATGATCCGACTTCGTCATCGAAGATATTTTCATGCATTGTTCCTACAATAGTAAAAAAAAAAACTAAATTTTTTTTTTGACAATCGCAAAACTTATTCATCGTATGTTGTCGAAGACATACCGGAAGAATATTCGTTGGACAATCACCAAAGCAAAATTCTTCTCCACTTGGGACCACAACTATCAATTTTCAAATTTAGGTTTAGACTTGGAGAATGAGAGTTTCTTCAAGTCAAGATGAAATGCCTAAAATAGAAATTTTGTTCACTTATATACCTTGGTGTGGACTAGCCCCAAGTAACTTTAAGAGTGGCAAACTTGTAATTTTGGGAAAAATTATATTGAGCTAGCCCCAAGTAATAAGTGTAGTGCCCTTATAAATTGTCATTTCATTTCCCTCCGGCTTTATGACCAAGAAACCAATAAATAAAGAGCAATGCTAAAACTACAATCAAATGCTTACAATTTACTTATAACTGTTATGTGGCATCCACGTGACGATTACGTAGCGACCATTTATTAGAGAAAAAGAAAGAGGTAAAATTTGGTAGCTGTTTGGGTGACCGTCACGTGATAGAAATATCATTTGACGGTTGTTCATTAAAAAAAAAAAATAGGACCAAATGTGGCCCACGTAGCAGAGAGGTTAGAGAGAACTGTATGAAAGTTGTAAACATTTGGTAGTAAACTTAGCATTTTTCTTAAATAAAACAACACAACACAGCCCCCAGAATATAGTACATACCAGCAGTTGTCCTTCTCATGGTTTTGCAAAACCAGCACCTCCTATAAAAATAACACCCATCTCCTTCCCATTCTCATCAACCAAAAACATAAGCAATTAATCATCAATTTATTCATTCTCGTCCTTGTGAGTCTCTCTAATCTCCAGTAAAATTCAAGCAATGAGTCCAGCAGCAGCAAGCAGAGGTACCTGGGTGGTGGCAGCAAGCGTTGGAGCAGTGGAAGCACTAAAGGATCAGGTTGGATTCTGCAGATGGAACTATGGCTTCAGGTCTCTGTATCAGCATGCCAAGAACAACAACAACATGCCAAGAACAACAACAACATGCCTTCACTTACTCAAATCAATAGGCGCCATCCCTCTTCCTCTCCTTCTCCTTTCCTCGACAAACAAAGGAAAGAGAAGCAGTCAGAGGAGTCACTGAGACAAATAATGTATTTGAGTTGTTGGGGTCCCTATTAGATTTGATGTAGGACTAGAGGAATCAGATCCACTATTTGGGTTAGGATTGGAAGAAGCGTGACTATTTCTGTATACTTGTTATGTACGTATATAAAAAAAAATATAAACTGAGAATTTTGACAAGAACCAATCTTTAATTCCCTTATTTGTATGTTCCTCCTTCTCTAACTATTTATTTCTCTTGTGAACTTGAGTGTTTGCTTTGAATTCCAAATTGGGATCAAGTAAAACAATAAATGGAGAATAAAAACGAAGTTCCTCAAAAATGGGTTAGATATGCTAAATTATCCTAATGGCAGTCAAATTATAGCATTCGGACTTTTTGGCACATTAAAATTAGCATTGGAATATTTTTGGCACATTAAAATTTTACAGTTTGATTTGGCATCCTAATTTTATAGATTGTTCTTTTGAAATATATTTCGTCAATTCTGAAATAATTCGAAACCACTTCAAAAGTACATCTTGTAGTATAAAAGTACAATTTAAATACTTCAAATTGTCATGTTTCAAAATTGACAAAAAGTGTATCAAAAGAGTAATTTATAAAGTTAGGATAACAAAATCGAACAATAAAAAGTTAAAACGATCAAACTATAGTTGAGATGTCAATAGAATAATTTAGCCCTAATAGATATGATATTTCCTTTTATCGTTTATTGTGATGACGTACAAGTCTCAGGGTGTCTTATTTTATGTTGATACAATTTCGGTATCACGAAAAAAAAATTGACTGACTATATCTTGTATACAAGTTGTCCAAATTTAATGTATGACAAACAATTTCTATTAAATAAAATACTATGATACAATGACTAAGTCGCACAGTTTAACAAAGCAGAAATTGACAAAAGCTACAATCAAGTTGGTGATGGTATGAGGTAAAGATAATTGTGCAATGAGAAAAGACCACCACTAGCCTTGGGTCACGTACCAGCCCAGGTTCACTCCGACTCGGTCTGACCTACAACCCACAAGACCGTAGGTAACATGTCGGATTGGAATGAGATTTTCTACCCTTAGTCAGGTCTGGTTTACTAAAGTGCATAGGTCCGAGAGGTCCAGTTCGGATCCGATCCACCCAAAATTCGTGTCAAAAAGCACCATCCCAACCCACTTGACTGATCTAAGATTATTCGGTACAACCGCTCAATGTAGTAGTAGCTCTGGTTTAATTTCTAAGTTATCTCATGCTATAGTATACTACAATGGAAGAAAGAAAAATAATCTTCTCTCCTAACTCAAGAATTGTTCTTGTATTAAACTCCTATGATCGATGAAGATGACGAGATTTCTGTGTCATATTTTTTTAATTTTAGAATAGTGGGAAAAAAACACGAAAAATGGTATCCTCTATTTTTTTTTTTCTTTAGCACGTGATCTTCTAATGGTTCTGGTGTCCATAGTAGAATCAGAATCTTACTTTAGCATAGGTTCAAGAATGCTAAATAAGAAAAAAAAAAAAAAAGCAAAATGCTATTAGATATTTTGAAAGTCTATATTTGCGTTAAAGATTTGGTTCGTACGAAAAAATAGACTCAACATTTAAGAGATGAATGTACCAACATTAATGAACTGGACATTCAGTCTTACTATGGACGACCCTACTAGAGATGAACAATAAAGCAACAACATAAAATCAAAATAAACAAAAACCGACCAAAAGACTAGAAGTTCAAATTGTAAATAAAATATGTGTTTTCACTTTTTCGATTTAAAAAAAATATTAGATTACAATTTTGAAATTAATAAAATTATTAAATTTTATTTATGTACCTTTTTTGTATATGCTAAATTTTAACTTGACACACTCAACTATCCCATTTGTTCAACATAATACCGTAAACTTTGATAGAAAACTTGATACCTCAACTATAATTTTACAATTTAATATTCTATCGGTATTAACAAAAAATTATAAATGATAAAAATACCTCTTATTCTCTCTCAGGTAGCCCCCAGAGCCGACAGTAGGGTAGGGGGAGGATAATTTTATCTTTTTTTTATTTTAAAGAAAAATTTGACCCTGATTGACGAATGGTACTAAGTTAAAAATATTCAATTGTTGATGGTATCAAGTTGTCGAGTAAAAATGTTTAGGATATCAAGGTAAATTAAAATTGGGATAGTTGAGTATATCAAGTTAAAATTTAGCCTTTTTATAAACCAAATATATTTTTTAAGACCAAAGACCAATTTTTTTGTCAATTTTCAATGTCCATTTTTTATGGGTCAACCCTGAATGGGCCCAAATCTGAGTCCAGCAAAAATCTTGATTCTGGACAGAGTTGGGTATGGGATTATTTGGCCGGCACCGTCTTTCTCCTCGAGTTGGTCCCGCTCAGTCCGATCAAATTAGGTCAACATATTTGACCCATATCTTCCTAAAAGGCACCTTGATACTATCCAAACAACTGTATTTTTAACAATAATATTATAGTTTTTTTTACGTAAAAATGACTAGTATATATATAAAGGTAAATTTAATTATTCGGTAGAGCGGACTCACTATGTGACAATAATGAGTCTTTAGTTCCCTCAAATAGTACATTGCCACACTACAAAAATTTAATTAAAAAAAGTGGTAATCCACTATCGGAGGAGACTCAAAAATTACCATTGATACGTGAGCCCCACCCACTGAATAATTTCTCCTCGGATGCATCCAAACCAGTGTTATCAAAACCGGACTAGCGGTTAAACCGGGTCGGACCGGGTTGGACCAAAAAATCGGTCTGACCTGACCTGAGCCGAATTTTTTAAAGAACCGACGATTTTTTCCTGAATCAAAATTTAACCGATGAACCGGCCAAACTGGTTCAGAATTGAATCGGCCATTTTTTTTAAAGACTCAAATAAAGTTTATCATGTGAGATTTGGACTATTGGGCAATTGATTTGGTTTTGAGAGACCTTATAGTTGTAAAACCAAACCAAACCATACATACTAATAACCAAATCAAACCAAACCAAACCAAGAAGTAAATATGAATATCTTATGATTTGGGTCTCGTAATGGGCCTATTTGAATCCCGGTTGAACCCCAATCCTATCTATACCAAAGATTTTCGGTTCAATCATCGGTCGGGTTTTTAAAATATTGATCCAAACCAAACATATTGTTGGTGTTTTTCACTTTGCTTTAGGAATTTTAGTCCCACATTGAAAAATCACCAATGTGTATATCTCAATATATAGCTTTACTTAGTATTGGTATATACACATTGGGTGGTGGCCCATGTGGGTTGACTTTCCTAGAGGGATTAAGTGTGAACCCTATTATGACAATCTTTATTTTGTCATCACCTTTGAAAAGTTTTCTTTAGGAGCTAAGCGACTCGGACTTGGACTCGGACTCAAGGACACGAAGTGGCACTTTGTTGGCGCACTTTGTACTTAGCACGTCAGCACCGTGCCCATGCGACCAGGAGCGCATGCGGCCAGGGGCCATGCTGTCAGGGGCGCATGCGGCCAGGAGCGCATGCGGCCCGGTGCACATGCGGCCAGGAGCTCATGCGACCAGGGGCCTTGCGGCCTGGAGCTATGCGGCCATGCGCTATGCGGCCAGTAAGTTAGCTTGAGCAAGTCAAGTATGGAGGGGACATGGACTGCTATTGGCGGCTCGGTACGGTGATGTCTGCTTTGTGCAGTACAGGACGCATGCGGCTCGTGGCTCTCTGTGCCACTCGACTGCAACTTTCGGAGCCTGCGTTGCTGTCTGCTATGTGTAGTACAGCGGCTCATGCGACAGAGAGAGAGAGAAAAATCGAGAGCACCAGCAGGACTTGCGGCAGCAGTTAGCATCATTCCAAAGGAATCTTTCGAGTGATTCGAATGTGACCAAGAGCGTTCCAGAAGTTCTCGTATGAACTTGTTGGATCCTGGAAACAGATCGTTGTATAGCGCGAATGTTGTCTTGAGTTATGGTAGTTTTGATCACCCCAACATGAGTTTTCTTCTTTGTATTTCTGTTCTTGTTCCCATTTTTCTCGGTGTAGCGTCTGCGAACATAAATAGATGAACGATTTTTTGATTCTTGTTGTATTTGAATTTTCTTTGGGTCGTCAGTTTGTAATATGTTTCTTATTTAGTACTTCTGTGGGGTTGTATGTCACTGTAGAGGAATTCTTGTGTGAATATGAATGCACCAACTTCTCTTCTAAAATTTGTAAAGACGAATTCATATGTGAGTCTCTACTTTGTGATTATCTCTTTTCTTTGACCTAACTTCGAGACTAACACATATCCTATCCAGCCGCATTTGTAACAGCAAATGTCTTCATGTAGTAGACCTTTTTCTTTCTCAACAATTTGCTTTATCACATCGAGACAAAACAGTTTCGTGTCTCTCTCTTCTTGTAATCCCGCCTTGCAATGAATCTTTTGTTCTATTAAATGTGCATCATGCATTCGCTTGTTTCACATGAAACCAATTTTCCAAAAAATCATTTTGGCCCCTTGTTTGTATGTCTGATTGGTTTTCTTTATTGTCTGCGGAAACCAGCTGCTTCCTTCATCCGGTTTTTCCAACTCTCAAGCTTTCTATAAATTCCAGCACGTACTAAACTCTTCATCCAATCACCAAACCAAGCACAACTTCAGCCACAGCAACAACAACAACAACAACAATCATCGTTCCTTAAGAGAATTAAGCATGGCCAGTTCAGCTAGCAGAGCCTCTTGGATTATAGCATCATCTGTGATGGCAGTGGAAGCTTTTAAGGACCAAGGAGGCTTGTGTGGATTGAGGTCTTTGCACCAACATGCCAAGAAAAACATGGGCTCGCTTTCTCACGCCAAGAGGAAGCTCTCCGCCTCCACCTCATCTCTTTCTGCTGTTGATAGATTGAGGAAGAGGGTGGATGAAGCGAAAGTAAAGCAGTCTGAAGAGTCGATGAGGAAAGTCATGTACTTGAGCTGTTGGGGACCTAATTGACCCCAGTTATTGTCCCATACATATTTTGCATTTTTTGGCACTTGCTTAATTGTAAAATATTATATGAGATTTTGCTTATCCAATCTTGTCACTTCATTTGTTGTTGAGACAGTACGAGAGTTTTTTTTTTTTTTGAAGGAACAATAAAGTTATTCGGTACTGTCAAAATTTGCAGGACCGTCAAAAATTTGACAGTTCTTCCAATAAATAAAAATATCAAAAAATTTGACAGTCCAAATACTGTTATCAAACATATCGTCAAAAATTGTAATGGTGAGACAGTATTGTGATCAAGTGGAGGCTCTGCATCGTAAGAGCTAAACATCTATCGAACTCAACTGGCTCTTGAGGTTAGTGAGAAGAGATATAACTTTTCTGGCTGGATGGAGGTCTCGGAATTAAACCACGGTAGAGATGTGGAGGCAGTGGATCCAAATGACATGCAATGCAGTATGTGCAAAAATTTCGTACGTATCGTCGAAAATTAAAAAAAAAAAAAAAAGAAAAAAAGAAAAAGGCTAAACATCTAGTGTGGTTACGCAAACCAAAAACATTAAACACTGCTTACACTTCCTACCAGGTTCCCTCCGGTTTTCTGGCCAAGAAACCATTAAACAAACCAACACAACACAGCCCCCAGAATTTAGTACATACCAGCAGTTGGACTTCTCATGGTTTTGCAAAACCAGCACCTCTTACCTATTTATCCATCCACTATAAAAATAACAACCATCTCCTTCCCATTCTCAACAACCAAAAACATAAGCAATCATCAATTTCAAGCAATGAGCTCAGCAGCAGCAAGCAGAGTTTCCTGGGTGGTGGCAGCAAGTGTTGGAGCAGTAGAAGCACTCAAGGATCAGGTTGGATTCTGCAGATGGAACTATGGGTTCAGGTCTCTGTATCAGCATGCCAAGAACAACAACAACATGCCTTCACTTACTCAAGTCAATAGTCATCATCTCTCTTCCGTTTCTTCTATTGAGAGAATAAGGAAAGAGAAGCAGTCAGAGGAATCATTGAGGCATGTCATGTACTTGAGCTGTTGGGGACCCAATTAAAACTTGATGTAGGACTAGAGGAATCAGACCCACTATTTGGGTTAGGTTTGGGAGACGCAACTCTTTTCTGTATACTTGTTGTCTACGTGTATAAACTGAGAATTATGACAAGAACCAATCTTTAATTTCCTTGCGTGTATGTTCTTCCTTCTCTAACTATTTATTTCTCTTGCGATCTTTAATCGAGTATTTGCTCTAAGTTAAAGTCAAATTAAACAATAACATAAGAAGAGGAAAGGAGAATAAAAATGAAGTTCCTCCCTCAATACTGCAATTCAAGGGATAAGGTTTCTAAGCTTGATTTTCTTTTAAAAACCCCCCTCTCGGAAACATAAAAGTTACATCATCTGTTGTTAGTTCTCCTGGTATCTTTTATTGTTAGCAATGCTAGTTAATACGTGCACTTGTGTCGCCGAAGAAATAAACAAGAAGGATTAAATTTTAGGTATAACTTGAACGACCCAAGAACACTAGTATTATACCGTCTAAAATATTAATTTTTTTGAGAATTTATTTATTACTTAATTTTGTATACTTTAAAACCAAACAAAAAAATAAAATATAACTAAAAAAATATTTAAAAGAAAAACTAAAAAAAAAAAATCTAAAAATTTAATCCGGACTACAGTTCAGCAGTGCCCATGGATAGTTCCGCTTCTGGATCCACTGACGATCGTTGGTCGACATTTACACATTATTTGTATGTAACATATTCACCTGACGAAGTAAGAAACAACTATAGTTTCTTGTTGCTCAGCTGAAGGAGTCTTCTCCAATCTTGATTTGCCAATTCTCTCTCTCTCCCTCTTCTCACTACTTAAAAAAATGCTTAGTTAGCGACGCAATCAACGCCGCTAATCCCATTCAAGGTGTCGCTAAGTATAATTTGCCCCCAAGCATAATAATTACCACTCACCGTATCATCAAAACATGCTACATACAAATAAGTCAAGCTCTCCTGCGTTTTATATTTATTACATGATCTTCCTTATTTTAAAATAGTTCCACGAACCTCCCCTAATTATGTTTTATGTTTTATTTTCATATAAAAATGATCTGTGAAATAATCTTCAACATAAAACATAAAAAATGTTCATTTAATTATTTTCAAAATATTTTAGTTGCTAATACCTCTAATAAGATGTTAACACAAAATATTTTAGTTGCTTGTATCCCTAATAAGATGTTTAAGTATGTTCTATCTAGATGGGAACGATGAACTAATGAAATGACTACCTCTTGAAGAATGTCCTCTCTAGACATTCTCCACGTGGCTGTAAGGTCATTACATGTAACCTATATGTTTAGTTTAAAGTACAAATATGTTGGTGCATGTACATTTATTGTTAGTTCCGAAGCCAAATTAAAGTAGAGGAGGTCCACAAAGTAGAGACTCACACAAGAGTTCGTCTCTACAAAAGTTGGTACAATAAGATACACACAAGAGTTTCTCTACAGTGACACACAACTCCACAGAAGCACTAAACCAGGAACATGTTACAAATTGAGGACCCAAAGAAAATGTAAATACAATAAGAATCAGAAAATTGTTATTCTCGTTACGTTCGCAGACGCTACAACGAGAAGGAACGGGAATAAGAAAAGAAATACAAAGAAGGAAAATTCTTGCTGGAGTGATCAAAACAACCGAAGCTAAAGGCAAGATTCGCGCTATACGACGAACTACCCCCAGGATCCAACAAGTTCACACGAGAACTTCTGGAACGCTCTTGGTCACCTTCGGATCACTTGAATAATACTTTGTGGAAGGGTGCTCACTGCGGCTGCATATTGCTCTGGTGCCCTAGATTTTTCTCTCTCTCTCAAAGAAAGAGAAGCTCCTCTATATATAGAGGAAAACAACACCTATGCGGCCTGAGAAAGCTCAAGGCCGCATATGCGCTATCCGACACTAGGCCGCATGCATAGCCGTAGCAACATGTGTCGCCAGAGCCGCATGAGTCGTCAGAGCCGCATGCGGCGCCGCCGCCGTCGGTCACGCTGCACAGGACAACGCCGACAAACGCTGCCAATTGCTGAAAGCCGCAGGCACTGTGCACAGACACCCTCGCACCGCATACGCCGCATAAACTGGATGGCACGGATAACCACGCGTTAGATGCCCCGCCAATATTTGACATTGTCCCCTCTAAATGTGACTTGCTCATACAAGCTTGCTAGACACAAAGCCATGGCCGCATAGTGCTTTGCCGTATAGCCCCAGGACACATAGCTCTTGGCCGCATTTTCCCTGGCCGCATAGTACCTGGCCGCATAGCTCCTGGCAACATAGCGCCTCGGCCGCATAGCTCCACGAAGCATGCGCCCAAGCAAGCAACCATGCATATAACGCGCGCATAAAATGAGCGCACGAACGCCATGCGACGATACTGATGTGCTAAGTGCAAAGTGCGCCAATAACGTGCCACTTTGCGCCCTTGAGTCCGAGTAGCTAAGCCCATTCAGAGCTTAGCTCCTAAGAAAAACTTTCCAAAGATGGTGACAAAATAAAGATTGTCATATTGGGGTTCACACTTAATCCCTCTAGGAAAATTAACCCACATGGGCCACCACCCCATGTGCATATACCAATATACCAATACTAAGCAAAGCTATATATTGAGATATACACATTGGTGGTTTTCTAACGTGGGACTAAAAGTCCCGAAGCAAAGTAGAAAACACCAACAATCCCCCACATATATCACAATATATTGTCGAGCGTTCCTCACAGAGACTGTGTCACGCCTCGATCTCCAGCAGAAATCGGCCGTCCCCGCTAGGCACGAATCACTACGCCAGCGCTCTCGCAGGACGATCTTTCCCATCTAGATGTGATGCCACACGAGCACAAGCTGCGTCCGTGCAAGGCCATGATCCGAACATGCAGAAAAATAACTAAGCCACAGAGTCGCACATATAGTCTGAATGAAGCGGAATAAGAAACGAGCAGGTGATTGGTAACTATTCCACAGAGTCATCAATAGCGGAAGCAGTGAATAAGTAAAATAATCACTTTATGGATATTGCACCAGTATTACAAGCGGCGCTAGACCGATATTACAAGACGCCCAAGCCCTATCTCTCGAAACAATAAAAGCGTGCCAAGTGGTTAAAATTTGTGGAATGATACATATGTGATGTTCCAATATTATGTCCTGTATATGCGCTTCAGCTCCGGACGCAACATTCCAAGGCTCTAGAGCGGACTCCATGCCTTAGCTCGAACGAAGGGAGTTTTCGCACCGAACGAGGTTATCCCGCACCCTACAAGCAATCTGGTAGGTTATCAGTACATGAATGCACTAGTGGGGAGGCATCTCGCTGCTCGACAAATCCAAACACATTATAAATGTTTCGTACACCATCTATTAAGTTATCTTTCTAGTCTTTCTTTAGGATCAATTTTATGGCATAATGTAAATCCTAACTCGTGTGGCAGAGCGCCGTGCGATATATGAGTAACACGGCGATACTTACCAACTTACCATCCGTCCTTCCCTGTCCAAAAAAACCAAGTTAAACCAAGCACGAGTATATATAATAAAATTCAGGAAAAATTGTATAATCAAACACGAGTGTCACGAGCAAGGTTCTGTTTCAAGTGCACGAGTTACAGGAAATATCCAAAAGTTTTGCAGAAGATGTTCAAGTTTTCAATTATGTATAAGTGTGTTATACTCATATCCGTTCAGGTCATCCAGATTACTAGGCATGATGCAATGAATCGCGCAAGGATTGTCGCTAAGCGAGGATGACTTAGTCTATATGAACATGAGGTCACTGGCTTAGCCATAAAGGACCAATTTATAGTCTAGTGACGGAATATGATGCAACGTTTGATACAAGACGAGCAATTCAAGGTGAACATGGGATACATAAAAGCCATTGCACGCCATCCCACCGATTCATGCGACTATAATGAGTAGACGACTAGTCTAAGGTAGTATGCCTTACTGTCACGACCCGCACAAACACCTATATATATATAAAATATAACCCGAGAATCCTAGCACACACTCCCCGAAGCTAACCCAACGTGCGCACAAGCCTGAAACTAGGAAACCAAGTAGAAATGGCCGTTTGGTCATTTTGACGAACACGCGGTGTGCAGTTTGGAAAATCTCCTGAAACGCACACCAAACCAACTCGGAATCGGCCCAAAATTTACCCACGGGTTCTAAACGATGCCTAGATCCTAGAAAAAATACTACCGCGTCGATTCTTGGTTCATGGCAAAAATGCGCACGCACTTAGAATCGGCGACGACGAAAACCCCAAAAATGCCCGAAACGTCCGTTTCTCTATGACACGACTTTCCGTGTCCGAACGGAGACACGTACTAACCCTCAAGACACCCAACAATGTCTACCTAGGTCCGTCTAACCTAGGGCATCACCCAAAATTGGACCAAATTCGGATTCCACCCGAAATTGACACAAAACCTAATGTCAAAGTCTCTAAACTCAACCAAACTAGTTCCAACTTCCTCCCACGGGTAGGCTTAGGGTCTAGGAAGGTTCTAAACCACTAATTATACTACATTAGAGTAATTAGCAAGGGAAAAGTTAGGGTTTACCTCTTGGGAGTTGGAATCCCAAGGCCAAAGTCTCCGATCTACTTGAAATCACCTCCCTCAAGCTCCAAGCCACCAAATCTAGCCTCCACACAAAGTCTAGGCTCCACACACCTAGGTTGGGGAAAAATGTAGGGTTAGGGTTTATACAAATGTAAGAAATGGAAGAAGAAGAGAAGAAAGAAGGACTTACTTGAAGTGGAGAAAAAGAAGGAGGAAGAAAGAGGTAGAGAGGAAGAAGAAATAAAGAAGAAGAAGGAAATGGGGGGAGTGGCTGCTGGTGTGCGGTCTGGAGTGAATGGGGGCTGGTTTGATCGGCCACACACCTAAAAAAGGGTTTCACAAAGTCTAAAATATCCAAAATGCCCTCATCTCACTTGGGTTTGGGTTTCGGGTTCCAAAAGCACTCAAACTAACTCCAAATCTCTCTAACTAACCAACTAAAAATATAATAAATATTTTAAATCCAAAAATAGGTCTCACAAGGGTGTGGGTTGGGTCGGACATGGGTCCACTAGGGTCTGACATGGG
The DNA here is from genome assembly GCA_036927795.1 of Iris macrosiphon. Classification (NCBI taxonomy): domain Eukaryota; kingdom Viridiplantae; phylum Streptophyta; class Magnoliopsida; order Asparagales; family Iridaceae; genus Iris; species Iris macrosiphon. The sequence goes on from JAYESA010000003.1 coordinate 163,798,099, forward strand.
TCCAGGCTAGCCAAAACCCTAAAACAATCAATTAAAAATAATACAATCACTAATTAAACATAAATATAATTAATTAAATACAATAAATAATTTATCAAATAAAAATAAAAAAATAACCCTATTTTCTAGAATCGGGTAGTGACAAGCCTACCCTCCTTAAAATAATTTCGTCCTCGAAATTAAAAGACGAAACTAGGACAGGAATGCAAAGAAAAGAACCATACCTCAGGGCTCGAAAAGATAGGGGTATTGCTCTCGCATCACTACAAGAATAAGCGGGATTAGCGACGTATTTTAGCGACTCCAAGTAAAAATGTCGCTAAATTAGCGACTCGGTAAAAATCGTCGCTAGTCGTCGCTAAATGGCGACATTTAGCGACGTTTAGCGACTTTTATTAAGATTTTAAACGAATAGTCGCTATAAGTTCAATTAAGGTCGCTAAACGTCGCTAATATATCTGATTTAGCGACGTTTAGCGTCGTAATTAGCGACGTATATATGAAAAACATTTAGCAACGTATTTAGCGACGTCGTATCTATCGTTGGCGTCGCTAATTTTTATTTTAGCGGCGTTTTTATTGGACGTCGCTAAACGTCGCTAAATTTTGTTTAATTAGGGCTCAGGTTTCTTTTCTCGATCTATCGAAAATTTCGAAAATGTTTCGATTTCCCCCGCCCCCCCCTCTCCGGCGACCGGGTCTCCACGGCTGCGGCTACTCCGGCATCCCCCTCCTCCTCCTCGAGCTCTAGGTAATCTCTCTCTCTCTCTCTCTCTCTCTCTCATGTGACACTGACACAAGACACACTTGACAGACACGACACACGCACACAGACACACACGACACACACGACACACACGCAGACACACACACACGACACACATACACGACACACACACAGACACAGACACACACACGACACACACACGACACACAGACGCATACACACACACAGACGCAGATTAGGGTTAGGGTTAGGTTTAGGAGAATGTTGCTTGCTTTGAGATCAAAACTTACTATGTAGCAACAACTTACTATGTACCACAGATGCAGATTAGGGTTAGGGTTGACTAAAAAAAACTACATATCTTATGATTATGAGTCAAAACTTACTATGTACCAACAACTTTTCTCGTTTTAAAATCTGTTTCATCTCCACCGAATATTCTAGCCATACCAAAATCTGAAATTTTGGGGTCCATGTCCTTGTCAAGGAGAATGTTGCTTGCTTTGAGATCTCTATGTATAACTCTTAATCGTGAATCTTGATGGAGATAGAGAAGTCCACGAGCAATTCCTAGGATAATCTGGTACCATGTCTGCCAATCCACTAATGCTCCTTTCTCTTTATCTAGAAGCAATTGTAATGTGTCATAAGTTTTCAAGTTCTGCCAAAATAGGTAAAACTTTCTATCATATGAAAATTTTAATTAACATAACAAAATCATAAGTATTTAAGTAAAGACAATTTTAACATTTTATCCCCTTGTACTCATATATCAACATCATTTCATCCCCTTGTATGCAGCAACCGAGAAGTCGGACAAGGTTTCTGTGCTGGAGTTTGGCAATGAGCACCACCTCATTCTTGAATTCTTCAAGGCCTTGATATGATGTTCTAGCCAGTCTCTTTACAGTTATATCCTGATTAGTGTCTAGGAATTAAATCTGTGTGATAAATTTTTTTGGCGCAGACCAAAATAAACCAAAATGAGTTTTGAAATTTGGCTTGTAGTTCACTAGAGTACACAATATGGAGACAAAATATACTTGTTGGACTTAGCAAGCTACTCCCATCTTCAGATATAAATTTGGTATCAAAGTCTACCTGTCTTTAGGTTATATAAGACTGAAATTTAAAAATAGCTCAACCATATGTGTGTGTAGGTGTATAAGACCTAGGCATCAATTGTTAGTTGTAGTGTGAGTTTGGGTTTTTGCATTTGGGGGATGTGAGAGTGTCGGGTTCCTCAGTCAGTGCACACTGTGAAAACTGGTTTTGTGTGTGTGCACAGTGTGCCTCAACCACTGTGTCTCAGTGTATCAGTCGAGCCACTGGTTTTGTGTGTGTGTCTTAGATACTACTATTTACTTTAATCTTTATCATCCAAATCTCATAATTCAATTTCAATTTCAATTGCAAAGAATTATCATTATTATAAGATATTATGGTATCATTATTATACTGCTAATTCTTTGTTTTCATCTATCTTACCAGATGGCACCCAAGAGAGCGACACCTCCTACTGTTAAGGAGGAAGTGATGCCTCCTACTGTTAAGGAGGAAGTGATGCCTCCTACTGTTAAGGAGGAAGAGATACCACCTGCGGGGAGTTCCAGTCACCCAGCACCTATCGCGGCTGTATCTCAGACGGGGAGTTCCAGTCACCCAGCACCCATAGCGGAGCTTGATAACATAAACACTGTTTATGCGCAGTATTTGAGGGACTGGTATCAGCCCCGTTTTGGAAATCCTCAAGATTGATACTATAATATTTCATATACTTATATATTATGCATTTTGTTTTACTGTGATACTCTGATACTTATATATTATGTATTTTGTGATGCTGTTTATGTCCATTTTGTGTGACTGTGATACTTTTATAACTGTGATACTTTTATTGTCTGTCTATAATGTTTGTGTTCCATCGAAGGGGTCGGCGAACCCATAGAATTCAACGGAGGGTTGCTCCGGGTCTATTTTTAATTACAAATTTATAAATTAGAGGAATAACAGTTTGGAACAATTCAGTTTTTTTTTTAATTTTTTTGTAAATTTAGCGACGTATTTAGCGACGTTTAGCGACGTTTAGCGACGTCTAGCGACGTTTTTATAAGTCGCTAAACAAGTCGCTAATTAGCGACGTGTAAATAGCCGTCGCTAACAATGTCGCTAAACGTCGCTAAATATGTCGCTATACGTCGTAAATTCCTGACATGGCAGTACTGCCAGGTCATTAAAGACGTCGTTGTTACGTCGCTATAAAAGTCGCTAATGAGCGACGTTTAGCGACTTTAATAAACGTCGCTATTTCGTGACGCCGCGTCGCTAAACGTCGCTACATTTAGCGACTCAATAAAGTCGCTAAAAAACGTCGGCATAGCGACGTTTAGCGACGTTTTTTCGTTCAGCGACTTGGTTTTTTCCGACTGCGTTAAAACGTCGCTAATTACGTCGCTAAATGAGTTTAGCGACGTTTTATTGTCATTTGGCGACATTTTTTGGTGTCGCTAATTTGACTTTTTTTGGTAGTGCATTTCATCCTCCCTCTCATAGGTCGACTCACCTGGAGAGTGATGCCTCCACGCGACGCGAACCAAGGGAATAGTATGGTTCCTCAACACCTTCTCCCGCCGATCCAGAATCTCCACCGGCTGCTCTGGATAGCTAAGAGTAGGGCCCACCACGATCTCTGAGTGATCCAATACGTGACTAGAATCCGCCACGTACCGTCTCAACTGCGACACGTGGAACACATCATAAACTCCCTCCAGCGTAGGCGGCAACTCAAGCCTATACGCCACGGCGCCGACCCTCTCAAGGATACGGAAGGGTTCGACGAAACGTGGGCTAAGCTTCCCGCCTCCACCGAAGCGAATAGTGCCCCGCGTCGGAGAAATCCTTAGGAACACAAGATCTCCAACCTAGCACAAACAAGGTCTCTGCACTAAGTCTAAAACAAGCAATCACAAGCAAACACAAGAACAAAATCTAGATTCTAAGCTATACCTCGAACTCCAAGGGTCTCCAGTGGCTATCGGCCCAATGCCGCTGCCTGTCCTGCGCCACCCGAAGTCTATCTCTAATGAGCTTGACCTTCTCCGTTGCATCAACCACCATCTCCGGGCCAAGCAAAGCTCTCTCGCCTACATCATTCCATGATAACGGAGTGCGACACCTCCGTCCATACAATGCCTCGAATGGTGACATCTCGATACTGGCTTGGTAGCTGTTGTTGTAAGTAAACTCTACCAAGTGCAAGTGATCCTCCCAAGAGCCTCTGAAATCCAAAATACAAGTGTGAAGCATGTCCTCAAGTGTCTGAATGGTCCTCTCTGACTGACCATCTGTCTGTGGGTGATATGCAGTACTAAACTTGAGCTGGGTGCCCAAGCTAGCCTGCAGACTCCTCCAGAAATGTGAAGTAAAGCGACTGTCCCGATCTGATACTATGCTCACAGAAACTCCATACAGTCTGACTATCTGGCACACATACATCTCTGCTAGTCTCTCTGTAGACGTACCTACTTTGAATGGTAGAAAGTGGGCCAATTTGGTCAACCTGTCCACGATGACCCAAATCGCATCCTTCCCTCCTGGAGAACGGAGAAGTCCAGAAACAAAATCCATGGTCACATGCTCCCATTTCCACTCCGGAATGGGTAACGGCTGGAGCAAACCTCCTGGCCTCTGCCTCTCCGCCTTCACCTGCTGGCACACTAAGCATCGGGATACGAAGCGTACTACCTCCCGCTTCATCCCGTACCACCATACATGCTGTCTCAGATCTCTATACATCTTATTGGCACCTGGATGCATAGAATACTGGGATCGATGCGCCTCCTGAAGAACCTCCTCGCGCAACGACCCACTCGGCACACACAACCTGGTACCGTACCGCAAAGAACCATCATCAGCAATGGTGAAGTCATCTAACAATCCCATCTGAACCTGTGCCCTGATGCTCCTCAGGAACTCATCCTCAAACTGTGTAGCCCTGATCCGGTCTACCAACTCTGACTGAATCTGCAGTCCCAACATCTGTATCTCAACTCCAGGCACTATCACCTCAATGCCCAAGCTCTCTAGATCTGCCAGAAGATAATGATCTGTAGTCAGGCACATAGCTACCGGATACCTGTTCAACGCATCCGCAACTACGTTCGCCTTCCCTGGATGGTACTGCAATAATATGTCAAAGTCTTTCATCAACTCCAACCATCTCCTCTGCCTCATGTTCAGCTCTTTTTGGGTAAACACATACTTCAAGCTCTTGTGGTCTGTGAAGATCTCCACACGCTCTCCGTATAAATAGTATTTCCACAACTTCAGAGCAAAGATGACCTCTGCCAACTCCAAATCTTGGATAGGGTAGTTCTTCTCATGAGGACGTAATTGCCTAGAAGCATAGGCAATCACCCTCCTATTCTGCTGCAACACACAACCTAGTCCCTTCCATAATGCATCACTATAGATAGTGAAACCTCCAGAACCTGATGGCAACGTCAATACTGGAGCTGTCGTCAACCTCCTCTTCAGCTCATCAAAGGCGATCTGGCACTCCTCTGACCAAACAAACTCTACGTCCTTCCGAGTCAGCCTGGACAACGGCTCTGTAATTCGGAAAAAATCCTGAACAAATCTCCTGTAGTAGCCTGCCAGCCCCAGAAAACTCCTAACCTCGGCTACTGAGCTCGGAGCACTCCATGCCTCAACTGCCATGATCTTTCTCGGATCCACCGAGATCCCCTCTCCAGTCACCACATGACCAAGGAATTCAACCTGTCAAGGAAGAACTCACACTTCGAAAGCTTTCCATAAAGCTTCTCCTTTCTGAGAGTTTTCAGCACTATCCTTAGATGCTCCTCATGCTCCTTTGGGGTCTTCGAATACACCAAGATGTCATCTATAAACACCACGACAAACCTGTCCAGATGCTGATGGAATAGCTTGTTCATCAGATTCATGAACACTGTCGGGGCATTAGTCAACCCAAACGGCATCACCATGAACTCATACTGTCCATATCTGGTCCAAAAAGATATCTTCGGAATATCCTCCTTCCTGACCTTCACCTGGTGGTAGCCTGTCCTCAGATCAATCCTGGAAAACACCCTCACTCCGCTCAACTGGTCAAAAAGATCATCAATATGCGGCAGCGGATACTTGTTCTTGATTGTGAGGTTATTCAGAGCCCTGTAGTCGATACACATCCGTATTGACCCATCCTTCTTCGGCACAAAAAGTACCGGAGCACCCCACGGGGAAGAACTAGATCTGATAAATCCCTTGTCCTGAAGTTCATCCACCTGCTTCTTCAACTCTATCAGCTCACTTCTTCAACTCTATCATCCACCTGTTTCTTCCAACTCCCAAGTCTATAGAGAACTCCACATCTCTGTCCGGAGGTAACCTTGGCAACTCCTCCGGAAAGACATCCATGTACTTCTCTATCAGTGGATGTAGCGACCTCGGCTCTACCACCAGGGCTCCACAGAAAACTCCCTCGGTCTGCTCCGCTGCTCCTCTGGCAAACTGAAACTCTGGCTCACCCGGCGGACTAAACAACACTGCCTCCACGATAATCTATATTAGCACAATGCGTACTCAACCAATCCATCTCGAGTACAATATCGTAGCTCGAAAGTGGCATTACGAGTAGGCACATACTCAACTCCCGGCCTCCCAAGGTAACTCTCCGGTCTCTGCAGACATCACTGACTAGGATGATACCACCCCCGGTCGTGATCTTGCAGAGTCTAGCTAAAGGTTCAGCAACAAGATGGTGTCTAACAGCAAAAGATACAGACACAAAGCTATGGGAAGTCCCGAAATCAAATAAAGCGAGTGCTGGAATAGAATCAAGAAGAACACAGATCAAAAGAAGTCAATACGGTGCAAGATACGATATCATCAAGGAAGAACAGTAACATTGCAAAAGAAAAAAATTTCAGGAAAATTAAGGATAGCAAAAGAAATCAAGAAGGGTCCTAGTTGTGATTGAGCACACACTCTCTCAGCCTATATCCTATATCCTATTACAGGTAAACCTAAAAACTAGACTTGCATGGGCCACCACCAAAAATGTGTCACGACCCGCACAAACACCTATATATATATAAAATATAACCCGAGAATCCTAGCACACACTCCCCGAAGCTAACCCAACGCGCGCACAAGCCCGAAACTAGGAAACCAAGTCAAAATGGCCGTTCGGTCATTTCGATGAACACGCGGTGTGCGGTTCGGAAAACCTCCTGAAACGCACACCAAACCAATTCGGAATCGGCCCAAAATTTACCCACGGGTTCTAAACGATGCCTAGATCCTAGAAAAAATGCTACCGCGTCGATTCTAGGTCCGTGGCAAAAATGCGCACGCACTTAGAATCGGCGACGACGAAAATCCCAAAAATGCCCGAAACGTCCGTTTCTCCGCGACACGACTTCCCGTGTCCGAACGGAGACACGTACTAACCCTCAAGACATCCGACAACGTCTACCTAGGTCCTTCTAACCTAGGGCATCACCTAAAATTGGGCCAAATTTGGATTCCACCCGAAATTGACACAAAACCTAATGTCAAAGTCTTTAAACTCAACCAAACTAGTTCCAACTTTCTCCCACGGGTAGGCTTAGGATCTAGGAAGGTTCTAAACCACTAATTACACTACATTAGAGTAATTAGCAAGGAAAAAGTCAGGGTTTACCTCTTGGGAGTTGGAATTCCAAGGCCAAAGTCTCTGATCTACTTGAAATCACCTCCCTCAAGCTCCAAGCCACCAAATCTAGCCTCCACACAAAGTCTAGGCTCCACACACCTAGGTTGGAGAAAAATGTAGGGTTAGGGTTTATACAAATGTAAGAAATGGAAGAAGAAGAAGAGAAGAAAGAAGGACTTACTTGAAGTGGGAAAAAAGAAGGAGGAAGAAAGAGGTAGAGAGGAAGAAGAAATGAAGAAGAAGAAGGAAATGGGGGAAGTGGCTGCTGGTGTGCGGTCTGGAGTGAATGGGGGCTGGTTTGATTGGCCACACACCTAAAAAAGGGTTTCACAAAGTCTAAAATACCCAAAATGCTCTCCTCTCACTTGGGTTTGTGTTTCGGGTTCCAAAAGCACTCAAACTAACTCCAAATCTCTCCAACTAACCCACTAAAAATATAATAAATATTCTAAACCCAAAAATAGGTCTCACAAGGGTGTGGGTTGGGTTGGGTCAGACATGGGTCCACTAGGGTCTGACATGGGTCCAAGCTAGTCAAAACCCTAAAACAATCAATTAAAAATAATACAATCACTAATTAAATATAAATATAATTAATTAAATATAATAAATAATTTACCAAATAAAAATAAAAAAATAACCCTATTTTCTAAAATCGGGTAGTAACACTTACCAAGGCCCGAATATCGTGTATTGCCTTGTCCAAAAATGGGGTCGCATACCAGAACCGAAATTGGCATGCAATACACCAGACTTTCCTCCTAGGCCAGTACGATCCCGGTGCACCGGTGATCGTCCGAGGAATCAGATACCTCGTGCACGAGTTATCCGTGACCATGCAACTCTCTAGTCTTAGGTCTCTTGTCAGGTACATATTCGGGTCAGATTCAAATTCAAGTTCAGGATTGTTGAGAAATATATCGACTCCCCGAGCTGTTCGATTCTGTTGACACAAAGTGGTCACAGTCAACCTGATTCTGATAATCGTCAAACATCAGATGAATCAGATCCAAAACACAGATGAAGCAGATACTCGATGCAAAGCATAACAACTCCGTCAATACCAAAGTCAGACTCTGCAACAACTATTGGTTTCATATTCAAATATAATCTTTCATTTATTTGAGTCTAGGACTGATGTAAGCTGAGTCGAACTGGCAAATCCCAAGTACCTATACCTAAATACTTAGTCCACTCAAATAAACCACAGAACCTATCCACCAAATCATGTCACATTCATTTACAAAGTCTACCATACTAGGAGACCGAACTCGGACCGAACTCGTGCCAAACTCGGACCGAACTCGGTTATCCTTTTAGTTTTCTTAGATATAATTCTATCCTCAAACCTTCCACATTTGTACATGTTCTCGCCATCTAAATCCCCAGGTGTAGTAAATTGTGCTAGAGCATCCTCCAGAGACTCGACCAAACTATGTATCTCCAAACTAAGATCCATAATATGTTCATTTCTTTCATACTCCAAATGGAATCTAATACATTTGAGCTAATTTCATTAAGAATACAAATAAAAATAATAATTAGTATAAAATTAAGACCACAACAACAATGTTAGAGCTGCAAATAGGTAGAACCATAGAAGGTCGTCAGATCCATCTGGACCTAGACCCAATAACTTAATTGGGGTTTGTTAGTTCTAATTTAATGCCATAATAAATTCGGTCGAGATCTGTCATCAAATATTTTAGCTCCAGAAGGAATCTTTATGACACAACGATTTCCTTTAATTGTCTCGCCCTTAAACCCTTATATTAAATCAAGAATCCATTTCAACCTAAACTGAAGTCGTGACAAGAAGCGCAAAGATGATCCAAAAGTCCCCCAATTATCTTATTTGATGGAGGATAGTTCAAGTTCCGGTTAGATTGGTCAAGTTGGGACTGGACATTAAGTTCTATTTATTAGGATTAGTTACAACTGCAATAAAAAGGACCCCCCTCAAATACCCCTCGCAGAAAGATACTTGCCAAAAAGGATGATATGAACCAAAATGGGCTACTTAGTTCAGTATTAGCCCCATATTATTAGTAGAATATGTGCAGAAGGTTCAGTGTTAAGAGTATCAGTCTTATGAGAGAAAATGGCAGTAGAAGATGGCATTAGGAAGCTATGGAGAGTGAAGCAATGGCCTTAGAAGCAGTAGCAGGGAGTGTAGCAGTAGAAGTAGAGCTAATTCTCGGTAGAAGAGGGGTATCAGAGCTCATTCTCAGTGAAGAGGAGTATCAAGTCTAGCACTTGTCTATAACATATCATTCCTCATTCATTTAGCTGAGTCACTATCCAGCTCAATCAAACAAGTCGCCAACTCGACCAATCACCATTGCCAGCTCATTCAATCAATGGCCAATCAAATTAGTCAGTCAGTATAGTTAGTTACTGATTAGTGGTGAGGGATACCCTCAACATTCAAATATACCCAACATAAAAATTTTCTTTTGTTATCCAACTGGAAAGCTCAACTCCTGGCTGCTATTAACTAACTGGGAACTCAAGTTCGGATACTCTGATACTTTACCACAATGATTACTCAGTGATTGATATTCAAGTGGTAATGCATAGAAATTCCCTCCACTAGTGCTTATTTGAATTCATCATCACATTGAGCAATAAACTCTGATACCCATTGGTTATGCTATTAATACTTGATGGTTGGAAAACTTGAAGTAGAAATACACCTTGACTGGGTACAACTACTGCTACTATTACTCTACTCCTCATTAGTCATTGTAAGTGCTCTAGGAGAGTGGGTACTTATCAATAACCAATTGTTCAGTGCATAGACTCGGTAAAATAATTAGGATTGTATCACATGTAGGATCTAGACTCAGACTCCATAGTACAGGACGAAAAATCTACCCTAACTGTCGTGTCAAGGGATACTCTCAACATTCAAACATACCTAACAAGAAAATTTTCTTTTGGTTAATCATTTAAATTGTTTCTAATCATGAAAATTTCTAACATAACTAAGTTTTTTTTATGAAACAAAATATGGTACATATATGTTTGCATATATTTTTTAGTCTTCAAAGATACATGCCATTCTTTTAGTATATATTTTGTTTACTTAAAATTTCTTTTGTTTAATTTTTGTTTGCATGATCACATGGATAACAAGGCATATTTATGGGGAAGACATTCATATCATGAGATCTATCATCATTTTGATAAACTAATATATATAACAAAAAGATACATTATTATAGGCTAATTTTTTGGGAATACATTCAACTCATGTGTTATTTTGTTTACATTATAGTTGTATACAGTATGTTTGTGGAAACCAACGTTTCTCCTTGAATGAGTTATTTGAAGTTGTTGAGACATTAGGTTATTTGAAGTTGTTAAGACATTATATCGGATATCATGTTGCATGTACGTCAACTTATTGCTCTTTGTTCTCAAGTTGTTTGAATACAAATTTTAATGTTTATAAGTTATTTTCGAAGTATTTATCTATGATGAAAAATATATGCAAAAAATATATTATTTCTTACGATAAATTAATATAAAAATATAAATTAGCTTTTGCAACATAAAATTATGTAGCAGGAAGTATTTTTATATTTGGCTACTTTAGCTTTCGCGACATCAAAATTATGTTGCAGGAAGTATTTTTATATTTGGCTACACTATCCTTTCCCGACATGTGTTATGTTGCCAATGTATCACCTTTCTGCGACACACAACACACATGTCGCGAAAAGTCATTTTATTAAAAAATACATGACATGTCGCCAAAAGTGGATAACCTTCTGCGACAAGGTGTGTTCATGTCACCAAATACTTTTCCATATGGTGCTCCGACGACATACGTGCGACATAGCGAGATATGTCGTAGAGAAGCTTTGGCGACATAAAGCTATCTTTTCACTACAAATTGCTTTTGTCGCTGAACATGCATTTTCTTGTAGTGTTTCTTGTTAAGAAAGATCTTCATTTTAATAAGGATTTGAAGTCCCTTCTCACTCATATGACCAAGTCGCCTGTCACTACCAGAATAAGCGGGATTAGCGACATTTTTTAGCGACGTAAAAGTAAAACATCGCTAATATTAAATAAATCAGCGACTCCAAGGAATAACGTCGCTAGACGTCGCTAATTGGCGACATATAGCGACGTTTAGCGACTGTTATTCAGTTTTTAAATTAGTCGCTATAAGTTTAATTAAGGTCGCTAAACATCACTAATTTGTTTCATTTAGCGACGTTTAGGGACTTATTTAGCGACGTTCCTCTTTTAGACATTTAGCGACGTATTTAGCGACGTCCAGGACGTCGCTAAATTAGCAACTTCTTTACTGGCGTCGCTAAACGTCGCTAATTTGTTTTATTTAGCGACGTTTAGCGGCTAACTTAGCGACGTCATGACTTGCGTCGCTAAAATGTCGCTAAATAAGTTTTATTTAGGGCTGATTCCCCCCGTTTCTTTTGATCCCTCTCCCAAATATTTCCCCCCCTCTCCCAAATATTTCCCCCCTCCCCTCGTCCCCTCCTTCCTCCGGCGACCCTCCTCCCTCCGGCGACGTGTTTCCTCCATCCCGGCAACCCCCCTCCGGCCGCGTCCTCCCCCTCCGGCTCCCCTCCTCCCTCCGGCGTCCCCTCCTCCCTCTCGGCGACCCCCCTCCGGCCGCGTCCTCACGCCTCCGGCGGCGTCCCCTCCTTCCTCAAGCTCCCCTCCTCGGTGAGCTCCTCTCTCTGTCTCTCTTTCTCTCTAACAAGATACGACACGACACTAACCCTAACTCTCTGCTGCTGATTTTAGCTTGGAGTGTCCCCAAATGCAATGTCCTTCAGTTTTATTTATTGGCTCTCGATAACGGTTCACTGTACAGAGACCTGTTAGTGTTAAATTTTATTTTAAAGCACCTTATGACCTCAGAAATCCTTCATATACTATGATAAATGTCCTTTGGACATGCTTTCAAGCAGAGCTAAAAGAAGTAGATGATGAACTCAGTAGATGCTAGCTCCTTCCCCATACAAAATTTGTATACTCGAGGTTTTGGGAACTGTGTTCAGATATACTGTATGTTTGAATAGTATGTTGTGGCTTATTCATCTATCAATACAAAATTTAGTACATAGTTTCTTAGACAAAATATTCATACAAATGCTGGATGACCACATCAAGATCATTTTTAAGGCTGGAAGCCTGGAACAACCAGAATGAATATGATTTTAGATATGTCTGGATTATATGTATATAATTGCTTGACAAGGGTTACGTTGTGTGCGTGTGCGTATGGAGGGCATGATTATAGCACTTGGCCATGTAAAACTGTTATTGTCTTGCGCCTATAAATTTATGTAGTAGGCCCTTCTTGATGGTGATGCATAATTATGAGAAGGTTTCTTTTTTAATTTGATGCCTGCTTGTGTAGGTTATAGGCCTAAATGTTGCTACCTCTTGCCCTCTCTCTCTCTGCCTCAAGATTTTAAGAAATATTTATATACTCGTATGTGAGTGATACTCATGTGGCCCACTCTGATACTAGCTCGTAGATGATGTCTCAGACTACTGATACGATTGGCTAGTAGATGATGAGTTGGCTATGCTCTTGAGACTCTTGCTACTCTGCTACTGAGCTACTGAACTACTGTTGAACCTCTGCACTTTGTCACTACATTGCATATACTTCGATATTGCTACTGGAAGTGAAGCTCATTGGTTTGGGTTCGTAACAAACTCGAACACACATACACTCCCTCATTCCCGTGTCCACTACCAGAAAAAGTCAAATTAGCGACGTCTAAAAACGTCGCTAAATAACCAAAAATCGTCGCTAATTAGGTTTAGCGACGTAATTAGCGACGTTTCAAAGCAGTCGGAAAACACCAAGTCGCTAAAACAAAAAACGTCGCTAAACGTCGCTATGCCGACGTTTTTTAGCGACTTTAATGTGTCGCTAAATTTAGCGACGTTTTGCGACGCCAAGTCACTAAAAAGCGACGTTTAGAAAAGTCGCTAAACGTCGCTGATTAGCGACATCTATCGCGACGTTACACCGACGTCTTTAATGACCTGGCTATACTGCCATGTCAGCAATTGGCGACGTTTAGCGACGTAATTAGCGACGTCATTAGCGACGTCCGTAGCGACGTTTTACAGCGTCGCTAAGTAGCAACGTAATTAGCGACGTAAATTAACGTCGCTAAACGTCGCTAAACGTCGCTAATAACGTCGCTAATTTTAAAAAATAAAAAAAAATAATGTGCAAAAGCAAACATTGGTGATTCCCTGCAGTTTTACATCATCTTCATCATACACACCAACATGATTCAATCTAGTTAACTATATAATCCAATTAAATTAAAGACCACAAGAAGTATCAATCCAATTAAATGTGGATAACTATATAATCCAATTAAATTAACTAAAAAATTAAAGACCACAAGAAGCATCATACATCATGTCTATTGTTGAAGTATCAATAATTCATAAATAATAATAAAAATAACTATACTACTACGGATCTGCAGGAGGCTGACCAGCGGCGCGCTTGAAGGATAACAACTCCTCATACTCGTCCCGTGGAATCGACACCGATGTCGATGGAGAAGGCAGTGACGTCGGTGGAGGCCGTGCCCGCTCCAAGTATGCGAGTCTCTGGTTGTAAGAATCCAGGGTAGATAACAGCCTCGTACTGCTATCACCCATTGAATCCTGCATCCTCGTCAGGTTCTCGCCCATCGATAGCTGTGACGCATGCATCCTCGTCAGCTTCTCGCCCATCGATAGCTGTGACGCCTGCAGCTCCATGATGTTGTGATCATTGGAGGCTCTAATATCATTTGTCAATTCTCGTAGCTCCGTCATGCTGCGGTCGAGCATATCCAATCGTGCGATGAGCATCGGATCATCCGCCTGCGGCTGGGACCGGGACTGGTCCTCCATACTTCGTAGCAAGTTGTCCCGGAGAGACGCAATCTGACGGTCAACGGCCTCCTGGACGGCCTCCTGGACTCTGGCCGACGACTGCGAGGGCTGCGACTGCGAGGAGTGTGTGGAATGCACAGCTGTCGAGGAGGCTCTAGATGACTGCGTCGCAACCAGGGCGCCATAGGAGCCCGTACCGTAGTACGTACCCATTTGGAGACCACCAGCTGCGGTCACCCACAGGTCGTCCGCCGACGGAGATGGACCGGGCTGCGACGAAGCACCAGCCTCTCCAGGTGTAGGTGCACTAGCAGTCGCCCGCTCACGAAGCCTAAGATACTCGGCCTAGAAAAGGTTTGGAAACTCAATAATTGCCTAAGTTATATTAAAATAAACACAAAGTAAAGTAATACTTACATAGGTCTGTGAGGCCCTCTCATCAATGAGATTTCCGTCCTTGCGATGGGTGGCCAAGAAGACGGTCACCATGTTTGCATCCTCACCCCTCTGTACCTGTTAAAAATATATTTTTTATTACTAAACTTAAATATTTTTTCCAAGTACCATTTTATGGTACTTATATTAAAATAATATATTTTAAAAGAAAAAATATACCAAACGACGGAAATGTTCCGTCATCGGAATCGAGCCACCACACCACTTGGCAGCATTCTGCCTAGCCGCCTTGGCCTTCTTAGACCTTTCCTTGTAGCTCGGATCGTCGAATCTAGCCCTCATCGCAGTCCACTGCTCAGGCATGATCCAACCTTGGATCGGTTTTCTAGCACGATCACGAGCCTTCTGGTCATCCAGAGCATCTCGGATAAGCTTGGCGGCAACGGTAGGAAAGAGCCGCTCGATCAACTCGGCCCGGTGCGGAGGATAAAAATACGTTTGCTACAATAAATAATTCATTAAGTTAGCATCACGAATATGCATAAATTAGAGGATTTATTTAATATACTTTTACCTGGAAGTGCGTAAACCAGAACGCCTTCCTCTCCTCCGGAGCCTCAGAGTAGTTGATCCAAGGGCCACAGTAGTTGTTCCTCAGAAATTGGCCCAGGCGTCTCTGAACCGACGATGGACGATATCTATACAGAAATAATAATTTAGATTACTGAAAAAGTCAATATACGATGAATAAAGAGAAACACAAATATATACTAAACCATCTAATTGACTTACTTTGTACCTTCGGCCCAAATCTCTGTCCTCGTCTCCTCCGGTGGTGCGCATGGAGGATCTTGCTGATGCTGGGACAACGTCGGCACGACCTCCTCTACATGCTCATCTGTCTCCATGGTTCCGTCAGTAGGAGGAACGCTGGACGAGGGAGTACTATCACGCCCGGAACTACTCGTCCTAGGAGTGATGCCACGCAACGTCGTCGCAGTCGGAGATGTGACTGATCGATATACTGGAGTACTGGGCGACGATGATCCGGAACCAACAGTAGGCAGTACCGGAGTGGCACTCTGTCTACCTCGGGACCTGCTGAATCCTCCGCGTCGTCCTGTCATATCTGATAACAACATATGATGAATATAGAGAAACACAAATATATACTACATTCTACAGTCGAAATGTGATACATATCTCAAAGCATTATACAGTCAAAATATAATACATATATTCGTTAATGTCAACATCTACTTCTACATGCAATATTTACAGTCCAAATACAGTTACATTCTACATGGAATATTTTATATTTTCAATCATCTTCAGAAAATTTATCTTGTTCGCCTTCCTCGTCCTGCTCTTCCTCTTCCTCGTCTTCACTTTTATCTACTTCGTCGTCCTCTTCGGATAATTCTACATCTTCTACATTATTACTCGTGTAATGAGTAACTTCCGTTGAGTCCACATCTATAATATTTGTTACAAGAGGTAGATCGTCCTCCTGATAAGCTATTTCGTCAATGTCAAAGGTATTTCTAGCTTTAGTCTTGCATACTGCCCACCAATCCGACCTTACTGTCCCCCGTCTAGGATAAGTTGTAAAGTACACGAGCTGAGCCTGACTTGATAGGACAAATGGTTCGTAGCCTTGATATCTACGCTTGTAGTTTATATCCACAAGGCCATGCTTGTCAATTTTCCAACCTTGATCTTGAATCGGATCGAACCATTCACACCTGAATAGCACGATATTAGCAGGTTCTGGGCCATAATTATATGTCAACTCCACAATCTCTCGTAAGATGCCAAAAAAATTATTGCCCGGATTGACGTCTTTGTAGTTTGTAGATTTGATACACAAACCACTGTTTTTCGTGGAATCAAGATCCAGAAAGCTGTCTCTGATAGGAGCATTTGTTGACTTGAACCTGAACCCATTCACACAGAAACTTGGCCATATTTTTACGGCAGTAATTGGTCCCTTGGCTAGAGTCCTAATAGATTCAGTCTCAGGTGATATTAGACGAGACCTAAATACCAAAGTAGCGATAGTAAGTTATTTGTTTTGCAAGTGCAGAAATAAAAAGTAATTACCAAGCATCTTACATATGCGCTCAACCAAGAAGAAAAATGGCATCTCATATCTTGTTCTACTTCTTCGTCTGTTATGTAGGGTATAACCGACCTCAACTCATCATTATATGTGCTGAAAAATAATAAAGCAACTGCTGATTAGTAGCATAATAGTATCTTATACTATTACATTGAGATGATGTAAACGTGGACGTATTAATTACTTACCCCTCTAGCTTCTCCACTTCATCCTCGTCGCAATTGAGTAATATATACAATTGAGCAGCCCTTAGCTCATCGTCATTCAAATATCTCTTCTTCATTTTTCCCGAGGGCTTTCCGGATGCATTGAATACTTTGAGTATTGCATCATTAGATTTCTGATATGCGTCGTCGTTTCTGGGAGCTTTCGTCCTATTAGTAGCAATATGCGGTTTGAAATACGTCGAGCAAAAGTTTGTAATCTCCTCGAGAACATAAGCTTCACAAATAGAGCCTTCAACCCGTGTCTTATTTTTCACCTTTCTCTTTAGGTGATTCAGATGGCGCTCGAAGGGGTACATCCACCGATAACCGACAGGACCACCAACACGTGCCTCATAGGAAAGATGAATTGGCAAATGCTCCATAGAGTCGAAGAATCCAGGAGGAAACACCTTCTCGAGCTTACATAGTGTTACCGCAATGTCCCTCTCTTGCTTTTCTAGACGATCGACGAGCAACTTAGTACAACAAAGATCTCTGAAGAATATGCTCAGCTCTGTCAATGGGTCCCAAATGACCTGCGGTAAGAATTCCCGAAATGCAATCAGAATTAACCTCTCCATGAATACGTGACAATCGTGGCTCTTCATACCTACTAGTTTGTTCTCCTTGAGGTCGACGCATCTTTTCAAGTTCGACACGTACCCGTCTGGAAACTTTAGACCCTGAATCCACCTACAAAGTCTACCTTTATCCTCTTTATCCAGTGAGAAAACTGACTTAGGTTGCTTTAACTTTCCATTTCCCTCCTCTATCAAATGCAATGTAGGACGTCTACATATGTCTTCTAAGTCCAACCTGACCTTCGGATTATCTTTCGTCTTCCCCTTTATATCCATTACAGTATTAATTATGTTATCAAACACATTCTTCTCGATATGCATGACATCAAGGTTATGTCTGATCAGATTGGTGCTCCAATATGGCAGATCCCAGAATATACTCCTCTTCGTCCAGTTATGGGTGCGACCAAATCCGTCACACTTGTACCCCTTAGCAGGCTCTTCGATAGCACTTGGTAAATCTTTTACCTCTTCCCATATCGTGCATCCGGGCCACCTTGGCGGTGGATTGGCCTTCTCCACAACTCCCGCACGAAAAGCATTCCGATTCCTCCAGTACGGATGATCCTTCGGCAAAAATTGTCGATGATAATCGAAGAAGCACGGTTTGCCTCCGTGTTTCAAACGGAAAGCCTGAGAACGGTCCATGCAATACGGACATGAGAGACGACCATGGGTGCTCCATCCCGATAATATTCCATAGGCCGGAAAGTCGTTGATGGTCCACATAAGTGCTGCCCTCATCTGAAAATTCTGCTTCCTAGAAACATCGTACGTGTTGGCACCTACTTCCCACAGCTGATTCAACTCATCTATCAAAGGCTGTAAATACACATCGATGTTCCTCTTCGGATTGTTCGGACCCGAAATAATAACGGTTAGGAACATATACGGAGTCTTCATGCACATCCAAGGCGGTAGATTGTACGGAGTGACGATCACAGGCCAACACGAATACTGGGAGCCCAAAAGTCCGAATGGGGTAAAACCGTCAGAGCAGAGCCCCAATCTGACATTACGTGCTTCCTCGGCAAAATGTGGATACTCTCGATCAAAGTGCTTCCATGCTTCTCCATCGGATGGATGATCCAATACTCCTTCGATCTGTTTTCGCCTGTGCCAACTCATGTTTTCTGCAGTCTCCTTAACCATAAACAACCGCTGCAACCACGGCGTCAAAGGCAAGTAGTGCATCGAATCGGTAGGCTTCCTTGCACCGAAAGACTTTCCTCTAACAGTGGCCTTGTAGCGATCAGCACCACAGAATCTGCACGCATCTTCATCCTTGTCGTCTTTGTAGTACAACATGCACCCGTTGCGACATGCATCAATTTTCTCGTATCCCATCCAAAGCGATCTCACCATCCTCTTAGATCGATAGAAGTCTTTAGGCAACTTTGCACCCTCGGGCAAGATCTCTATAATCAAATCGAGCAGTCGATTATAGCATTCTTGCGACATATTAAAATCGGACTTGATGCTCAATAATCTTGTAACCACCTCCAACGGTGAATGATCCTCACAACCAGGATATAGTGGAGTCCTTGCATTCTCAAGCAACTCCATAAACTTTGCAGCATCGGCATTCGGTGCCTCCTCAGCTGCATCATAATTGTCCGGATTGAAACTCGGTCCCGCCGTATCATAATTGTCAGGATTGAAACTAGGCCCCGCCGCATCATAAACCATGTTCACCAACCCGTCGTCGTAAGCATCGTGGTCTTGGACATCCATATACGGCTTCACATAGGGCTCTGACTCCGATGCTAGAGATACAAGTTCTCCGTGCGCGGTCCACTGATAGTAATTCGGCGTAAAGTCCTTCGAGTATAAATGATACGTAACTTTCACTTCTGGATGATATTTCCTGTTGCGACATCTCACACACGGACACTTAATTTTGGTACCGTCCATGTACTGAGGGAACGCCTTGGAGAACTGCAGGAACTGCTGTACACCCTCAATGAATTTATCCCGCACACCGCACATGTCATCAGGATGACGGTTGTACATCCACGAACGATGACGCAGATAGTAATTCGTATCCATTTCTAGATACTTCTGCAAAAATGACAGTATGTATCATATAAATTATTACATACAGTGGTTTATCACCTAGCTTCATAACTTAACCGTACTATAAAAATCATATATGATATAATACATACTTTCATTTATCAAAGTCTAAAATAAGCAATATTCATGCTAACCCATCTTAAACCAACTAACCAATACCTGGACACTAAGCTAACTAAAACTAGTATACATAGCTCACTAAATGCAACTGAAAACGGATACTGATACAGTGGGACTTGTTGATACTTACTGATACATGGTTGCTGAAATGACACAGTGCTGATGGTTTTCCTCTTCGGTTGCCTGCTCACTGTTGCAGACCTCCTTCTTACTGCCCACTACAAGGCTCGAGCATGCCATCCCGCTTATTCTAGATACCATCTTAGTACACTCCTATCTAACATCTCTAAACATCACTAACCTACATATCTATATATACCCTATTAACACTTGACTTTATACCTTGCCTGCATCAACTCCTACAATTGCCTGTACTGATACCTCACACAGTCCCTGATACGTATCAGTGTATAAGTACTGATGACTGATACCAAACTGAAACTGAGATGCACTAAGGCATGCCTCTGCAGTGCCTAGGGACTGCCCCCAAGCCTAACTGACAGGCACCATTTGGGTGCACTGCTGCAGTGCCCCATGCCAGAGCCCCAAGTCTGTGTCCATGTGATATTAGTGTCTGTGTCCATGTGATATTAGTGTCTGTATCCATGTGATATTAGTGTCTGTCTGTGTCCATGTGATATTAGTGTCTGTGTCCATGTCAAAAAACTTAATCCTAACCCTAGGTCCTTATCAGTGTCTGTGTCAGTGTGTGTGTGTGTCGTGTCGTGTCTGTGTCACCATCTGTGTGTGTGTGTCGTGTCTGTGTCAGTATCACATGTGTTCTGAGAGAGAGAGAGAGAGAGAGAGAGAGAGAGAGTTAGGCTTTACCTAGAGCTCGAGGAAGATGAGGGGGATGCCGGAGTAGCCGCGGGGGAGGTCGACGGAGCGGGGAGGGCGGGGGAAATTTTTTTCGTTTCGAAATTTCAACAGATGGGGAAAAACGAAACCGAGCCCTAATTAACCAAATTTTAGCGACGTTTAGCGACGTCAAATAAGGACGTCGCTAAATTAAATTATAGCGACGTTACGGTCGTCGCTAAACACGTTGCTAAATATTTCTAATATAAACGTCGCTATTTGCGTCGCTAAACGTCGCTAACTTAGATATATTAGCGACGTTTAGCGACCAAAATTGAACTTATAGCGACTAATCTTATAAAAACTGAACATAAGTCGCTAAACGTCGTTAAATGTCGCCGATTAGCGACGTCTACCGATGTTTTACATGGAGTCGCTAAATTAGCGACGTTTTTACCTGGAGTCGCTAAAAATGTCGCTAATCCCGCTTATTCTAGTAGTGGTCTGTGTCCGTGTGTCCGTGTCAGTATTAGGGTTAGTGTCCGCATTTCTAGCATTTAGTAGGGGAAACAAGAACCATGAGTAATGTTGAGAAGCTGGCTCAACAATAATTGACTTAACTCATTTCAAGTACAACATACATGAGAGGCTAGGTGCCCCTTCCTAGACATTTCCTGATATCTCCTACAAAAAATAATAAAAGCATAGGGCATCTTGACATTTACAATTGACCATTTTTGTCATCCGGGTGAAGCCTCGTTCTCCTGATGCATTTATGTGTGACGACTTATCTTAACTAAGTTAAATTATAGTTGTCTACTCACTTTTTATGTGTGACGAGTTATCCTAAGTAAGTTCATAATCACACTGTATGTAATGATTTATAGGATACATACTGTCATTTTTGCAGAAGTATCTAGAAATGGATATGAATTACTATCTGCGTCATCGTTCGTGGATATACAACCGTCATCCTGATGACATGTGCGGTGTACAGGATAAATTCATTGAGGGTGTATATCAGTTCCTGCAGTTCGCCAAGGCGTTCCCTGAGTACATGGGCGGTACCAAAATTAAGTGCCTGTGTGTGAGATGTCGCAACAGGAAATATCATCCAGAAGTGGAAGTCACATATCATTTGTACTCGAAGTGCTTCATTACGAATTACTATCAGTGGACCGCGCACAGAGAACTTGTGTCTCTAGCATCGGAGTCGGAGCCTTATATGAAGCCGTATATGGATGTTCACGACCACGATGCTTACGACGACGGGTGGGTGAACATGGTTTTTGATGCGGCGGACCTAGTTTTAATCTGGACAATTATGATGCGGCGAGACCTAGTTTCAATTCGGACAATTATGATGCAGCTGAGGAGGCAGCGAATGCCGATGCTGCAAAGTTTATGGAGTTACTGGAGAATGCAAGGACTCCACTATATCCTGGTTGTGAGGATCATTCACCATTGGAGGTGGTTACAAGATTATTGAGCATCAAGTCCGATTTTAACATGTCGCAAGAATGCTATAATCGACTGATCGATTTGATTATAGAGATCTTGCCCGAGGGTGCAAAGTTGCCTAAAGACTTCTATCGATCTAAGAGGATGGTGAGATCGCTCTGGATGGGATACGAGAAAATCGATGCATATCGCAATGGGTGCATGTTGTACTACAAAGACGACAAGGATGAAGATGCGTGCAGATTCTGTGGTGCTGATCGCTACAAGGCCACTGTTAGAGGAAAGTCTGTCGGTGCAAGGAACCCTACCGATTCGATGCACTACTTGCCTTTAACGCCACTGTTGCAGCGGTTGTTCTGTGGTGCTGATCGCTACAAGGCCACTGTTAATACACGTCGCTAAATACGTCGCTAATTAGCGACGTTTCTATACGTCGCTAATGACGTCGCTAAAAATGTCGCTAAAAATGTCGTTGTACGTCGCAACTTGCTGACATGGCAGTATTGTCATGTCATTATAGACGTCGCTGTAACGTCGCTATATAAGTCGCTAATTAGCGACGTTTAGCGATGTTGCGTCGCTAAATGTCGCTAATTTAGCGACACATTTACGTCGCTAAAAAACATCGGTATAGCGATGTTTAGCCACATTTTTTCTTTCAGCTACTAGCTGAGTTTCGACTTCTGTAAAACGTCGCTAAAAACGTCGCTAAAAGTGATTAGCGACATTTTTTGTCATTTAGCGACGTTTCTTTACGTCGCTAATTTGACTTTTTCTGGTAGTGTGTGTCATAGATCCGTGGAGGATTCTTTTTTTGTTACATTCAACTCGACCTTGTTGACTTTTCCTTGAGCCTTGTACAACGTGCAACACTTCTTTCCTCGAGCCTCTATAATGGAACCTTTCGTAAGCTTCCATTGTTCATTGCCAAACAGACTTATATACCCTTACTTAATTAATTTTTTGCTAAAATTAGGTTCAAT
Source organism: Iris macrosiphon (assembly GCA_036927795.1). Taxonomy (NCBI): domain Eukaryota; kingdom Viridiplantae; phylum Streptophyta; class Magnoliopsida; order Asparagales; family Iridaceae; genus Iris; species Iris macrosiphon. The sequence goes on from JAYESA010000003.1 coordinate 163,821,187, forward strand.
CGGGGATCCAGTACATGTCTCACATCTTTGAGAACCAACATGCAACCTGTATTGGTCTTAATATGTATATCACATATGCCGACAATTTCAGAAACACCACTGTTTGCCATTCTCACAACACCAAGATCACCAGTCTTGTATGAAATAAAGAAAGTCTCTCTGTGGAGTAGCATGATATGAAGCGCCCGTGTCAACTACCAAGTATGTATTAAGGGATGTAACGACCAAATAATTATCTTCACAACTGGAGACAAAAATGATATCCCCATCTGTTGCAAGAACTGCAATATCATTTTCTTGCTTCCCATCACATTTTTCATTATGCTGATCCTTCTTGTATTTTATGCATTCACTTTGGTAGTGGCCCACGTTATCACAATAGAAACACTTTACATCCTTTCTTGTCTTGGATTTACTCCTGGATCTACCATGATATTGAGATTTCTTACTTTTATTTCTCTTTCGATTTTCTGTAACAAGCACCTCTGATTTTGATGAACCCGATGCTTTTCTTCTCGTCTCCTCATTCAACAGGCTGCTTATAACGAGGTCCATTATCATGAAACCGTCTGAGGCAGAATTGCTTAGAGACAACCAATGTCTTCCAACTTTCTGGCAGCGAACTAAGCAACAATAATGATTGCATCTCATCTTCCAAATTTATCTTCATTGCAGACAGTTGATTAATAATGCTTTGGACTTTATTCAGATTTTCAGCAATGGACTTACCTTCTTTGTATTTCAGATTCACAAGCTTTCTAATCAAGTCTTATTCCCCGTCGTCTTCTTCTCATAAAGGCCTTCCAATTTTTTTTCAAAGAGAATATGTAGATGTTTCCCCGAAACATGATGATAGACGCTATCGTCCAACCACTGACGAACATACCCGAGGGCTTTTCGATCAAGTTTCTTCCAATAAGACTCAGACATCTTTTCTGACTTCTTTCTGTCATTCTCAATAAGCTCGGCGAGATCTTTGCAGTAAAATAGATCTTCCATCTTCGATTTTTATACCGCCCAATTATTCCCATTGAAACTCATCATCCTACTTGTGTTATGTTCCATGGCTTGCACACGACAACGAACCCTGCTCTGATACCACTAATTGAGAAAAAGTCTCCAACTCTGTCCTATGTGCAATCATAAATAAACAAACAGAAGCAGATATTAAAAATAATAAGAGACAAGAGACACCAAAGTTTTTACGTGAAAAATCTCTTCAAAACGAAGAGTAAAACCACAGGACCTCGTCCAGGAAAAATCCACTATCAATTTTTGGATTTACACTTTCTACCGCTGTAGAAGATTCACCACACTTCAAGAGAAATTTTTTCTTTCCTCTTGGATACACACAACTGTCTCTCTCTATCTTTCTCACTAGATTTCATGTATATATCTCTTGACAGTCATCAACCATATATGTGATGGATACAAGTTGGATGAGAGGTTATACGAATTTAATCATAAAGATACACCTAGATTTGAAATAATCAAATCTATTTAAAACTCCAACCACATTTCCAATTTAAACTCCACGTTTGAATCATGCCTCTATCATTTAAGACATAAATTTAAACTCTCCTCCTTATGATAGAAACAACCAACATCAAACCCTTTTTTACAACTGGAAATACGTATATATATATATTATGTCCATGTATAAACTATAAAGGTGAATTTATGACTTTTATACTTCTACCGCTTGGAAGCAAGCAAACATGCCCTATATCCAAACGGACAATGCTATGCCTACAACCAAATGCTTACAACCTTCTTACAACCGCCATGTGGCGGCCACGTGATGGCCGTCTATTGGTGAATGGGGAAGAGGTGGGGCCTGGTGGTTGTTTGGTTGGCCGCCATGTGGAAGGAACATCACGTGGCAGCCGTTCGTTGGGGAATAGGTGGGGCCGGATTTGGCCCACATAGCAGGAGGATAGAGAGACTTGTAAGAAGGTTGTTAGTATTTGGTAGTAAACTTAGCATTATTGTATCCAAACAGAGCCACATTTGTAACAGCAAATGTCCTATGACTGTACATGAACACACAAAACAACTCGCTCGCTCGCGCGCGCGCTCTCTCTCTCTCTCTCTCTTTGTTCTGTTATGTGCATCATGCATATATTCACAGTTTCACATACAACCAGTTTTCCAAAAAAAATCATGTTGGCCCCTTGTATTTCTATCTGATTGGCTTTTGTGTCTGCGGAAACCTAAAGAGAAGAGAAGCATGGCCAGTTCAGCTAGCAGAGCCTCTTGGATTATAGCATCATCTGTGATGGCAGTGGAAGCTTTCAAGGACCAAGGAGGCTTAATGTGTGGATTGAGGTCTTTGCACCAACATGCCAAGAAAAACATGGGCTCGCTTTCTCACGCCAAGAGAGAGGAACTTCTCCTCCTCCACTTCCTCTATTTATGCTGTTGATAGATTGAGGAAGGGGGTGGATGAAGCGAAAGTAAAGCAGTATGAAGAGTCGCTGAGGAAAGTCATGTACTTGTGCTGTTGGGGACCTAATTGACCCATCAGTTATTATACCATACATATTTTGTATTTTTTGGCAATTGCTTAATTGTAAAATATTATAAGAGACTTTGCTTATCCAATCTTGTCACTTCATGTGCTTTACGTTTACAATTTGTAATGAGAGTTATTTATTTTTAAAGACAATACAAAAGTTATTTGAAACTGTCAAAATTTGTAAACTGTTCAATAGATAAAATTATCAAAAAATTTGACAGTCCAAACTATTAAATTTTTTTAAAAAAATTTTGACTATCCCGATCCGAAATAAGCCCATGTTGAGTACCACTGGATATTATAATATGTGCTCTAGGACGAATCTATACATTTGCTACAGGGTTTGAGCCACTCAAATTTAACAAAAAGTTATACTATAGCCATGTGAAGAAAAAGAAAAAGAAAAAGAAAAAGAAAATCTCCCCCCGGTAAACGTCTACTTGTGTAACCTTATCCTTCACAATCCACGAGCCCTTGTATCGCTAGTGCTTTCACTGCCTACCAGATTTCATTTTCCTCCGGTTTTCTGGCCAATTAGAAACCACTAAATAAACCAACACAGCCCCCGGAATTTAGTACATACTGCCGGACAGCTTCTCACGGTTTTGCAAAACCAGCAGCTCTTACCTATCTACACTATAAAAATAACACCCATCTCCTTCCCTTTCTCAACAACCAAAAAAGTATAAGCAATCATCAATTTCTTCATCGTTCTTGTGAGCCCCTCTCTCTCTCTCTCTCTCTCTCTCTCTCTCTCTAATCTCCAGTAAAAATAAAGCAATGAGTTCTGCAGCGGCAGGCAGAGGTTCCTGGGTGGTGGCAGCAAGTGTTGGTGCAGTGGAAGCACTCAAGGATCAGGTTGGATTCTGCAGATGGAACTATGGCTTTAGGTCTCTGTATCAGCATGCCAAGAACAACAACAACATGCCTTCACTTACTCAAATCAATAGGCGCCATCTCTCTTCCTCTTCTTCTATTGAGAGAACAAGGAATGAGAAGCAGTCAGAGGAATCATTGAGGAAAGTCATGTATTTGAGCTGTTGGGGTCCCAATTAGATTTGAAGATGTAACTCTCTATTCTAATGTGTGTACAATGAGAACTGACAATAGCCCATCTGTAGTTTCCATTGTGCAAAAATGTTGTCTCTAATTATGTCTCATGATTTTCACTTGATATCCAAATTTGATGTCAAGCCAAACAATAAGAAGTCTATCGTTGTTCAAAGCTAATTTTATTCCCACTTGGAATGAACAAACTTTCCACTTCAAATGACCAAAGCCAAATGTTGGAAGCAAATAAATTTTATTTACAGTTTTTGCCAAAATTTCATTTTGAAACGATAAAGCTTTATTTCAACCGGACAACAAGCAAAGTTCTGTTTCAACAAAGCTCTGAAATGGCCTTAGCAGATAATCCAATCTTCAAGAGGACTTGATTGCTTAAGAGGAATAAGGATGTGAGGTTTTATTTAATCTTCAAAAGTCACTGAAAAATAGCAAGCATACATAAGTAATTATCATCTACAAGAAAGCACCACTCGCCAACCTCTTCCCAATTGGTAGTCCAGTTAATTGGCCAAATCTATACATCTACGTTGCCAATTCTAGAACGTACTTGCAAACACGACAAAGGAAAGGCCTCATAATCAAATTGAGATTACATCATATGCATTTTTGCACGAGTATCACTTGGACGCTTTGTCATGCAAAACGTGCAGTTGTGATTTGAAACCGGACAACTACATCGACGAGGGTATTGTGCCATTGTTGGGGCATTGTGCCACATAATTGTTCTGAGCGTGGGGTGTTGCACAAATTGGAACACTGTGTCGAGAAGCGGCATAGTGCCTATGGGGATAACTTGATATTTGTGCCTCAGGCTATAGTTAGAGAATGGTTATGGATATTGGTAGGATAAGTTGGTTGGATGAGTCTAGGATCGTTTGGTGGGGCGAGAATGTTCGATCCTCTCGTCATACCTACTTGGTGTCTGCATGTCACGGACAACCTGTATTGCACGGGGTTTCGTCTCCTCGAACGGGATAGGCTCCAGAGCACCGGGACCGTTCGGCCATGGAGAAGACAATTGTAACGTGCCTTGGACGCGGTGCCGGTAGTTCGATACGACCAGGCGGGCTAGCTACTCAGTCTGGATCGGGTAGAACTGCACTTGAGCAGTCCGATCAAAGTCCTTTATGGCTTGGCCAGTGACTTCATATAGATAAGAGATGGTTTGCTTTACTTTGGGTTGGTTTGTGCGTTCGCGTAGGCGGCGGCCACCTTGCCTCGGCAAGAGTGTGCATATCGAGATTGGATTATAAGGTTTGGTTTGAGGATGTATATTGAGGCTTGGATGATGGTTCGATAGGTTTTCGTGTTTCTTGGGTTTGAGTAGGACGGTTTGCATGCTAGTTTCCTTCGTGTTGGTTATATAATTGCTTGTCTATTGGCTTGAGATTGAATGCTTGCATGCTTAACTTAATTTACAGCTTTCCTTAACATGTCATACCTATGCCACGAAACGAATCTAGGATTCAACTATAAAGATTCACCATATAACTGTTTGCATTCACTATTTTACTTAGTGTCGGCTTAGACGAGTGGGTTACTCCGCTTACCAGTGCGGCTGTGTACTGACCCACGTTTGTGAATATTATTTTAGGTACGCAGGTGTTGTCACGCCCCGAGGCGTCCCCCGAGTCGTGACTGCCGTGCGGGCCTGGAGTTGCGCCCGCACAAGGCTTTAATGATTTGCATAGCAAGCACATATTCAGAGTACGCAGATAAATTGAAACACAGATTTGAAACATAGAAAAGTTCTCTTTATTGATAATGAACATCTATTACAAACTCTTGAACTATGCCGAACGGCTTACAAAAGGGTTGACTCAAAATGAGATAGCAGTCCTGTACATTACATCCTTTTATAAACTCAAACGATAAAGACCTCCAGGCTAGAGGATCGCTTTGCCACGGAGCTGCATTTGTGTATGAAGAGTTGCAGCTTCGGACTTCAAAAGGCTTCGAGGCGCGGTGAAGATGCGCTAACAGCTGGACTGGATCGGGTAGACGACTTCGGCTCCTCGCTCGGTTCGCCTTGGTGCGGAGAACCTGTTTCAACGAGGGTCAGCATATCGAAACATGCTGGTGAAGGCGAGCTAGCCTGACTATACCAATCAACCCGTTGTTTAGTGAAGCATGCATATTTTTGTGGGTTTCTATCTTGCCTTAGTTCATTTACAAGTAAGCAGCATATTGAATTTACTGAAATGAACGTGCCACCGTTCGGTGGATTTTACCTGACCGTCTGAATTACCTGCACAATACTTACCATGCCTTCCCTGAAACGAAGACACAAGTTAGTATGCAACAGGTTTAAATATACAATGGATCACTGGCGTTTGCCATAAAGGACACTAGTCATAGACGAGAATAGGCTGCAGCGAAAGTACGGTGGTTGCTACAAGCCATTCCGTCTAGTACAGTTGACTATACAGTAGGGTTCCGTCCGGACCGGATCGGTGCCAGTGCCCCAGCGACCGTCCGCAGAAACCAGTTACCTTGTGCACAAGTTGTCCGTGATCGAACAGTACGTTTGCTAAGTTAACAGTTCATGCAGTTGAGGCAAACAGTAGTACGGGACAGTCGGTATTGCATGATTCATTTAACATAGCCTCATTGAACAGTTTAGCGCATACAAGGTGTTCCATACTTAGCACGATTTATAGAACAGTTATGAACGAACTAGCATACAGTACGATAACAGTTCACATATTTGATTGACAAGCATAAGAACCAAGTCTATTCTCTTTTATCTTGGTTTCTTTTATTATTACTTGGTATCGTTTGATCGGGGCGAAGGAGTGAAGCTTGGAAGCAGGGCTAGCTAATCGGGTTGGTAGCCACTCACTTAGATTTTGGAAGGGAGAAGGAAAGAGGCGCTTCACGACTCCGTTCTTTGGAATGGAAAGTATTATATAGAGCAGGAGGAAGCTTCGTTCACCTGCATTACGAATAGCTCGATCAATACCTCTTCCCCTTTTCCAAATATCAGAATTGAAGTGCAGTTCAATGAACGAAAACAATGAAAACCATCGAAACCGTTCAAGGAAAACAAGCAAATCCCAAAACCAACTCAAAGCACGAAAGCAACAAGCGACATCGAAAACCGAGGCAATAAAAGATAGCAGCGGAGAGGTCCCTCCTGACTCTGCCGCTAAGCCGATCCCGGGGGCGCAGTCCACTGAATATGAGAATCGATTCCGAAGAAACAAATCCATAACGAGGACGAGTTCTTAATTCAATCTATCCCGATCGAACGATACCGACTTGTGTTTCTTAGCCGCGCTCTCCGCATCGGGAGAACGGGGCGCTACATCCTACCCAACTAATTGGAAGTTTCGTCCCGAAACTTAGGGTAGAACTTACCGTTAGGGATTATTTCGTTGAGGACGACGGTTAAGGCGGCTCAGTGGACAGTCACGAACGGTATGGTTTGCTTCACCGCAAACTAAACATAACCCAAGTTTCAGGCGGCACTTATCTATTGCGTGCCCAGGCCGCCTACAGAAATGGCATACTTTGTCTAACTTTTCTCCATGCTTGCCACCATTATTCGGACGCTTTGCAGCGTTGTTTCCTCTGTCGTTGCTTTGGCGTTTGTGAGTGTAGGTATGCACAGCGCCGGCAGGAACGTGAGGATAAAGTGGTTCAAGCGACAGGGCGTGATTCATGACTTCACGCATCGTACGATACTGAGGAATGGCTACGTGCGAATGGATGGCAGGGCGTAGTCCACCTTCAAACCTTCTAGCTTGACTCGCTGCATCAGGTAAATAGGCCCTAGCAAATTTGGAGAGTCGGTTGAATTCGGCGGAGTACTCCTTAACTGTCATGCTGCCTTGCCGCAGCTGCACGAACTCATTTTCCATCTGGCGTTGGACTGGAGGGGGTACATACTCCTCTTCGAACGTGGCACGAAAAGTCGTCCACGAGATCGCCTCCTCTCCGTGATCAAATTGGAGAGATCGTCAATGCACGTCCCACCAATCGTGCGCATTGAGGCGGAGCTGTAGTTGCGCGCAGGCGACGCGCTTTTCTTCGGGGACCTCTAGCAGAGCGAAGTGATCTTCAAGTTCGGCCAACCAATGTAGAGCTACGACTGGGTCCTCAGTCCCGTTGAATGGGGTGTTGCAGACTTTCTTGAAGTAGCCAAAGTCGAAGGCAGTCACGTCCCTCGCTCTTAGAATTTGCGGTATCTCTACTTCAAGCACGGGCTGCTCCACCGGAGTCGTTGTTGTTGCGACGGAATGGTTGGCAGCCAAAGTCTGAACAATCTGATGCAGGGTATCTACCTGCTTCTGTTGGACTGAGAATCGTGCTTCTATATTGTCTTGAAACTTGAGCTGACTCTCTTCCGCCCGCTTCTCGGCCCGTTCATGGCGAGCCTCGTCCCTTTGTTGGTTTTCCCCCAACATCCGCAATATTTGCTGAACAGGATCGATGCTTGGCGTGGCTCGCTGGCTTTCTGAACTTCCCGAAGTGCCCGAACTACTTTCTTGGCCTTGCGTTTCATCCGGGGCTTGCGCTGCAGATTGCGCTGGAACCATTCCTTCAAAAGAAGGTAAATTACATTAGGATCATAATGTATTATGGACTTATTGCATGAATGTATCTCATTTTGGCCTAGCGAGTTCAAGAGTTCGCATAGGAATTTGATCGTTAAAGGAACTTTTCCAGCACGAAGTCTAAGGAACTTTGAATCTGTGCTCTGATACCACTATGTCACGCCCCGAGACGTCCCCCGAGTCGTGACTGCCGTGCGGGCCTGGAGTTGCGCCCGCACAAGGCTTTAATGATTTGCATAGCAAGCACATATTCAGAGTACGCAGATAAATTAAAACACAGATTTGAAACATAGAAAAGTTCTCTTTATTGATAATGAACATCTATTACAAACTCTTGAACTATGCCGAACGGCTTACAAAAGGGTTGACTCAAAATGAGATAGCAGTCCTGTACATTACATCCTTTTATAAACTCAAACGATAAAGACCTCCAGGCTGGAGGATCGCTTTGCCACGGAGCTGCATTTGTGTATGAAGAGTTGCAGCTTCGGACTTCAAAAGGCTTCGAGGCGCGGTGAAGATGCGCTAACAGCTGGACTGGATCGGGTAGACGACTTCGGCTCCTCGCTCGGTTCGCCTTGGTGCGGAGAACCTGTTTCAACGAGGGTCAGCATATCGAAACATGCTGGTGAAGGCGAGCTAGCCTGACTATACCAATCAACCCGTTGTTTAGTAAAGCATGCATATTTTTGTGGGTTTCTATCTTGCCTTAGTTCATTTACAAGTAAGCAGCATATTGAATTTACTGAAATGAACGTGCCACCGTTCGGTGGATTTTACCTGACCGTCTGAATTACCTGCACAATACTTACCATGCCTTCCCTTAAACGAAGACACAAGTTAGTATGCAACAGGTTTAAATATACAATGGATCACTGGCGTTTGCCATAAAGGACACTAGTCATAGACGAGAATAGGTTGCAGCGAAAGTACGGTGGTTGCTACAAGCCATTCCGTCTAGTACAGTTGACTATACAGTAGGGTTCCGTCCGGACCGGATCGGTGCCAGTGCCCCAGCGACCGTCCGCAGAAACCAGTTACCTTGTGCACAAGTTGTCCGTGATCGAACAGTACGTTTGCTAAGTTAACAGTTCATGCAGTTGAGGCAAACAGTAGTACGGGACAGTCGGTATTGCATGATTCATTTAACATAGCCTCATTGAACAGTTTAGCGCATACAAGGTGTTCCATACTTAGCACGATTTATAGAATAGTTATGAACGAACTAGCATACAGTACGATAACAGTTCACATATTTGATTGACAAGCATAAGAACCAAGTCTATTCTCTTTTATCTTGGTTTCTTTTATTATTACTTGGTATCGTTTGATCGGGGCGAAGGAGTGAAGCTTGGAAGCAGGGCTAGCTAATCGGGTTGGTAGCCACTCACTTAGATTTTGGAAGGGAGAAGGAAAGAGGCGCTTCACGACTCCGTTCTTTGGAATGGAAAGTATTATATAGAGCAGGAGGAAGCTTCGTTCACCTGCATTACGAATAGCTCGATCAATACCTCTTCCCCTTTTCCAAATATCAGAATTGAAGTGCAGTTCAATGAACGAAAATAATGAAAACCATCGAAACCGTTCAAGGAAAACAAGCAAATCCCAAAACCAACTCAAAGCACGAAAGCAACAAGCGACATCGAAAACCGAGACAATAAAAGATAGCAGCGGAGAGGTCCCTCCTGACTCTGCCGCTAAGCCGATCCCGGGGGCGCAGTCCATTGAATATGGGAATCGATTCCGAAGAAACAAATCCATAACGAGGACGAGTTCTTAATTCAATCTATCCCGATCAAACGATACCGACTTGTGTTTCTTAGCCGCGCTCTTCGCATCGGGAGAACGGGGCGCTACAGGTGTATTGGCGCTGCTTGGATATACGGGACATAATATATGAACGGTAAGTACTTTTGTGGACTAGAGAAAGAGCAAGAGTATTACATTATCCTTTGTGGCATTTTATTTGGAACCTATCGAGAGCTTCGCTGCGTATACTCTGATGTGTGCTTGGTACACAATACTTCACTTTCGCTGCAACTTGGTCGTTTCGATGATAACTTTGGTGTTTAACAACATCACCTTGTACGAACGCAACTCCATTCTCGTACGGCATCACGTCCCGATGAGAACGATTATCCTACGGGAGCGCTACAACGTGGTGATTCACGTTCAGCGGGGACTATTGAGCTTGCGGGAGATTGGGGCGTGACAACATAAAGCTATCTTTTCGCTACAAATTGCTTATGTCTCTGAACATGCATTTTCCTGTAGTATTTCTTGTTAAGCAAGATCTTCATTTTAATAAGGATTTGAAGTCTCTTCTCACTCATATGACCAAGCCGCCTGTGCCATAGATCTGTGGAGGATTCTTTTTCTGCTACATTCAACTCGACCTTATTGACTTTTCCTTGAGCCTTGTACAACGTGCAACACTTCTTCAACCTTTCGTAAGCTTCCATTGTTCATTGCCAAACTGAGTTATATACCCTTACTCAATTAATTTTTCTGCTAAAATTAGGTTCAATCGGAGATCCGGTACATGTCTCACATCTTTGAGAACCAACATGCAACCTGTATTGATCTTAATATGTATATCACATATGCCGATAATTTCAGAAACACCACTGTTTGCCATTCTCACAACACCAAGATCACCAGTCTTGTATGAAATAAAAAATTCTCTCTGTGGAGTAGCATGATATGAAGTGCCCGTGTCAACTACCAAGTATGTATTAAGGAATGTAACGACCAAATAATTATCTTCACAACTGGAGACAAAAATAATATCCCCATCTGTTGCAAGAACTGTAATATCCTTTTCTTGCTTTGAATGTTTTGAATATTTTTCAATACGTCCAGGCAAAAGACACTCGAATATGCTTGGAACATCGTCGTCATCGAAAGAGTATACTTCAATGGGCCTGGAAGTCTCAGGTTTCGTCTGTGTGGTTGCCGTAGTCTTTTGCCTGGACTTATTGATTGCCAGAGCTTCTTTTCCTTTGGAACAACGAGGATGGTCGCTGTTGGGGGATGACCTCTTGAGTGCGATCTTCCTCTAGGTATGTGTGAAGCCATGTTCACTGAAGCATGTGTGGGCTCTTCTTCCTGGAAAGACGGAGAGTAGCTCAACCGATCAAAAACTGACCGTTTTGCTTCAGAACACTAATAATTAACTACAATCCTATCACTATTATAATAGTGCTCGCTAGAAGGCGTAATAGACATGTTGGAAGATCCCCTATCCTTGCGTTTCTGGATCAGATACTCATGCATGTCAGGAGGAGCTACGAAAGAAGAAGATGGCTTGTCCCTTCTGTTCACATCAGTAGGTATACGGATGTTGGGAACCATCGTTCTCCCTGTGCCACCCGTATACAACAGGCTGGCCATCTGGGTAGCGGATAATCCCCGATGAGGGTGTCTTTCCTCAAACTGAGCCTTCTTTACGCTGAGGGACTTCACCTGGCGTAATTTGGAGCTTTGCTCCGGTTGGCGTAAAGCCGAGGAGGTCCTCATTCGGCCATCAGCTTCTCGCGTAATCCGGAGGGCAGGCAGATTCTTCCCTTGCTGGCGTAAAGGTCGAGAAGTTGAGCAGTCCGCCACTTGCTTTCCCTTGCGTAGATTGCAGGGATCATCTGCTTTTCCGCGGAGGGCAGATGCATGTTTACGCGTGAAGCGCGTTTGGAATTTCTGATTTGGCGCTGAGGCATTATCAGAAATTTTGTCTGCCACGTCACAGACGGGAGATAGAGTTTTACGCGCAGAGCGCGATATATACTTCTGGACTAGCGCTGAGGCATTGCCAGAAGTTTTGTCTTCCCTGTCAGCGACAGGTGACTGAGTTTTACGTGCAATGCGCGATGTATACTTCTGGATTGGCCCTGAGGCATTGCCAGAAGTTTTGTCTGACCCTTCAGTGATGGGAGACTGAGTTTTACGCGCAAGGCGTGGAGGGAGCAAAGCTACAACCTCGTTGGTCGGAGAGATCAGAGAGTCGGCAGGAATGGTAGGGGATGTCTTGGGCATCCAGACCTTACGCAGCTTCATGTTGTCTTGGACAGAGAGAGAGTGAGAGCTACCCCCTGTTCGAAGCATATCTTCGTAGGCAGACTGGTCGAACTGGACGACCAGGGTCTTCTTCACGGATCCCACGGATACCGCATCGTGTTGAGCAATTGCTTCCTCATCAGAAGAGAAAGATGTCCCCAGCAGAGTCGTCATCTTGTATTTGATAATAAACGAAAGAAATAGAAACAAGATTTATATGAAACCCGCTCTTCGGTTTACAAACAAGACGTACAATTAATCCTATACGAGGATGTCGAGTACAATTTTTAATCTGGGTAAATATTGCTATAGGAGTCTGATCTGCAGTCGATCACTTTGTCCCTTGGACCACACGATGATGAAGAAGTGCCGTAGAAGACAGAAGAAGCTTCGAAGGTTGCAAAGGAGAGTGGATGCTCGATGCCAAAGTCGTCGATCACTACTCTTTGCCTGAGCTCTGGATTCTTCTCTCTCAAAGACTCTTTGACTCTTGGTTCCTTGACCTTCTCTCTTGATCTTGGAATCTTTGACCTTGGATTCTTTGACCCCTTTTTCTCTGTCTCTCCAATTTTTGACCTTGAACCTCTGTCAATAGAGGTCTCTATTTATAGAGTTTTAGTGACAGTGACCATCCAGTCGGCGTAGAAGCCGAGCAGTGGAAAGTACAGCACCCTTTTACACGATGGTTACTGTAATATCCCGTTCCGCTCAAGCGGACTGCCGATTCAAACGGCAAAGTGCAAACGTCCCGACCTGCCTTGCTCAGCGAGGCAACTCATTTGAGGCAAGGATATCCAGACTTGGTCCCTACAGGAGTTCGGCTTAGGCTTTCAGAGGCTCGCTCGCAGTATCACTCGACCGAGGCGGATCATCGCTAAGGTGGGTGGCTACGGTGAACTTGTCTTTGCTTAGCCAGCACACACAAAATACGGAATGATACATGCTAGTCGCTAGGTGAATCACCCCCTGCATGCTAATAAGAATACAACGCACCTAGCTAAGGGAATAATCCTAACTTGTATTGCTTATGCTAGAACATGGAAATAAAATATTGCTTATATATTCAGACTCTCGCATGCTACCTTTGCCTTGGGCAACTAGACCCGCTATGCCTCGAGTAGAACAACTTGTATATATATTCAGTAGTGCACTATTCTCTCCCTAACACTGCACAACCCTAGATAACTTCGCTGGGAAAGGCCCCGTACGGTTTCGCTCGGCTTACCTTCGGGCCCGAGTGAACTTGAATGCTTAAGTTATACAAGTGCATGCTTGCCTGCTTTTATATATTGCCTAGATCAATGCTTGCTGCATAACTATGCCAGACCGTGAAACACTTTGCTTGTCATGCATTCATTTAGATTCTCCTCGGAAGACTACCTAATAGTTGTTCCGTGCATGAATAAACCTGAATGTATCCGGGACCGTTAGGTCGCTAAGACAATTCCCGAACCAGGGAACTTGCACCAATCCTGTGATCCAAGAATCCCTGTTCATTGAGCAATACTGTCCTGTACTAAATCAAATGGCTCGTGGAGTCGATACTCAATATTTAGAGTAATCCTGATCCTGCCTCAACAAGTTACAAATATATATATATCCTGACTTGAACTTGTTCCGTGTAGCTTGTTCTATATATATATATATATATATATATATATATATATATATATATATATATATATATATATCCTGCCCTGAACTTGTTCTTGTACCTGACCTGACCCTGAAGATTAGAGACTTGCATGGTCACAGGACAACTTGGAAACAAGGTTTTAGTTCCGCAAACGGTCGCTGGGGCACTGGCACCGATCTGATCCGGACGGAACTCCTGATAGTCGCCTGCTATAGGACGGAATGCCCTGGGACGTCCTGCTCTATGCGCCGTACGACATTTCGTACTGAGACTAGACCGTCCATTATGGCGCCGTGCCAGTGACCTCATGTTCATATAGATAAGTCATCCTCGCTTAGCGGCTATCCGCGTGCGAGTCATTGTATCACATCGAGAATAACTGAACACCTGAACGATCATGTTGTAACAATGCTTGTGCATAAAGAGCACTTGATCATCGTATGCAACACACCTGATAATTCCTGTAACCCGTACACCCAGAACGGGATCTCGCACTAAAACGCTTGTGTTGCATATGCTTGCTCCTGAATGCTTATACATGTTTCTGCTTGATTTAACTTGGTTTGCCTTGGACAGGAAAGGACAAATGGTAAGTTGGTAAGTCTCGCCGTGTTTCCTCTCATGTCGCACGGCGCACTGCCACACGGATTAGGTTATTCAAATCTTGCATGAAACTGATCCTAAGGCAACTAGAAAGACAACTTAATAGTTGTGCACGAAACCTTTATTACGTGTTTGGATTTGTCGAGCGGGCGAGTAGCCTCCCCACCAGTGCACTCATGTACTGATAACCCACCAGATTGCTTGCAGGGTGCGGGAGAACCTCGTTCGGTGCGGATGCCTCCTTCGTGCGTGCTAAGGCGTGGAGTTCAACTCAGAAGCCTTGGAACGCTACGTCCGGAACTGAAGCACATATACAAGACATAATATTGGAATATCGCCTCGCCAGAACATCGCTTGAACATCGCCTGTATATCATCCATAAATGTAGCCACTTAGCACGCTTTTATGTTTCAGAGAGAGAGCTCGAGCGACTTGTAATCTCGGCTATACGCCGCCTGTAACACTTGTTTCAATATGAATAAAAGAGCTTATTTTACTCCAACTTGTGTTTCCATGTTTCTGCTATATTGTCGACTCAGTGAACCTGTTACCGATCGCCTATGCGTTAATGATTCTGCTGTACTCGGACAATCTGTGCGACTCTGTGGCTTAGAACTCTTACCGCCAGCCAACGAACTACGGCCTTGCACGGGCGCGGCTAACGCTCGTGCGGCATCACGTCCGGATGGGTTAAAGCGATCGTTCTGCGGGAGCGCTGGCGCGGTGATTCTCGCCTAGCTGGAACGGCCGATTTGCCTGCGGGAGATCGGGGCGTGACAGATTGGTATCAGAGCCTGGCTTATACGCCTTTGGACTTCGTTTCTAATATCTCTGTTTCGAAAGCTCGTTCGTGGGTTTTGTGCACACACTCTCTCAATGCCTCGATGGGATATTCCAAACAATAAGTCTAAATACTTTCAAAGAGTTGCATTTGAATAGTATGATTGCTTGTAAGAAATTGTGTTGCAAGGGCCTTTGTGCCAACCTGTACTAGTCCTTATGGGATTAGATTCGTGCTAGACTCGTGCATTATGTGCAACCTGAAATGCCTATACATGTTTACCCAACTGGTTAGTGCGAAAATGAATATTGTCCGAACGGTTAGCTATGCACTCAGCCTTTCAGCTAAGTTGTGTGGAATATCTTGCACCAAGACCCTTGGGTGCAAGCCGGTTATAAAACGAGATTTGGATATCGTTCAGGAATGATACAAGTCAGACTTAGAGCTGCAAATTGATAGACTTCATCGGATTTATCGCTTAGGCGAATATTAAGAATGATACTTGATTTTGGGAAATAGCTCGAACGAGAACTCTTGTTGAAAGACAAAATCAAATATAGTTGCTTGGATGACTATCAATCCCGAATCTATATATGAGATTAGATTTTATCAGGCGAACCCTGAGAATCGTGCTAGAAATTGTGGAACGAGTTAGTGAGTATGCTAACGATAATGCGAGCACCAATTAAGAACTCGATGGAATGACTCAATTCCGAGTGGTGGATGGATCATTTAGAAACGTCCCAACGGATCCGTAACCCGTGTGATAGCAGACTGTACAATATTGAGAATGACTTGAATAAATGATAAGGCTTATATCGAATAGAAATTCTCGAAAATGGAAACGACTTGGGCTCGAATATAGAAACTTATTTCTTGAGGAACTATAATCACTGCATAAACGGATTAGACTTGATGGATATATTGTTGGATGGAATTAAAAGGTTAAAGGATAAGGTGTCTCGATTGTGTCAAAATAGCCATAACATTCAAATGTTCTTGTCTTGTACGAGCATAACTCTATGCCGCACATGCGTCGTGCCCGGATTAGGACGATTATCCAGCGGGAGCATTGACGTGATGATCTCACGTCCAACGTGGATGATCGAACTTGCGGGAGACCGAGGCGTGACAACTTATGGATCGTCTTGACTTCTGGCTCGACACGATAAGACAAATTTGGAATACAGGTGAGTGGAAATGTTTCAATAAATTAGTTAGCCTTGAACCTGAAATAAATCATGTTTGATGGTTTTTGTGAACGAATACGTGAATCAGGAGGTTAAACAACTTGGAGAAATAATCTAAGGTTTAGAATTGAATCTTGGCTTGGTGGACTAGGCTTGGAATGAATATGATTCTATCAAAATATAATTGAGGAGATAGAATATGCAAACCACTAGGCTTGTCCTGCAACTTGGATATATATTGGATTTTATTGAACGGACTCGTCCCCCGTACAAACGAACATGTTAATGAGGGTAGGTAAATCTGTGCTCGATGTTTAGAAATCTGAGTGAAACGAGTTTGGGTAGAATACCCCTGTAAATGAACAATGGTTTGACCCTAGGAATTGGGGCGAGCATCGTGCTACGAATTGTATGATGAATCGCGATATGCTTGAACCTGTACCTATGACCTTGTGAGCTGACCTAGTGATAGGCAGACGACCCTGTGCCGAGTGAATGAACCTGTGCTACCGACTTTACCATATTGCTTGTATAAAAGTATCATGACTGGGGAAACAAGACTTAGGGTTAGACTTGGGAACGATAACGTATGCTAAGTTGACCCGAATGGATGGATGCTAGTCGGTATCAGATTGACCGTGATTAACGGTAGTACAAATACTTGGTTGAATGGAAATGATATGGAAATCAGATTGGATTGACCCTGTTGGAAGTATCCTGGTGATTTATATGGAATTGGATTGAACCATTGAAATTTTCGCAAGTAGCTTGTCCGATTTCACTATCCCTAAGTTTGGTTGACTGCATGTGTTTGAGGGACGCTTCGAATATGTGCATGATCCAAGACTTAAGAAATGTGAAACTCGAGTGCTAAGACTTCGCTATCGCTAAGTTGGTTGACATGCATGTATTTGAGGGACGCTTCGAATATGTGCACGATCCAGACATGCGATATGCTGATCTCAAAAGCTAGTGCAAGTGAAAATCCTCCTGAACAAGCATAATGACTTGTATATATTGCCTCAGCCTTAGACCGCTATCTAAGATCGATCGGAATGTACCTCGTGTTAAGAAACCTGTCCCGCGCCAAGGCGCAAATGAGACTGACTCGGTATACACGCAACACGACGTAAGTATCGAGTAGGAAATTGTGTTCCAATAGATCTAGTGGTACCGATAGCTACGCTTGGGCTAGATTCGAAAACTCGATAGTATGGCTTGCCCTCAGGAAGTCTCGAGGACGAGACTTTTTCTGAGTGGTGGATAATGTAATATCCCGTTCCGCTCAAGCGGACTGCCGATTCAAACGACAAAGTGCAAACGTCCCGACCTGCCTTGCTCAGCGAGACAACTCGTTTGAGGCAAGGATATCCAGACTTGGTCCCTACAGGAGTTCGGCTTAGGCTTTCAGAGGCTCGCTCGCAATATCACTCGACCGAGGCGGATCATCGCTAAGGTGGGTGGCTACGGTGAACTTGTCTTTGCTTAGCCAGCACACACAAAATACGGAATGATACATGCTAGTCGCTAGGTGAATCACCCCATGCATGCTAATAAGAATACAACGCACCTAGCTAAGGGAATAATCCCAACTTGTATTGCTTATGCTAGAACATGGAAATAAAATATTGCTTATATATTCAGACTCTCGCATGCTACCTTTGCCTTGGGCAACTAGACCCGCTATGCCTCGAGTAGAATGACTTGTATGTATATTCAGTAGTGCATTGTTCTCTCCCTAACACTGCACAACCCTAGATAACTTCGCTCGGAAAGGCCCCGTACGGTTTTGCTCGGCTTATCTTCGGGCCCGAGCGAACTTGAATGCTTAAGTTATACAAGTGCATGCTTGCCTGCTTTTATATATTGCCTAGATCAATGCTTGCTGCATAACTATGCCAGACCGTGAAACACTTTGCTTGTCATGCATTCATTTAGATTCTCCTCGGAAGACTACCTGATAGTTGTTCCGTGCATGAATAAACCTGAATGTATCCGGGACCGTTAGGTCGCTAAGGCAATTCCCGAACCAGGGAACTTGCACCAATCCTGTGATCCAAGAATCCCTGCTCATTGAGCAATACTGTCCTGTACTAAATCAAATGGCTCGTGGAGCCGATACCCAACATTTAGAGTAACCCTGATCCTGCCTCAACAAGTTACAAATATATATATATCCTGACTTGAACTTGTTCCGTGTAGCTTGTTCTATATATATATATATATATATATATATATATATATATATATATATATATATATATATATCCTGCCCTGAACTTGTTCTTGTACCTGACCTGACCCTGAAGATTAGAGACTTGCATGGTCACAGGACAACTTGGAAACAAGGTTTTAGTTCCGCAGACGGTCGCTGGGGCACTGGCACCGATCTGATCCGGACGGAACTCCTGATAGTCTCCTGCTATAGGACGGAATGCCCTGGGATGTCCTGCTCTATGCGCCGCACGATATTCCGTACTGAGACTAGACCGTCCATTATGGCGCCGTGCCAGTGACCTCATGTTCATATAGATAAGTCATCCTCGCTTAGCGGCTATCCGCGTGCGAGTCATTGCATCACATCGAGAATAACTGAACACCTGATCGATCATGTTGTAACAATGCTTGTGCATAAAGAGCACTTGATCATCGTATGCAACACACCTGATAATTCCTGTAACCCGTACACCCAGAACGGGATCTCGCACTGAAACGCTTGTGTTGTATATGCTTGCTCCTGAATGCTTATACATGTTTCTGCTTGATTTAACTTGGTTTGCCTTGGACAGGAAAGGACAAATGGTAAGTTGGTAAGTCTCGCCGTGTTTCCTCTCATGTCGCACGGCGCACTGCCACACGGATTAGGTTATTCAAATCTTGCATGAAACTGATCCTAAGGCAACTAGAAAGACAACTTAATAGTTGTGCACGGAACCTTTATTACGTGTTTGGATTTGTCGAGCGGGCGAGTAGCCTCCCCACCAGTGCACTCATGTACTGATAACCCACCAGATTGCTTGCAGGGTGCGGGAGAACCTGGTTCGGTGCGGATGCCTCCTTCGTGCGTGCTAAGGCGTGGAGTTCAACTCAGAAGCCTTGGAATGCTACGTCCGGAACTGAAGCACATATACAAGACATAATGTTGGAACATCGCCTCGCCAGAACATCGCTTGAACATCGCCTGTATATCATCCATAAATGTAGCCACTTGGCACGCTTTTATGTTTCAGAGAGAGAGCTCGAGCGACTTGTAATCTCGGCTATACGCCGCCTGTAACACTTGTTTCAATATGAATAAAAGAGCTTATTTTACTTCAACTTGTGTTTCCATGTTTTCGCTATATTGTCGACTCAGTGAACCTGTTACCGATCGCCTATGCGTTCATGATTCTGCTGCACTCGGACAATCTGTGCGACTCTGTGGCTTAGAACTCTTACCGCCAGCCAACGAACCACGGCCTTGCACGGGCGCGGCTAACGCTCGTGCGGCATCACGTCCGGATGGGTTAAAGCGATCGTTCCTCAGGAGCGCTGGCGCGGTGATTCTCGCCTAGCGGGAACGGCCGATTTGCCTGCGGGAGATCGGGGCGTGACAGTTACAATAACTGTTGCCTACATATAAATGACCCTTTGAATGAGCGTGTGACGCGCGTCCCATTAAGAGATAATGCGTATAACTGCTGCAAAAATTATGACATAAATGCCACGTAGGTAGTTATCCCTCGCGTAGAAAAGGTAGGCGTAGAAGCCAATAACTGTCACCATGGCGTAGAAGCCAAAGAGTTATCAAACCGGCATATAAGCCGAGTAGGCGTAGAAGCCGAGTGGGCCTAGGAGCCGAGCATAGCCTGATGGCGTAATGTGCAAAAGTGATGATGTGGACGTCTTGGCCAAAATTATGGCTTTTGGAGATATAATCAAATCTCTTGCATTAAATGCAGAGATCTGTCATCATCCTGCGCATTAAATGCAGAGGCGTGTCTTGAAGATCTGCCACCATTTCTGTGCATTAAATGCAGAGACGTGCCTCGAGCCCTGTACGAAGAGCAGCTTTTGACGTGGCAGCCTGTTTGTCTTCTGTGGAGCATAAACAACTCACATCTGCCTGTGTAAAACTAGGCAGCGTATTCCTTTGTATGTGTAAAAGCAGTTTACACCAAGGAAATGGCACTAAACGACAGTCTGGGTCGCTGTGCCGCGCCATCATTATAGCCGTCGTCTGGGTAGTCGTGCAGTACTCTTTATCAGGAGTCAGACGTCAGGTTCACTGCATGATTTTGACAGGTTCATTTCGGGGAATACGAAGCGTTCCTCGTACACTTCAATGCTGTATTAAGAGCGGATGAGTTTTACGCCATAAAGGCGATGTAGCACCCTTTTTACGCTGAAGCAGCCTGGACATACTGCATTACGCGGATAGTTCTTGAGCTTATATTTTATGTTGTACTTAGCGGAAAAGCTCTGTTGTACGCCGATGGCTCTGAAGTCATCTCTTTATGCTGCCCAGCATCAACATGTTGCGTATAGCTATCCAGCGTATTTTTCATGCTTCTACACTGATCCTTCTTGTATTTTCTGCATTCACTTTGGTAGTGGCCCACGTTATCACAATAGAAACACTTTACATTATTTCTTGTCTTGGATTTACTCCTGGATCTACCATGATATTGAGATTTCTTACTTTTATTTCTCTTTCGATTTTCTGTAACAAGCACCTCTGATTTTGACGAACTCGATGCTTTTTTTCTCGTCTCCTCATTCAACAGGCTGGTTATAACGAGGTCCATTGTCATGAAACCGTCTGAGGCAGAATTGCTTAGAGACGCAACCAATGTCTTCCAACTTTCTGGCAGCGAACTGAGCAACAATAACGATTGCATCTCATCTTCCAAATTCATCTTCATTGCAGACAATTGATTAATAATGCTTTGGACTTCATTCAGATGTTCAGCAATGGACTTACCTTCTTTGTATTTCAGATTCACAAGCTTTCTAATCAAGTCTTATTCCCCATCGTCTTCTTCTCATAAAGGCCTTCCAATTTTTTTCAAAGAGAATATGTAGATGTTTTCCCGAAACATGATCATAGACGCTATCGTCCAACCACTGACAACATATCCGAGGGCTTTCCGATCAAGTTTCTTCCAATCAGACTCGGACATCTTTTCTGACTTCTTTCCATCATTCTCAATCGGCTCGACGAGATCTTTGCAGTAAAACAGATCTTCCATCTTCGATTTTTATACCGTCCAATTATTCCCATTGAAACTCATCATCCTACTTGTGTTATGTTCCATGGCTTGGAATCCTGCTCTGATACCACTAATTAAGAAAAAGTCTCAAACTCTCTCCTATGTGCAATCACAAATAAACAAACGGATTTCATTTTCCTCCGGTTTTCTGGCCAATTAGAAACCACTAAATAAACCAACACAGCCCCCCGAATTTAGTACATACTGCTGGACAGCTTCTCACGGTTTTGCAAAACCAGCAGCTCTTACCTATCTACACTATAAAAATAACACCCATCTCCTTCCCTTCTCAACAACCAAAAGTATAAGCAATCATCAATTTCTTCATCGTTCTTGTGAGCCCCACTCTCTCTCTCTCTCTCTCTCTCTCTCTCTAATCTCCAGTAAAAATAAAGCAATGAGTTCTGCAGCGGCAGGCAGAGGTTCCTGGGTGGTGGCAGCAAGTGTTGGTGCAGTGGAAGCACTCAAGGATCAGGTTGGATTCTGCAGATGGAACTATGGCTTTAGGTCTCTGTATCAGCATGCCAAGAACAACAACAACATGCCTTCGCTTACTCAAGTCAATGGGCGCCATCTCTCTTCCTCTTCTTCTATTGAGAGAACAAGGAATGAGAAGCAGTCAGAGGAATCATTGAGGCAAGTCATGTATTTGAGCTGTTGGGGTCCCAATTAGATTTGAAGATGTAACTCTCTATTCTTATGTGTGTACAATAAGAATTGACAATAGCCCATCTATAGTTTCCATTGGGCAAAAATGTTTGTCTCTAATTATGTCTCATGATTTTCACTAGATATCCAAATTTGATGTCAAGCCAAACAATAAGAAGTCTATCGTTGTTCAAAGCTAATTTTATTCCCACTTGGAATGAACAAACTTTCCACTTCAAATGACCAAAGCCAAATGTTGGAAGCAAATAAATTTTATTTACAGTTTTTGCCAAAATTTCATTTTGAAACGATACAGCTTTATTTCAACCGGACAACAAGCAAAGCTCTGTTTCAATAAAGCTCTGAAATGGCCTTAGCAGATAATCCAATCTTCAAGAGGACTTGATTGCTTAAGAGGAATAAGGATGTGAGGTTTTATTTAATCTTCAAAAGTCACTGAAAAATAGCAAGCATACATAAGTAATTATCATCTACAAGAAAGCACCACTCGCCAACCTCTTCCCAATTGGTAGTCCAGTTAATTGGCCAAATCTATACATCTACGTTGCCAATTCTAGAACGTACTTGCAAACACGACAAAGGAAAGGCCTCGTAATCAAATTGAGATTACATCATATGCTATAATTCAAAAAGGTTTATGCACATTAACTTGAATCAATTATGATTTTGCAAACAGAGCATAAATAATGTAAAAAATGGTTTCTCCAACCATCATGTGATCCAAAATAAAGGCTAATATAATCCATTCATTTGGAGAAAGGTTTGATGGGCACATAAATTTCAAGACAGGAATATAATAAAAGATTTGGTCGAGCTATGTTATTAAAAACAAAATATATTGTTTAACCTTCACATACGTCTTGCAAGTGATGGTATCGGCTAAAACTCGTCCGCTAGAGTCCAATCCAAAGCCGCTAGTCTTGAACAATTCCATGATATCATCATAATTCATTTTACTGTCTTCAATCTATCACTCACATTGTCGATAAACACGGAAACATGACATGCTTCACTTACTTTGTCTATAACCTAAAATAAAACATCAAATACATCAAGGATACATTCACATACTCATATTTTAAATGTATTAAAAGTTAGAAAGCTTTAGTGTTTCAAACTTTGTAAATTCTTCGGCCTTGAACCAATTTTCGGTTCATTTTGTTCGACAAATACTTTCTCAAGAAGACCATTTATTAGTACTTGATCCATGTTTTCGATTCATCTAACTTGTTTTCTTGGATTATTTTTGGTTTGGAATCCAACTTAAGATGAGGTTAGATTTACTTGTCAATTTGCCATATTAACTTAAAATTGTATCTATCAGATAATATGAGTTATAAAATAAACATCAATATATCTTAAAATAATAAATAAAAAATTATAAAATACACCATTATCTAACACACACAATAATCAAACTTTATGTATTACATAACATGAGTTACTATGTCAATTGCATTACAACACACCACTTCACCGTTAGGATCCAGTCTGAATTTGGTGAATTTGGAGCCTAAATATGGTCAAAAATTTGATTTGATATAATTTGAAAAACTACATTAAATGTAAGATTTGATTAGATTTTAAATTTGTATCAAATATTTAATTTGACCATATTTGGACGTCCATAATTGGTGTTGGGCTATCTTAGGTGGAATATGATTCTTATTTTAAGTTTTTCTATTTAGAAAATTCTATTATGACCTAAAATATGATTTTTCATCCTATAAATATAGGAGGAGGGTGGAGGCACAAAGCAGAGCACAAGTTGGAGATTCGGGTTGCTCGTCCAAAGAACTCTAAGAGAAACTCCGTGCTTTGCTCTTAGGACTTTGCCATCCAAGACATAAGAAAGAAAGAGATCTGATCGAGGAGTCATCGCCTTCACTCAGGGAGATTGCTACGGGTTGGTGAGTGATTTAAATTGTAATCTTTCTTTTCTTCTTGAGTGTGGTGAGGGGGTTGAATCTATTAGGGCAAAGAGTTCAACATTGATTTTGTCATTCTTGTAATTTTATCTGAGTTATAAAGTTTAGAATTTGTCCAGGTGACATAGTCACCGTCATATACTTGTATTTATCTATGCTTGGTGTTCGTTAGACAGATGTTGGTTATCTCAGGTGGGTTGGCCTAAAGTTTTCGCTGTTGGCACTCTCAGACACGGTGTTGGAAAGCTTGCAAGGCGTGTCCGATTTTCAACATCTGGTATCAGAGCTACTGGTTTTGGTTCTGGCAGATGAACACTTGTATGATCACCCTCACAGGGGAAAATTGGGCGATTTGAAAGCCAAGGATAGAGGATCTACTCTGGTGCAATGACTTGCTTGGTCCGTTGGAGAGCGACAACGCTAAGCCACTACAGAAGACTGGAAACGACTAGATCGGAAGGGCGTTGTATTCATCCGCCAATGGCTGGACGACTCAGTGTTTTACCACGTGTCCATGGAGAGTTCGGCAAAAGCATTGTGGGAGAAGCTGCATTCGCTGTACGAAAGGAAGACGGTTGGCAACAAAACGTTTCTGATTCGCCAATTCGTCAACTCGAAGTACACGGAGGGTGCCCAGTGGCACAACATCTGAACAAAGTTTAGGGTATTATCAATCAGCTGTCTGTGATGAAAATGGTGATTGATGATAAGCTTCAGGCCCTTTTGCTTTTGAGTTCTCTATCGAAAAGCTGGGAAACGTTGGTGGTGTCGGTGAGCAACTCTGCGCCTGATGGAGTTATCACGATGGAGGCAGTCAAAAGTAACTTGTTGAATGAGGAGATCCGACGTAAGCAAGTAAAATCGTCGCAGGAGTCCGCTCTTGTCGCTTGTTACGGGAAGGGAAGACCTATGTCACAGGCGAGGACATGGGAGAATTTTCAGGATCTTGCGACTGTGGACGCAAGGAGGGATGCTATCACTGTGGCAAAAGGGGTCATATCAAGAGGAACTGCATGAATCTCAAAGCTGAGAAGGCCAAAGGCAAGGATGATCAGAAGGATCTCATGGATTTGGGAGATCTCATCATCGCAATAACCGACGCAGAGGAACCTTGTGGTATGTGTCAAGATGGCGATTGGATCATGGTCACGGAGGCATCGTATCATGTCACTCCATATAGAAGAATCTTTATGTCATACCACGACGATAAGTTTAGACGTGTGAAGATGGATAATAAGGGGACAGCTGCAGTTGTAGACATCGGTGATATGCATTTGACAACGTAGCTTGGTGAGAAGCTCGTTCTCAATGATGTAGTGCCCCGCTCCGCGTCGACGCTATGTACAAGTGAGATCGCCTTGCTTGCTCGAACGAAAGTCTTCTCGGAGAGTTTCCGACCGATTAATCAAAGTGAGTGGGCAGAACTGCATTCTCTGATTCTTGCACGACTTAATAATGAATCTGAGTTTTTGAATGCTTGTTTGCTTAAGAAGAATGTTTTCATAAAAAGAATGATAGAACCGACTCAGCATGCTAATAAGAGAACTCACATAGCTTGTCATTGAAACGAATATGTTGCCTAACCAAGAGAATATGAATGCTTGTCAGAAATGAGAACGAACTACTACTATGCTAAGAGAAAGATAGAAATGTTGCATGTTTAGTTACACCGACACAGCTCAAACGAACTCTTGCCATGCTAAGAAGATAAGTAAACGAATCGCCTGAAATGTGTCCCTTGAATATGCTAAGAAATAAAGAGATAGTTTTTGCATGTTAAATAAGAATCAATCGTGCTTGCCTTATATGTTCTGCTTGTCTGTTTTGCTATATCGAACTGCTAAAGTCTGTGATTCGTATAAGAATAGTCTAATAGTCCGCCCTGATGTCCGGTCCTTCGGGATCTTGGGGGGTATGCTATTAGATTGTTGATAAGATGTGTTTGCAAAGAGAAGAGTCTAATAGTCTGCCCTGACGTCCGGTCCTTCGGGATCTTGGGGGGTGTGCTACTAGATTGTTATATGCTTGTGAATGTGAATGTTGCTTGTCTTGCATTGGTCTCGAACAACTTGTGCACAAGGTAATAGTCTCTCGGTCGGTTCCTAGGGCACTGGGAATCGGTCGGTCCGGAAGGGATTGTGAGAGCACCCTGGCGTCCGGTCCTACGGGATCTTGGGGGGTGTTGTTGTCCAATAATGGGGAAACTCATGGACCGTCATATAGATAGGGCGCATGCTAGGTTTACCTTCTTGTATACCTATCATTTGTGACACCAAAAGATGGATTCATAAGTTTATGCATATAAGCAATATGTGGCTAACTTGTGTGTCTGCTGCAGGGATAACTGTGCGGCTATGGGGTAAGAAATATGTGTTTATGCATAAGCATGCACGTTCATTTTGTCTGCATCGTAGAGATACCTGTTAGTACTTCATGCATTTGCATCGGTCGGACAATGACTATTAGTGCAGAGCTGAACCTTGGCTACGGCTGCTTCGGCAGTAATGTGCAACCATGAGTCACAGCTGCTAATAGTATCAGAATGTGAGTCATTGGTTAGCTGGATTACCGCTACCAATCCTGAGTTTCTCGGGGACCGGCCTTTGAATGATAGTTTTACTTGTGTGCTTGAATTAAATGATAGTTCCTATATGCTGCCTTGCCCCTAAGAGTAAGATTTGTGTTGCACAATACATGTTGCGCACTACACGATAGAGCACTGTCCCGATCGTATGCTTATAAGTTTGAATATGCAAACTGTTTCAAAGTTATATTTTCAAAATATGTAATCTGACTATAATCTAGAGCTGCATGAAATAAACTTTGGTAAAACTAGCAAGATCACTAGTAATGCAATGTTTTGCCACAAGTTTACTTAGTATGGGTTTCAGGGGGTGTAGCTTCTGTTCAGTTGATTTATCTCACCAGTACTTGCATAAAGTGCTGACCCACCAACAGTCTGCTTGTTCTCAGGTGCCTAATCGTCCGAGGAAGCGATAGCCGTGCCTCATCCCAAGGAACCGAAAATATGGAGTCGATGCCTGGAGCCGCATCGAGTTGTGCCTGCTTTGAGTTGCTTTTGTATAGAGGGACATAATATATGGAACGGTGTTATTGTAATCGAGAGAAGAGTGCTTGAGCGATCTGTAACCTCGGCCTTGCGCCGTTTGTAACACTTGTGAATATCAATAAAAGAGCTTATTTTTTTATATGCCATTGTGTTCTTCACTTTTCTGCAATGTTATGTGCCGCTGCTTCAGTATTGAATAGCTTACTTGCCCTTGTTTAAAGCTTTGGCCTTGTGCAAGCGCACTTTAGGCTTGCACGGCATCACGCCCGTGCGAGGACGATCGGTTTCGTAGGGACCAAAGCGAGGACGAACGGCCCTGCGGGACCGGGACGTGACAGTATGTGTGTAAACCCCCTCACCAAAAATAGATATTTTGTGTGTATTTTATATTATTATATTTATTATAGATATTAAATTTCTTTAGAGTATTCTCTTAGTTAATTAGAAAATAAATTTCTTGATATATTTACTTATATAAATATTTATTTATAATTATTTTAGGTTATTTTAGATTTTTGGAGATTTTTTAGAATTTTTGGTAATTAAAACTTAGGAAACATAAATTTCTAGGACTTCTATGATTTACTATACGACCATACTTGCATGTTGTTCCTACCAAATATTTATTTTAGTTTAAAATATTTAATTATATTTTTCTGTAATTTATTTAGAATTTTAAGAAATTTATTTAGATTTTTAAAATTATTTAGGATTTATTTGGATATATATAGTCCTAATATTAGATAGATGATAATTTAGTGTTAATAGATATTAATAAGATTTTATAAATTATTTATATTATCTTTAATTATATTTAAGATTATAAATTATTGAGTTAAATTCAAACTCTATTTTAAATTAATTCAAATCCTGAACCTACTAGGAAAGCAACTTCATGCATATCCTATCCTTATTTAAATTCATCATAATCCTATCCAAATTAACCAATCCTACTCGTATTTAATTAAGTAGTGTCAACCATTATAAATACCTCATCCTTCATATTTTTCTTTCCCAAATTCACCTCTTTTTCGTCCAAAAAATAGTCAAAATTCGTCATAAATTCAGCCTCTTTTTCTACTAGTTATGACGACTTAAAAAGACGATATCTCCTA
The DNA here is from genome assembly GCA_036927795.1 of Iris macrosiphon. Taxonomy (NCBI): domain Eukaryota; kingdom Viridiplantae; phylum Streptophyta; class Magnoliopsida; order Asparagales; family Iridaceae; genus Iris; species Iris macrosiphon. Next base: position 163,849,626 of record JAYESA010000003.1, read on the forward strand.
GCTCCGGACTCCAAACGCGCTCCAGTTTTTTTTGTTAGAATCATATCAAGGTTAGTTTTCTAAATATATAAATTATTTCAGTAATTTCAGAACCTATTTTTTCAGAATATTCTGAAAGTGTCAGTTGTCCGAAATCAGACGCGTTTTCGTATTTTTGAGATTTTGGGAGATTCCGAACTCGGAATTACTAACCGTTTGAAGTTTCAGAAAGCTGACATGATAAAATTACAGAAAAGTATTTTTTCAGAATTTAAAATATAATTTTATTCTACTGTAAAATTCGTGCAACGTAGACGTAAATAGGAAACCACCGAAAATTGTCATCTGTGCACCCTTGTGGCCATAACTCTTTACTGACTTGTGATTTTATGAAACCGTCTATTCCAGTGTTCATGTAGCATTGAAATATATAGGATTCCATACACAAATCTAGGATTTGAGTCAGTTGACTTTTTGGTCAACGGATTGCCTCGATTTGTGCGCCACGGATCACAAATACTTAAAGTTGACTTTCTTTGGACCAAAATTAGAGCTTAACAATAAAATTAGATTATAATAAGATTAAAATACTATTTTAGATTATTTTATTCAGAATTAAAATAGATTAAATTGGAGGAACCTATTCACCCACTTTTGTAACCTAACTGGTTTAATTTATGTGACGGGTAGATCGGACGACGCCTTTAGTTGGGACTTCATCCTTTTCAGACCAGGCAAGATACCTTGCCAAATTATTTACAGTACTTTGCATGCTATTTATATTTCTGTTTATTCATTACATTTCTGTATTTTTCTTGCATGTGTAGTTTCTTTCAGTCATTACTATATATTAGATATGTTGACACACACATGGCACCTAGTATCATGAGAGGATAATCATTATGTGTATGGGCTTTTAACCACTCTGGTAAACCGTAGTATATAGCTCGCACTACGGGCGTGTGTCGCGCTGGTCGCTACCCCCGCGGTATGTCGATTTCTGGAGTCTCGCTGGTCGCTACCCCCGCGGTATGTCGATTTCTGATGTCTATTGGCGTGTGTGTGAGATGTGAGATAGATCGAGTAGCCTACCCTTGCCCATACGTCAAAAAGTTGTCCTCATTTGCATTCATATAGATTGTCTTGTACAGCGTACTTATTTATTTTTAAATTATATGCATGTTTACTGTATTCAAATTGGCTCGCTTTTCTGTATCTTGTTACATCCCTCTGGGGACCTGGTCCTCTGCCAGGTGTATCTGTTCTTGAGTATTTGCAGGAGCGTAGATCTGGATGGTTATATAAGTTTCGAGGATGTCTTCTCTTCGAGCCCGTGGTTGTTAGCTGGTATTCTTACATTGTGTTTATTGTGTTGTACTTTTTCATTTGAGTTGGTAGTGGATTTGTTTCCATCCAACTATCATCCTTAGATACTTACTTTGAGATCTAGTTCATAGACACTGGTTATTCATTTTTATTGATTTTCGTGGATGAGATTTAGATTGTACCCTGTGACTTGTGATACATTTTATACCATTTTTGGATTGATATTCATATTACAGCGTACGTATGGGATATGGTTTCCATATATTGGAGTTGTCATATCCATGCGGCTGGCATGCTTACGTGTTCCTAGTCCTACATATTTTGGGACTGGGATGTGACATGTTTTTGTGGTGGCCCATGCAGGTCGAGAGCATATTGTCTCGGTTATGTCACTATACCGAGCAAGCCTGCGCATAGGATTAGAATATAGGATCCCATCCACTTATTTATCACCTCCCTTGATTTCGTTTCGCATTCTCATTTGATTGATTGTATTGCATCTTTCTTGATCCCTTCTCAACATCGATCTTCTCTCGTGCTTGATAGAGGTTAGGAAGATGACTTGTACTAGGTATATACACTCTAGTATTCAATAATACTAATAGTTCAATTTTTGTAAGTTGGATAGTATGTCTCATAACCTAGTAACACATAGTCCTTTTGACCCATTAATTTAGTATAATTGAATGACACCAACTATAGACTTGTATAAGAAGATAATGTTTATCCAGACTATAGACTTTAGAGGTCCATACCCCATTTGGTCGAATAGAGACTTAGACAAAAAAAAATTAGTATGGCAACTGTAGAGGCACAACACCGATCTTCTTGGCGAACTTCGAATATTCTGTACTTTCCTCCATCATAATCAAGCGTACTTATATTTTTACTACCTTGACTTATGATGCTATTATAGACTAGTTTTGCAAGCTTATTCTTTTATTGAGCTTGTTCATGACATATGTATTATTGGGGGCCCACACTAATACATTGTCTAAATCAGAATCGGTGTATTATGGTCTGATCAACTGTAGTGCACTTGGTTCGCTCTTTGTATCACTACTCTATGTGGATTGAGATATAGTTGACTCAACTTGTTAGACAAATATACTTGCCCTCTAGACTAGTCAGAGCATATCATGTCAGGTACCTAACGGTTCTGATATGAACATGAGTATAGGAATTTACCAAAATAAGGTTTCAATCCACCACTGCCTTGGCAACTCCCTTTCGAATTCTCTAATCCCTTTGAATCCCGTACTTGTATTCTATCACCTCCTCCTTGAACTCTTTATTGTTGTTCTTCGTCTTTCCCTATTTCGGAAAGACGAACATTCATTCTTAGTATAAGTTGATACACGGATAGTACCAGATATACCCCATAGGTCAAGCACTCATGATGACAAACAAAAGAGCGCGGCCATAGGAAGCCGTAGATACAGGTACGACCTTAGTTATATGTGTCATTTCATACTCATGACCCCCTTTATGACACGAGATCTTAGGTGCATAGTAGACGTAGAATTATATAGGTGTTGGTTTAGCAGTTATGAGGATATATTGATATTCTACCCAGATGGCATACACGCGATACTAATAGATGACGCGAGTAGCAGTAGTAGTATTCTTTTTCTATCACCATCTCGCCCCCTTGGGTGGCTCATCTTCTCTTCTCTATCCATTCATTATCTCATGCTTAATTCCCCCTATCGTAGTTACGTCTTTTTCGTGCCAACATGAATTATTGGTCTACTTCGATCCCATCCTTAGTTTTGTTAGTTAAAACGTAAATGGTTTAGTAGATGATTAATAACTAAAGGATGAGTTCTTAATAATAAATCTTATGTATATGACCTATAGCAATATCTGTATCCTCTTATTATTTAAAAACCATGTATAGCATCCCTTAGGCTAATAGGAATTTGTTAGACTGTTTGAACTAGTTTATACTTTTAATAGTTTTATAAGTTAGTCAAGACTTTAACTGTTGCCCAAAAACTTAGACTATGCCTAGGAAAGAATTGAAGGCACTTGTTACGAACTGACAACTATGACAAATCGATGGCAAAGTAGCGACAGCTGCAGCTAGACCGTTGTAGTAAAGTAGTCAAAGTATTTGTAGACATATTGGTCATGTGGCATGGCAGTATTAGACTACGATACTTGACGGTTACAAAAAAAAATTATGGTTGTGAGATTCAAGACAAGTACCCCAAGTTTCTCGACCCAATAAATATATTCGTCTTACAACCTAGACAATAGCCTCAAGAGACTGTGACTACTAGTAGAACTTTTGTAAGTTGGGTAGTATAGACGAGTTAGAGGATAATAGGATAGTGTATGGACAATAAATGAGAAGTGTTAGAATGACAGACCATGACTTTTAGGAAGCACTGCTAGATAGCTATGTAGTGTAATAGCTATAGTGATTATTATGAATATGGGTTAGTGTCAATTTCGAGGACGAAATTTTTGTAAGTTGGGTAGATTGTAAACCCCCTCACCAAAAATAGATATTTTGTGTGTATTTTATATTATTATATTTATTATAGATATTAAATTTCTTTAGAGTATTCTCTTAGTTAATTAGAAAATAAATTTCTTGATATATTTACTTATATAAATATTTATTTAGAATTATTTTAGGTTATTTTAGATTTTTAGAGATTATTTAGAATTTTTTGGTAATTAAAACTTAGGAAACATAAATTTCTAGGACTTCTATGATTTACTATACGACCATACTTGCATGTTATTCTTACCAAATATTTATTTTAGTTTAAAATATTTAATTATATTTTTCTGTAATTTATTTAGAATTTTAAGAAATTTATTTAGATTTTTAAAATTATTTAGGATTTATTTGGATATATATAGTCTTAATATTAGATAGATGATAATTTAGTGTTAATAGATATTAATAAGATTTTATAAATTATTTATATTATCTTTAATTATATTTAAGATTATAAATTATTGAGTTAAATTCAAACTCTATTTTAAATTAATTCAAATCCTGAACCTACTAGGAAAGCAACTTCATGCATATCCTATCCTTATTTAAATTCATCATAATCCTATCCAAATTAACCAATCCTAGTCGTATTTAATTAAGTAGTGTCCACCATTATAAATACCTCATCCTTCATATTTTTCTTTCCCAAATTCACCTCTTTTTCGTCCAAAAAATAGTCAAAATTCGTCATAAATTCAGCCTCTTTTTCTACTAGTTTTGACGACTTAAAAAGACGATATCTCCTAGCTCTGGACTCCAAACGCGCTCCAGTTTTTTTTGTTAGAATCATATCAAGGTTATTTTTCTGAATATATAAATTATTTCAGTAATTTCAGAACCTATTTTTTCAGAATATTCCGAAAGTGTCAGCTGTCCGAAATCAGACGCGTTTTCGTATTTTTGAGATTTTGGGAGATTCCGAACTCGGAATTATGAACCGTTTGAACTCCATATAGAAGAATCTTCATGTCATACCACGACGATAAGTTTGGACGTGTAAAGATGGACAATAAGGGGACAGCTGCAGTTGTAGACATCGGTGATATGCATTTGACAACGTAGCTTGGTGAGAAGCTCGTTCTCAATGATGTGCGACATGTACCGAGTTTGCGCTATAACTTGGTTTCGGTAGGGAGACTGACGAATGATGGATATTGTAGTTTATTTGGGGACAAAGATTGGATACTTATGAAGGGTTCCCAACAGTTGGCTCGAGAAGATTGATGTTTTGGTATGTACAGGCTCAAGCTGCTGAGTTGTACAAGGTGGCCATAGACATCAGATGGAGGCTCGAGGGATATTCGACAGGAATTGGATCATCGAAAACTTGCTGGGGAGGGCTTCGAGATACTTTGAGGATTACAAAGGATTCGACGTCCAGACAAATCGACGAATAGTGATGAGCCAAAGATTGAGAGTCAGTATGACGGTCCCATGACAGTAGGTCGGTCTCCAGGTGGGGGTTCCTTCACGGATCCGATTTTGGCGACGGGTGGTTTGCCAAAGCTTCACGGAGCGACATTGGTTTCAGTAGTTCGAGGCTAGGGAGGAGATCAAGGTTTGCAACAAACTCAATCTGAGACGGGAGCGTCACCATTCACACAGTTTTGGGAGAGCTGTGGGTCATCGACGACATGCATAGTACGTGATATTCTACTCGAGGATGCATATGTATGGGGAAACTTCAAGTTCTGACACGAAGGTGGGCAGATTCAGGAGTTCGAATCTCGAAAGAATCGTACTGTCCGCTTGGTTGGGCCAGCCAAGGGTGAAGAAGCTCATCAGAACGTTAGCACATTTCGGTGGAAGACAAAAGTCGGAGAAAGTCATCCAAGACTCACGGTGAGGCCGATAGTTAGGGACTTTGGTCTCAGCCGTGTCATTGATGTCGGCAGGATCCCAGTGGTATAGAAGGTGCTGCGCATGACAGGTAGCACTGACGTGACGATCGAGAAGCTGGAGACGAAGAAAGATGCAAAGTAACTCGGGGGATCGAAGATCGGTGGCATGCGAGAGCAGAAACTCTGTCACGGGACGACAGGCATGGAGTTCAGTTGAGAAGCCATGGGGTCAATACCCTCTTATCAGACTGGAGGGGGAGATTGTTGGGGTCCAGTCTAGATTTGATGAATTTTGGAGCCCAAATATGGTCAAAGATTTGATTTAATATAATTAAAAAATCTACATTAAATATAAGATTTTATTCGATTTCAAATTTATATTAAATATTTAATTTGACCATATTTGGACGTCCATAATTGGTGTTGAACTATTTTAGGTGGAATATGATTCTTATTTTAAGGTTTTCTATTTTGGAAATTATATTATGACCTAAAATATTATTTTTCTTCCTATAAATATAAGAGGAGGGTGGAAGCACAAAGTATAGCACAAGTTGAAGATTCGGGGTACTAGTCCACAGAAAATCTAAGAGAAGTTCGTGCTTTACTCTTAGGACTTTGCCTTCCAAGACAGAAAGAAGAAAGAGATGTGATCGAGGAGTAGTCATCTTCGCTCAGGAAGATTGCTACGGGTTGGTGAGTGGTTTCAATTGTAATCTCTTCCTTTTCTTCTTGAGTGTGGTGAGGGGGTTGAATCTATTATGGCAAAGGGTTCAACATTGATTTTGTCAATCTTGTAATTTTATCTGAGTTATAAAGGTTATGATTTATCCAGGTGACGTAGTTACCGTCATAAACTTGTCTTTATCTATGCTTGGTGATCGTTAGACATATATTGGTTATCTCAAGTGGGTTGGCCTAAAGTTTTCGCTGCGGGCACTCTCAGACACGGTGTTGGAATGCTTGCAAGGCATGTCCGATTCCCAACATTTACTACTCATTATTTACACAAAAGTCTAGGGTGAAGTATTAGTATGGAAGAAAAAAACTGGTTTTAGAATCAACGCAAACAACTTTTTATTTTACAACGCTGCTATTTGGCACACGTGCGTGCACAGCCGGTGCATGTACATGGTTGAGAACGGCGGAGCCGTAGTAGGGAAGGGCAGAGCGGTAGGAGGAGAGAGAGGAGGAGTCGGTGGAGGGGAAGGTGGCGGCGGTGACGGAATAGACGGAAGAGCAGTATGGGGGAGGATGGAGTTGTCAGCGTAGGAGGAGGAGAAGGCGACGACAGAGTAGGAGGGGGGAGGAAGGAAGGAGGCGACGAATGGGAAAGAGGGTTGGTGGTGGCGGTGGTGCCGTCCTCGGCCGCGCGCATGAACCGACTGTGCACGCATACGTGCCAAACAACTTTTTTTAATTTAGAATTGCATATGCTGTTAATCTTTGTGCCTGGATATATACAAAAAAGTCCCAGGTAAAGTATCAGTAAGGAAGAAGAAAGGAAAAGAACTCTTTTTAGAACTAAAGAGATTTGCGTTTAATTCAGCAGAAAATTTTATGAAACGGGAAGTTTTTTTTATTAAATTGCTGGAAAGAGGAAATATTTGGTAAAATTACGAGTAAAAGGAATTCGCGTCAAAAAAAATTGCGCAAAAAAAAATTTTGTTCGGCGCCAACACAGATGGCGTCCAATATTAAAAAAAATAGAGTGGCGCCAGTTTTTTTTGCTCCAAACTAATTTTTTATTTAAAAAAATGGGGGAGTGGTGCTATTTTGTTTGACTCCAAACTAATTTAAAAAAATAAGCTGCGCCATCTGTATGGCTCCAAACAATTTTTAAGAAAAAAAGGGAGGAGGAATTTGGCCCCACCCCAAATGGCTGTAAAGTTCTTAAAAAAGAAAAAGAAAAAGAAAAAGAAAAATAGGGGGTTGGCGCCACCCCTATTGGCTCCAAAATTTTTAAAATGAAAGGGGGGGGGGGCCAATGACCTTGGTTCCAAAGTAATTTTTTTTAATAGGTAGAGAAACTATTGGAAGAAAGAAAAAAAAAATTGGCTATATTTGTCTTGGCGCCAACCAATTTTGTTTTCCTCCAACGTTTAAATTTTTAACCGTTTTATCTTACTCAATTTAAGAAGTGTGAAGAATGTATAATTGTTCACAATTCTCCAACAATTCTCCATTATCTTTTTTTTACTCTACTCCCTGTTGTTAAACAAGTTATCGTTGACAAGCTCTTACTGCTATTTTTTTTGGCAATTCGTAATTCATGGATCAAAGTCTAAGACTATTGTGTTCGCAAGGAGGTACAATAAATGGGTTATCCTATGAAAGAGGTTTTACCAAATTCTTATAGCTGATTTTAGTATTACATTAGAAAGATTCCATATTATGATTATTGAAATTTTTTCTATTCAATATGAATTTATATTAAGACACGTTTATGGTACACATTGTTTCCTATTAGATTGTGAACATGCTTGGAGTTTTGTTCTTGAAGTAAATTTATAATCGCCATTTATAAGTATTTTCATAACTCAAGTACCACAAAGATTTGAAAATATATGTAGTCAATGTGTTTGTAATTATGAATCGGGTCCTACTTCTTCTCGACAAGTTGCTAGTTTTTCTCGACAAGCTCCTAGTTCTTCTCGACAAGCTCCTATTTCTTCTCGACAAGCTCCTATTTTTTCTCGACATCTTTCATCTCATGAAGAAGATAACACATTAGTTTTAGATAATAATGACGATTTAGCTGATTTTCAAAGTAATGAAGATAGTGATGATTTAATTGAAAATATAGATGATGATATAGAAGTTACTGTCAATAATACTACCACTACTGAATCGGACAATATTTCGATAGTCGTTATGCATTTAGAATTTTTATCAGTAAACTAGCAATTGAACGCAAGTTTACTTGTTCAGCTGGTGAGCAGAATAATGCTAAGGAAATTATATATACTTGTAATCAACCAACTTATAATTGGAGACTATATGCTAAACCTGTTTGTAGAGGTAATTTTTTTAAAATTGCTACATTAGAAAATCAGCATTCTTGTTTAGTAGACTCACAACAGGTTCTCATCCGTTGGCTACTAGATCATGGATCAAAAATAAGATAATTGATATAATTAGGGATAATCAGTCCTACAGTCCAGCACAAGTTGTTAGAGATATACTTAGAGAATATCAGATAAATATCTCTTATTCCAAAGCTTGGAGAGCCCGAGAGATGACATTAGCTGAAATAAATGGTTGCTATTTTGATACATATGCTAGTCTTGAAGAATATGGTTTTAGAATTATCGAGTCAAATCCAGGCAGCAGTTGCTTTCTAAAGACAAATGAAAATAATTGCTTTCAAAGAATTTTTATTTGTTTCAAAACATGTATTGACAATTTTTTGAGTGTTTGTTTACCAGTTATTAGTACTGATGCTACTTTCCTTTCATCTAAATACAAATGTATTATATTCATTGCTTGTGCTCATGATCCTAACTATAAACTTTATCATGTTGCTTATGGCTGTCGTGGAAGGTAAAAATACCGATTCTTTGACATAATTTTTAATTATTTTAAGAACATCTTTTAAAAAATATTTTAATGAATGGAGTAAGATTTCATTTATATCAGAAATAAAAGGGTTTACTTCATACTATACGTTTAACTTTTTCAGAATTACCATATTTTTTTAGTATTCAGCATTTTAAAAACAATATGAAAGTAGTTACCAAGATTAAATTTTTTATCAAATGTTGGATGCTCTTGCAAGATCATATAATAAACCAGATTCTGATTATTTGTTTGAAATAATTAAATTTAAAAACATATATAGACATATATAACTGGCTTGTTGGAGTAAATGATGAAACCCGTAATTTCTACATTGTATTACTGTTTATTCTCCTTGTCCTAAACTAGATATTAAAACTTCTAATCTTGCAGAATCGTTCAATAACTGGGTTAAGAATTTACGTGATAAACTGATAACAACACTACTTGACGGCATTAGAGCCAAGATTATATCGCTTCAAGACAAGAATAGACGATTTGCTGAAAATCTTGAAGTAGATTATTGTCCTAGAATGTTGCAAACTATAGCTTGTATAAATAGAGAAAATCACCAACTACATGTGTTGAAATTTGATAATTATACGTTTGAAATATTAGATCGTGCAACAATAAAACGTATATAGTGCGTTTACAAGAGGGCTATTGTTCATGTTTACGGTGGCATCATACATTTATACCGTGTGTGCATGCATGCTATGCTGCTAAGTCTTGCAATAGAAGTATCCAAAAAATATTATTATTCAATATTTTATACTAACAAGTTAAAAAGTGTGTATGAGCTGCAGCTGGAACCAATTCCACTACCCTATGGTCTTCAAAGTGGTTTGGTTAGAGGAGAGATTGGAGTACCTGATGTAAGACGCAAAGCTGGAAGACCAAATAAGAACCATATAAAGTCGAAGGATGAAACTCGAGATTTATATTGTAGTAACTATGGTGGAGTTGGACATAACAGAAGAAAATATACTAATCAGCCAAGAGAGTGAAATTATGTACTAGTAAACTTTCACTTATTTTCAGTACTTTCAATATTTTCAAGCTGTTATGTATTGTGGTAGATGCTCAATATTTTAAATGGTTAACTTTCACTTTTTTTTTATTTTTGTAAATATATAATTGAAATGCAATCAATACTTTTTGTACCATATATTATAATCAAGATAAGGTAGCAATAAATTTAAAATCAAAATACACTCAATATTATACACAACATATCAGCTACGACCATATATGACCCATCGAGCCCAAGATTTGCGTGTATCAGTCCTGAGATTTGGACGATTTATCTGTTTTTCCCTAGTCTTTGAAGGTAGAGGTGGATCTGTAGCCAAACTCTGACTGTCCATATGCTCTTGAGTTGAAATTGGAGCTAATGGAGTTGAGTAAAACTAATATGTAGGATCAACCTGGTAGGAAGTTCCCTCTCCAGCCTGGTAAGAAGTCCCCTCTTCAGTCTGGTAAGAAGTCCTCTCTCTTGTCACGCCCCGAGGCGTCCCCCGAGTCGTGACCGCCGTGCGGGCCTGGGGTTGCGCCCGCACAAGGCTTTAATGATTTGCATAGCAAGCACATATTCAGAGTACGCAGATAAATTGAAACACAGATTTGAAACATAGAAAAAGTTCTCTTTATTGATAATGAACATCTATTACAAACTCCTGAACGAGTCAGCTAATATGCCGAACGGCTTACAAAAGGGTTGACTCAAAATGAGATAGCAGTCCTGTACATTACATCCTTTTATAAACTCAAAACGATAAGGACCTCCAGGCTGGAGGATCGCTTTGCCACGGAGCTGCATTTGTGTATGAAGAGTTGCAGCTTCGGACTTCAAAAGGCTTCGAGGCGCGGTGAAGGTGCGCCAACAACTTGGACTGGATCGGGTAGACGACTTCGGCTCCTCGCTCGGTTCGCCTTGGTGCGGAGAACCTGTTTCAACGAGGGTCAGCATATCGAAACATGCTGGTGAAGGCGAGCTAGCCTGACTATACCAATCAACACGTTGTTTAGTGAAGCATGCATATTTTTTGTGGGTTTCTATCTTGCCTTAGTTCATTTACAAGTAAGCAGCATATAGAATTTACTGAAATGAACGTGCCACCGTTCGGTGGATTTTACCTGACCGTCTGAATTACCTGCACAATACTTACCATGCCTTCTCTGCCACGGAGACACAAGTTAGTATGCAACAGGTTTAAATATACACGATGATCACTGGCATGGTTGCCATAATGGACGTAGCCGGGGACAAGGATAGCATGCTATGAGAGAACACGATTGCGCTGTAAGCTATCCGGTCCCGAACACGAAGACTACACACGAGTTCCGCCCGGATCGGATCGGTGCCAGTGCCCCAGCGACCGTCCGCAGAACCAATACCTTGTGCACAAGTTGTCCATGATCGAACACGATGAACAAGTTAACAGTCATGCATTTGAGGCAACACGAGTGCAAGAACACGAGTACACGACAAGCAGTATTGCATGATTTATTTGCATAGCCTCCCTGAACAATTATGCATATACAAGATGTGTTCTACTTAGCACATTTTATAGAACATTTGCACGAACAAGCATACGATAAGGCAACAGTTCACAGGTTTGATTGACAAGCATAATAACCAAGTATATTTGTCTTTTATCTTGGTTTCTTTTATTATTATTTGGTATCGTTTGATCGGGGCAAAGAAGAGTGCAGATTGATTAGCTGTGAAGCTTGGAAGCAGGACTAGCTAATCGGGTTGGTAGCCACTCACTTAGATTTGGAAAGAAGAAGGAAAGAGGCGCTTCACGACTCCGCTCGCAAGCCGCCTACTGCTCGTTCACCTGCACACGAACAGCTCGATTAATACTTCTTCCTCTCTTTCCAATCTCGGAATAGAAGTGCAAGTCAATGAACGAAAATAATAAAAACCATCAAAACCGTTCAAGGAAAACAAGCAAATCCCAAAACCAACTCAAAGCACGAAAGCAACAAGCGACATCGAAAACCGAGGCAATAAAAGATAGCAGCGGAGAGGTCCCTCCTGACTCTGCCGCTAAGCCGATCCTTGGGGCGCAGTCCACTGAATATGGGAATCGATTCTGAAGAAACAAATCCATAACGAGGACGAGTTCTTAATTCAATCTATCCCGATCGAACGATACCGACTTGTGTTTCTTAGCCGCGCTCTCCGCATCGGGAGAACGGGGCGCTACATCCTACCCAACTAATTGGAAGTTTCGTCCCAAAACTTAGGGTAGAACTTACCGTTAGGGATTATTTCGTTGGGGATGACGATCAGGAAGGTTCGGACAGGAATTAATAGCATGGCCTGATCGTCCACAAGCGAGGCATAATCCAAGTCTCAAGCGGCAGTCCTTCTTGTCGTGTCCAGTCTTTCTACAGAACCGACACGTAATATTCCAATGCTTTACTTGCTGACTACCGTCGTTCCGACGCTTTGCAGCGTTGTTTCCTCTGTCGTTGCTTTGGCGTTTGTGACTGGATGTATGCACGGCGCTGGCAGAAACGTGAGGATAGTGTGGTTCGAGCGACAGGGCGTGATTCATGACTTCACGCATTGTACGATACTGAGGAACGGCTACGTGCGAATGGATGACAGGGCGTAGTCCACCTTCAAACCTTCTAGCTCGACTCGCTGCATCAGGTAAATAGGCCCTAGCGAATTTGGAGAGTCGGTTGAACTCGGCGGAGTACTCCTTAACTGTCATGCTGCCTTGCCGCAGCTGCACGGACTCGTTCTCCATCTGGCGTTGGACTGGAGGGGGTACATACTCCTCTTCGAACGCGGCACAAAAAGTCGTCCACGAGATCGCCTCCTCTCCGTGATCAAATTGGAGAGATCGTCGATGCACGTCCCACCAATCGTGTGCGTTGAGGCGGAGCTGTAGTTGCGCGCAGGAGACGCGCTTATCTTCGGGGACCTCTAGCAGAGCGAAGTGATCTTCAAGTTCGGCCAACCAATCTAGAGCTACGACTGGGTCCTCAGTCCCGTTGAATGGGGTGTTGTAGACTTTCTTGAAGTGGCCAAAGTCGAAGGCAGTCACGTCCCTCGCTCTTGGAATTTGCGGTGTCTCTACTTCAAGCACGGGCTGCTCCACCGGAGTCGTTGTTGTTGCGACGGAATGGTTGGCAGCCAAAGTCTGAACGATCTGATGCAGGGTATCTACCTGCTTCTGTTGGACTGAGAGTCGTGCTTCTATATTGCCTTGAAACTTGAGCTGACTCTCTTCTGCCCGCTTCTCGGCCCGTTCATAGCGAGCCTCGTCCCTTTGTTGGTTTGCCTCCAACATCTGCAACATTCGTTGGACGGGATCGATGCTTGGCACGGCTCGCTGGCTCTTTGAACTTCCCGAAGTATCCGAACTACTTTCTTGGCCTTGCGTTTCGTCCGGAGTTTGCGCTGCAGATTGCGCTGGAGCCATTCCTTCAAAAGAAGGTAATTTATATTAGGATCATAATGTATTATGGACTTATTGCATGAACGTATCTCATTTTGGCCTAGCGAGTTCAAGAGTTCGCACAGGAATCTGATCGTTAAAGGAACTTTTCCAGCACGAAGTCTAAGGAACTTTGAATCTGTGCTCTGATACCACTATGTCACGCCCCGAGGCGTCCCCCGAGTCGTGACCGCCGTGCGGGCCTGGGGTTGCGCCCGCACAAGGCTTTAATGATTTGCATAGCAAGCACATATTCAGAGTACGCAGATAAATTGAAACACAGATTTGAAACATAGAAAAACTTCTCTTTATTGATAATGAACATCTATTACAAACTCCTGAACGAGTCAGCTAATATGCCGAACGGCTTACAAAAGGGTTGACTCAAAATGAGATAGCAGTCCTGTACATTACATCCTTTTATAAATTCAAAACGATAAGGACCTCCAGGCTGGAGGATCGCTTTGCCACGGAGCTGCATTTGTGTATGAAGAGTTGCAGCTTCGGACTTCAAAAGGCTTCGAGGCACGGTGAAGGTGCGCCAACAGCTTGGACTGGATCGGGTAGACGACTTCGGCTCCTCGCTCGGTTCGCCTTGGTGCGGAGAACCTGTTTCAACGAGGGTCAGCATATCGAAACATGCTGGTGAAGGCGAGCTAGCCTGACTATACCAATCAACACGTTGTTTAGTGAAGCATGCATATTTTTTGTGGGTTTCTATCTTGCCTTAGTTCATTTACAAGTAAGCAGCATATAGAATTTACTGAAATGAACGTGCCACCGTTCGGTGGATTTTACCTGACCGTCTGAATTACCTGCACAATACTTACCATGCCTTCCCTGCCACGGAGACACAAGTTAGTATGCAACAGGTTTAAATATACACGATGATCACTGGCATGGTTGCCATAATGGACGTAGCCGGGGACAAGGATAGCATGCTACGAGAGAACACGATTGCGCTGCAAGCTATCCGGTCCCGAACACGAAGACTACACACGAGTTCCGCCCGGATCGGATCGGTGCCAGTGCCCCAGCGACCGTCCGCAGAACCAATACCTTGTGCACAAGTTATCCATGATCGAACACGATGAACAAGTTAACAGTCATGCATTTGAGGCAACACGAGTGCAAGAACACGAGTACACGACAAGCAGTATTGCATGATTTATTTGCATAGCCTCCCTGAACAATTATGCATATACAAGATGTGTTCTACTTAGCACGTTTTATAGAACATTTGCACGAACTAGCATACGATAAGGCAACAGTTCACAGGTTTGATTGACAAGCATAATAACCAAGTATATTTGTCTTTTATCTTGGTTTCTTTTATTATTATTTGGTATCGTTTGATCGGGGCAAAGAAGAGTGCAGATTGATTAGCTGTGAAGCTTGGAAGCAGGACTAGCTAATCGGGTTGGTAGCCACTCACTTAGATTTGGAAAGAAGAAGGAAAGAGGCGCTTCACGACTCCGCTCGCAAGCCGCCTACTGCTCGTTCACCTGCACATGAACAGCTCGATTAATACTTCTTCCTCTCTTTCCAATCTCGGAATAGAAGTGCAAGTCAATGAACGAAAACAATGAAAACCATCGAAACCGTTCAAGGAAAACAAGCAAATCCCAAAACTAACTCAAAGCACGAAAGCAACAAGCGACATCGAAAACCGAGGCAATAAAAGATAGCAGCGGAGAGGTCCCTCCTGACTCTGCCGCTAAGCCGATCCTTGGGGCGCAGTCCACTGAATATGGGAATCGATTCCGAAGAAACAAATCCATAACGAGGACGAGTTCTTAATTCAATCTATCCCGATCGAACGATACCGACTTGTGTTTCTTAGCCGCGCTCTCCGCATCGGGAGAACGGGGCACTACATCTCTAGCCTGATAAGAAGTCCCCTCTCCAGCCTAGTAGGAAGTCCCCTCTCCAGCCTGGTTAGAAGTCCCCTCTCCATCCTGGTCAGATGCCTCCTCTTCAGACTCGTATACGTTGGAATAACAATACTGTCTATGGAGAATATTACCGGATGGATAATCGTGAGGTAAAACTACATGAGGCATATGGGTCTCTGGGCCACGCATAACGACATCAACCATCCAACCCACCATCCGTCTGATCAGATCGGTAACTTGCGGTCGCCTCTTGGAGCTCTCAATTGTACTACTGAGTGCTCCTTCCATTTCTAAACGCTGAAATACGAATGGTTGTCTAATAAATTTACTGAAATAAATTATACTAAAATGTATACTAAAGTGTTGATAAATAAACACTTATGAAATGGCCAAATCTCCTTATTATACTACGCATGCTACAATCATCGACAGCTCTATGTTTGAAACGATGCTCCACAAAATTATAATTTTGGTTGCACATACGCGGCGCTCCCCACCAACTTATGTAAGCATCATCTCCGAAAACTGTATCATTTTTGATAATATGTTAGGAAAACCTAATGATAAGTTACTTAAAACTGAATAAAATAAAACTTACACTCATCCGGTGATTGCAATCTGGAAGACATATCTCGTACACTATAATCCTCGAATCTCGAATTTCAACCATGAAGAAAATTACGTACTTGAGCTAGCACTTTAAATTGGGAGGTATTGTTCGCCATTAAATCGGGAGTCTAAAAGAACTTGCTTTAATAACAAACTAAAGAAAGTACAAAGAGGTCATAGACAGACAATCTAAGTACAATTTTTGATTATGGGGCATGACGATGGAAATTGAGTGCTGCAGTGACTCTTTTACTCCATTGACGGTCCGATACGGACGTAAGAAAGCTCTTTTCTGTTCTTTCTCCTGTTCCTGTTGCTCGCCTCTATGTGGGGTATGCTACCCTTGCTATTTATAGCCATAATACTGATAGGCTATAGACGTTGTATATGCCTCTGTTTGGTGACCGCATTAGGGCTTCTTCAACAGAATGCGGTTGTAACTGGGCCGCATGCTTCGGGCTTGCTGCCACATAACCTTGGTTGGGATATACGGTTGATACAATCTCGGTGAAGGGGGTGTGGTCATTTTTGATCCATTATGAGCGCGATCTGGTCATCTGGATACGTGGTCTACAGTAATTGCGTGAGGATCTCTTCGATTGTAACGAAAAAGATCTTATAAGTTTGAAGGCTACATAACTTCTTGGCCGCATAGTCGTCCTTGCCGCATATGTGCTCTCGTCCATCCTTGGTCTGATGGACACTTTGACTTCATGAGGGCGAGGACGCATAGAGTCGAGGTCGCATGTGTGCTCTCGATTGGCCTTGGTCGGATGGACACTCTGGCCGCATGAGGACGAGGACACATAGAGTCGAGGCAACATGTGTGCTCTCGTATGGCCTTGTTCAGATGGACACTATGGCCGCATGATGACGAGGCCGCATGGGCATAAAGCCGCATGAAAGCTCTTATCTGGCCTTGGTCGGATGGACACTCTGGCCGCATAATGACGAGGCCGCATGGGCACATAGGCGCATATGAATGGGCACGTGGCATGGCATATCTGTCGAGGCCATCAATGTGTAATGTGACTTTCTACCTTTTCTTGAGCCTTTGTCTCGAATCTTGAAGCATCTCAGTGTGACGAGTGATGTGTCACAGTTTGACAGTTATCGAATGCCGTGTTAGAGAATTTTTATGTGGCCTCCATGTCCTGTGGTTGTTCATGCCGCATAGAGTATACTATACGGCTTCTAGATCTTTGGTTGATCAGGCCGCATGTGGCTTCTCTGCGACTTGGTTTTATTTTTTATGGCGGGCATGAACTTTATGTGGCCTACATGATTTTTTATGCTTGTACAAGACCCCCTTCAAAGTTTTCAAAACGACAAGTTTTGAATACTTTGAATAAGAAGCATGGTAGAGCACTTTTGGCCGCATAGGGTTGACATGTCGCATAGTCCCGTGACCGCATAGTTGTCTCTGACAGGCCGTCCGGTCATAAAATGAGGAGATTTGCTCTATCTTTGACCGGATCTCTTGGAATTTTGTGCCGTCTCCTGATACGGGGCTCGAGACGTCAGTTTCCAAGGATATTAGAGAGGATTATGCGGATCTAGGTGTCTGGTTGATCTCACTAACAGCTCGGTTCATTTTCTCGATCCCTTCACGCGATTTTGGAGCCTATAAATAGGCATTCGGGGGGAGAGAGAACTTTTTTCTCCTTGCTTGCTTCCTCATTCCCTGCAAAGGATGCCGCAGGCTGCGGCCCTTCTCACAGAGGAGTTTGTCAGGGGCGGCCTTGATCCGTAGCCTACTGATTTCGATAATTTTCTCGGAGATAGGGAGCACCGCGTTCTTCGTGTTGGGCTATTATGGACATAGAGACACCCGTATAGAGTCTTGCTGCGTGGATGAAAAATCGTCTAGAATATGCACAAATTTTTTACACAGCCTTGCCGCATGGATGAGAGATCATCATGACATGCGTGGGCTTTCCACATTAGTCTGTCACATGGATGGGCAACCATCATGCGATATCTAAGATTCTGTCGCATGGATGAAGGCTAGTCCTGGACATGTGACAACCATGACTCCGTCACATGGATGAAGGCTCGATCCGGACATACGACTACCTTGGCTCTGCCGCATGGATGGAGGATTGACCCAACATGTGACCATCATGGCTCTGCCGCATGGATGAAGGCTTGACCCGACATGTGACCATCGTGGCTCTGCCGCATTGAAGAAACCTCATGCGCCGACTAGATTCTGCCGTATGGATTTTATATTGTCTTTGTTTGCTAATTCCATATGTTTCCTTGTGAAGGCTTTGTTCTCCCTCGTGCTGCTCATGATGGAGCATGAAAGGATATCATAACGTCCATTGTTCGGGGTGAAGACCAACTTTATGTGGCAGTTCCTTGTCAAGAACTGATCCAGGAGACGAGCATAGTTCGTCAAGAACTGATCCAGGAGATGAGAATGAGCATCCTACATTATGCACGAAGCTATCCTTGTTCATGTAATGTGCTAGCTGCGTTTCTCCCCTTTATGCGGCTTGCTACCGGCTAAAAGACTGCGGTGTCGATGACATGATTTGGATTAATTGTCATTCTTATCTTCGGTCTTTCAGCATGATTGTAGAGCGCCTTCTCATGCTCTTTCTTTGCTATCCGTCGGTATGGGTTCTTTTTTATATACCAAGGTTTGCACTATGGAGGGATGATCCAGAAAGAATTGAGTTCTGCTGCGAGCTTAACTTGTGTCAGTAGCAACGATAGCACAGAGGGGTGACCCGAATGAAAAAGGTTCGTATCAGCGAGACTTCGTGGAAGCCCTTAAAAAAGGTTTCCATTATATGTACTCATTACTTTGAATAATAATAGAAATCCTTGAATTTAATGGATTTTCCATTATATGTACTCATGATCTTTAATATTACTAAATAAAGTCTCTTCTTTTTTAGAATTTCTCTTTTGTATTTGTCACATTATATGATGTGGACTTTGGACATTGTATTAGAGGTAATATGGACGTAGTACAATATCATAGTCTGTTTAGGATATCCCACTGGGAGACTTAGGTGGACATATTACTTCTTGCGCACTGGAGTACAAGTAGTAGGTTCGAGACAAGCCCTGCTAGAGGTTATATGGACGTGGCAGATTTTATGGACTTAACACCGCTGGCGTACTTAGAGTTAAGTACGGGTGATAAATTGAGAGGGCAACCGATATGTGATAATCGATAGCCAAACTCGGGAGGTTTGCTCAGAGGTAATATGGACATGGCAAACACGGTCGGAGAGAAATGTTAGGACAGTAGTTCAGAGGTAATATGGACATGAACTAGGGTCCGATAAACTCATCGAGGGGTAGTTTTCTAAGTGTGATCTACCCGGGAATGTAGATAGACCTAAGGGTTACTCCACTGGAGAGATTGTTAGGCTGGTAGCTTAAAGATAATATGGACATGGCTAGCGTCTAACGAGACTAAATTTTGAGTGGTCCTTGCGAGAGTGTGCGGGTGGACTTGAGGATTGATCCATTGGGGAGCTTTTGAGGATCCATTATTTGTTGCATATCCAGGACTCCTGAATAAAGATAATGTCTTGTTGAGGAAAGTTTCTGATGTTCATAACTACTTGCTAGCGATGAAGAACTAAGAGTGTAGACACTGTACATCTGGGTTGCCCTGCAGGGGATAAGGGGAGTACAAGTCTATCTTAGACATAGTACTTTTTTAGGAACTTGTCTTTGATGGATATCATGAGCAAGTCACCATTGGGTTTCGTTAGTCGGTAGGCACCGTTGGAGAATACAGATTCTACGACGAATGAGCTTTCCCATTTGGGTTGGAACTTGCCGGCCGTCTTGTGGGTCATAACCTTCGGCCTCCTTACTGTGACGACGAAGTCACCCAATTGGTATGTCCTCTTCTTAACCTGTTAGTTGGAGGCTCCTGAGAGGCGCGTTTGGTACAGCTCAATGCTTTGTTAAGATAAGAGAAATTTCTCGTCGAGAGCTTCCAACTCTTGTAGCCATCGGTGATGATTGTAGTCGACGGTTAGCCAATTGTAGAGAGCCACTCGGAGCGAGGGAATTTAGACCTCTAGGGGGAGGACCGTTTCGCTCATGTAGATCAAGGAGAATGTCGTACTACCAGTTGGCGTCTGAACCGTTGTGCGGTAGATCGAGAGGCATTCACCCAGCTTCTCATTCCTGTCGCACTTGTTAGATGACACGAACTTCTTGAGGATCTTGATAATGGATTTTTTGAATGCCTCAACCAGAACATTTGCCTCTATGTTGTATGAAGTTGATGCAACATTCTGAATTCATTTCTTAACACAGAATCGGTAGAAAGCATGGCTTACAAACCGTGGACCATTGTCATGGATCATCCTCCATGGAAAGCCAAAGCGATATATAACGTGATGCTTGACAAAGCCGATCACATTTGACGTCTTTATTTCAGCGAACAGAAAGCTTCTGCCCACTTGGAAAAGTAGTTGGTGATGGACAAGATAAACTGATGTCCCTTCGAAGAAGGTGGACTAATCGGTCCAATGATATCCATTTCCTACGCCTCTTATGGCCAGGACGCTACTGTTGGGTGTAGGAACTCTGAGGACTGGTGGGTGAAGTTAGAATAGATCTGACACATCCTACACTTCTTGGCGTAGTTGACGGCATCTACTACCATTATTGGTCAGTAATAGTCCAAATGCCTGAGACAATCCTGTAGATTAGTTCCAAGTTGGTGGGCACCACAGACGCCGTCATGGACTTTTCGAAGTGCCTGTTTGGCTTCTGTATCCAATATACACCGTAGCAGAAGTCCATCATACGAATAACGATACAACTTTTGAGTAGCCGTGTCATAGTTGAATCAGAGAGTATATCTTCTGATGGAAGTAGCCTCCTTCGGGTATTCAGGAAGGATTCCAGAGACTGTGTAGTCGATAAACGAGAGGCTCCAGTATCAGATGCCAGTTTATGCCTCTGCGACGTAGCTTAAACACATATAGCGGTTATTTTTTAGGCAGACTAGATCTTGGCTGACCACGGTGATCAACTGGTGAGTGTTGGCAGGGACGACCAAGGAGGTAGCGAGACCGGTAAGGGCGTCAGCCTCGATTTTTTGTAGTCGAGGGACGTGCTCTATGAAGAACCCCCCGAAGGTAAAGATTATACCGAGCAAGGATTGGTGGTAGGGAATCAAATTCTCATGTCGGACTTCGTACTCACCCCGGACCTGACTAACGATCAGCTTAGAGTCGCTTAGGCCTCTAAGTAGTCGGCTCCTACTTGCTTAGCGATCTGGAGTACAATAACGAGGGCGTTATACTCTGCCATATTGTTGGAGAATGGATCTATGAGAGAATAAGTGAGGTTGATAACCAGATTATCGGAGGAAATCAACACTATCCTGACTCCAGCGACGGTGTTACCCTTGGGCTCTGTTCTTGGAACACCGCCGAAGAACATCTGCCAAACGGCTTTTGCGCTTGTCATGTTGGAGTCTGCTACTTCGTCCGGGTTCTCCTCAAAAAGCTTCGAGGTTTCTGCCACTTCGTCCGGGTTCTCCTCGTAAAGCTTCTTTAATGTCGCTATACGTCGCTGAGTTTTTTGATTTAGTGACGTTTAGCGACGTATTTACCGACGTTTCTTTTTTTAATTTTTAGCGATATATTTAGCGACGTCTCTAACGTTACAAACTTTTCAATTAGCAACTTCTATTGATGAGGTCGCTAATTTTTTTACTTTTTAATTAGCGACGTTTAGCGATATCTATTGATGACATCGCTAATTTTTTTAATTGGCGACGTTTAGCGATATCTATTGATGACGTTGCAAATTTTTTTAATATAGGGTTCAAGATTTCATTTCCCCCCATTCTGTCGATCACCAAAAAATTGAAACCCCCCTTCCCCCCCTTCGACGAAGTACCCCCCTCAGGTGAAGTACCCCCCTCCGGCGTCCTCCTCCTTCCCCCATCCCTACCCCCCCATCGGCTCCCACACAGCCTACTCCGGCTCCCCCCCGAGGGCGCCCCTCCCCTACGGCTCCTCCCTTCCGGCGTGGCTCCTCTCCTCCGATGACCTCAGGCTTCTCCTTCTCCTCCTCCTCCTCCTCTTCCTCTAAGTAAACCCTAACCCTATCTCTCTCTCTCTCTCTCTCTCACAGATACAGACATGATATAACATTGACACAGACACAACACACACACACTGACACAGACATGACACACACATACACGGACACATACACGATACACTGTCACAGATACACACTGAGAGAGAGAGTGTTCGCCCCCCAACCCCGACATAGGTGACCCCAAATGCGGCTCCTCCCCCTCCGGTGCGGTTCCTCCCCTCTGGCGTGGTCCTCCTCCGTCAACCCCTCTCTCAGGCGCTCCTCCTACCTTTCTCCCGGCTCGGTAAACCCTAACCCAGACCCGGACACAACTAGGACACACACATACTGGACATAATCAGGACACATAGACACACACTAATGACTGGTACTAACTATAATAGTATACCACTAACTTAACTGACTATTAACTTAGGTGTTCAACTTCTGTCCTTGTTTGATTGGGGAGTTGAGTCATTATGCTATGATGGAATATGGACTGAGCTATGACACAGAATCCTAGCTTGACCATAATCATGGGACACACCTTATCTTGGGTGGCATGCATTTTATGTCCTTGTTTGGTGAAGGAGTGCCATCTTATCCCAAAGATGGGGCACGTGCCAAAGAATCTTGGCTCTTGCACTATATTCTTGATCTGGTTTTTGTTTCTTCATTCGTGCTTCTTTGTGGTACTTACTATTTGGGGTTTAACCCTACTAGTTTTTTATGGCCATGTTTAGAGCCAATACCAGATGATCCAGCTTATCCCCCTTAAGATTACGCGCACCAGACGGATGGTCGCTAAAGGGCACAAGTGGGTTTCTTGATCACTGCTCGTCTTATGCAGTCTTCTCTTTTGGGCGTTTAGCCACCAGCACTTGTTAGCCGGCTTATCTGGACATCAGTTCTTTTTATACAATTTTAATATAACCAGACTGAAGCTGATCTCGGTTGTGTAACTGTTGACATTCTGCTAGCCAAATATTTTGATGGCTAGATCTCTAGAATATTCCGATGGAGCATTTGGAATGCCTTACGGCTTTATCTCACATGTTCTATGTTGTTGTTACTTGCTTGAATGATTGATACATACTTGTTCTGAGACCCTGTCACGCCCCAGCCCCAAAATACGTAGGACTAGGAATACGTAACACGCCAGCCGTATGTATACGAACTCCAATATATGAAAACCATATACACATGTACGATGTACATGAATATCCAATCTACAGTGGTAATATATGTCATAACAAGTCACACGCAGTTCTATATCTCATCCACAGCACAAATAATAGAATAATGGAAATTAATAACTTAATATCAAAGAAGCGGTCTCAAATAGGAATCTCAAAGTGTGATAGTCGGGTGGAAACAAATCCACTACAAATCGACCATAATAAACTACTAAAGAGAGAAGAGAATAAACTCTAATATAAGAATAAATGTCTCGAAAAAGAATAGTAACTAGAATCTCTAAACAGCTGCAATGAATCACATATAATCAGAAGGTAAGATCGCCTCAGACTGATAGGTGGCGTCAGGTCCAGGTCCATACTCCTGCGGGTACTCCTGCTCATCTATATCTGGAAAGGGACCAGGTCCTCAGAGGGACGTAACAAGATACAAAAAACATATGCCAATAAAGTACTGAAATATAAACATCCATTGGGGTCGCATAACCATCTATGTGAATGCAGTTTGAGAACAACGTTCAACCAAGTGGGCTATCTGGCTAAAAACTGGGATTGGCATAACTCTCTCGGAGAACCAGGGGCCTCAAAGGCATGTCTTCTTTTGAACGGCAGAGGCCCGCCAAGTAGTATAGGGGTCATCACCGCCCGTATCTCCAGCGGAGCTTCCGGATTACAGAAGGAAAAGTGTAAAGGAGCCCAAATGCCTTACTTTTTGTTCTCCCCACCCAATGCTCTAAGCATGTCATGTCCATGACACGATAAACCTCTAATAACCGCCAGGTCTACTAGCATGCAAAGTTTCTATTGGCAGTTATCCCTATCCGTCGCACGACCTATACGTACCGGTGGCCAGCCGAGTACGCAAGTCCGTGTCCTACATGTGACTCACACTCGTGTAAGAATAGTGTCATGGCCAATGAAACATAATGCCTCATGAAGATGGGGTAGTCTCAAAAAGTAGGTCCAATGCATATACATAAATAAAACATAGTACGACGACACCGTCGTTGCACCCAAGTTTCCTTGGACGCACAGTTTATATAGAAGTTAAAATAAATAAACTAAAATAAGCAGAAATAAACATGCATGCATCATATGGAATGTAAATACAGTACAATGGCAAGGTATACTTGCTTGGTAAGAAATCTGTAAAGTGTACGCGCCCAAATGTCAAGGACACGGAACCTGAAACTAAGGACTCCAAACAAACGTCTTCGGATGCTGAAATAAACATCACCAACGTTTCTAGAATGAGCAAAATAGCTAAAAAGCACATCCCTTTCGTCCAATTTGGACACAGTGGGGTCCACGTGTGGTGATTTCGGGTAAAAGTGGGGTCCACGTGTGGCCCACTTTGCACCGAAAAGCGTGCCAAGGGTAGCAGTCTCTAAATGGGACAAACTATAGGTCAAACAACTCTAAATGTCAATATGAATTCAACGGTATGTCCAAATATGGATTCCGATGAGCCGAACACAATTTTGTCCAAAAAGTCAACTGTAGGGCCCGCCAATTGGCGATTTAGTCAACCGTCTCAGAATTGCATGAAAATTGGGTCACAGGACCAGCGCGTTACCACGAGTCCAGTGGCGTAAGTTTCGTCACAATCTGACTAGCGTGCACAAAATACGTGCGAGTTCCACAAAAGTTACGATACGGGGTGTGTCCGCGGATACGGCCAGATTCCGGCGCGCACACGCGTCCGAATCAGTTTCCACAAATTTTTACTTGTCCGGTTACGCTGCGTGCACCATTCGGTACACTTGGTACACTGCGGGGCGGTCCCGTTTGGCGGGGCGCACTCCGTTTCACAACTTTTAGAATTCTGGAAAAAGTGGGTTCGCGGAGTTTTGTGACGAATTTAATTCTGTCCACAGCAGCTAATAATCTAGGGTTATTTAACAAAAAATAAACTAGGTCAAGTGTTCTACACATATCAAAAAGAATCACTAAATTTGGATCTCTGTGGTGGGAGGTACGAACTCGGCAATATGGGTGGTCACCGCAGTTTTCTGCGATCCCAGAATTCGGTCTGCTCGTGCCAACTTGGACGCTATTTTCGCCTATGGGTACATGTTGTTCGAGGTCGACTATTATACAAATATGGAAGATGGTTAAGGGGTGAGCATACCGGTGAAGACGGAACGGCGTTTGGTTGAGCGAGTCGACGGAAAACAACTCCGGAGCGAAGGTGCCTCGTGTGGGAATCTGCAGTGCGCGAGATCGGGGTCGTCGGGATGGTTTGGACGGCCTGACGGGGTTCTCTGGCTGCGGTGGCGGCTCTAGATGAGAAGAGGGGGTTTGGAGATTTTAGGTTAGGGTTTTATGAAATAATATATATATATATATATATATATATATATATATATATATATATATAGGATTGGAAGAGAGAGAGAATAGGAGGCGGGTCCGCGTGAAGGGTGTTGTGTCCGTGGGAATGAATGGCTTGGTTTTGCTTGGTTTTTAAGTTGGCTGCTAACTTGCTAGCAATTGCTAGCAAGTGGAATGCTTGCTAAGTGGAGTAAAGTTAATAGTAATATATTATTACTTTATTAATTTTTATTATTTTATTATTATTTTTTTTTTCTTTTTTTTTCTTTTCCTTTCTTTTTAAATATATATATATACATATATATATTTGTATATATATATATATATGTATATATATATATATATATATATATATACACATAAGAAAATTTATAGATTAGGATAATGCACACCGTTAGGCTAGCAACTGCTCAAGGGGTCTCCTACATGGAATAAATTCCGAAAAATTTCTGATGGTCCCATAAGTCCTCTAAGTGCCCGAACACCTAACATAAAAATTATTAAAAATCTATTTATCCTATTTAGCCCTAATTACTATAATTTAAATTAATAATTAATAAATAAAAAGGTATATACGATTTTCTAGGAAGGGGGTTTTATATTCTACCCAACTTGTAAAAATTTCGTCCTCGAAATTAAAATTAAGCCACGATAGAATGCAAGGATGGTATAAGATATAAATTAATAATGTAAATTCATACCTTGGTCTGCGAATAGGTTCGGAAAATGCTTGCGCATGTCGTCCTCGCGCTCCCAAGTTGATTCTCCTAGCGCGCCATGCCTCCATGCTACGCGAACTAAGGGAATAGACTGGTTCCTCAACACTTTCTCTCGACGATCAAGGATTCCCACGGGTTGCTCTTAGTATGATAAGCTCGGCCCAATGGTGATCTCTGAATGGTCAAGAACATGACTGCTGTCTGCCACATATCGCCTGAGCTGCGACACATGGAATACGTCATGTACTCCCTCCAGTGAAGGTGGTAGCGCAAGTCGATATGCCACATCTCCAACTCTCTCGAGCACGTCAAATGGTCCAATATACCTTGGACTCAACTTGCCGCGCCCTCCGAATCGGATGGTACCTCTGGTCGGTGATATCCTCAAGAAAACGTGATCGCCCTCTTTGAACTCCAAGGGACGACGATGAAGGTCTGCTCACTGCTTCTGCCTGTCTTGCGCTGCTCGCAAGTGTCCCTGAATCTTTTTGACTGTCTCTACGGTGTTGACCACCAACTCGGGTCCCAGAATCTGACGTTCTCCCACGTCACTCCAACACACAGGAGACCTACATTTTCTTTCATACAATGCTTCAAACGGAGCCATCTGAATACTCACTTGATAGCTATTGTTGTAAGAAAACTCTACAAGATGTAGGTGGTCCTCCCATGATCCTCCGAAGTCTAACATGCAAGCCCTCAACATGTCCTCCAAGGTCTGAATAGTACGCTCCGACTGTCCATCTGTCTGCGGGTGATAAGATGTACTGAACTTCAGACGAATACCAAGACTCTCTTGCATGCTCCTCCAAAAGTGCGATGTGAAGCACGAATCTCTGTCCGATACAATGCTGACTGGTATGCCGTGCAATCTTACGATCTACCTCATATATAAGTCAGCTAAAGCTTCTGTAGACTGACCCACTCTAAAAGGTATAAAATGGGCTAACTTGGTGAGTCGGTCCACTATTACCCATACTGCATCTCTCCCACTTGGACTCTTGGGAAAACCCGTGACGAAGTCCATAGTGATGTGCTTCCACTTCCACTCTGGAATCGAAAGTGGTTGTAATAATCTTGCTGTCCTCTGGTGCTCCGCCTTCACTTGTTGACATACCAGACATTTAGCTACAAAGCGAGCTATCTCTCTCTCTTCATTCCATGCCACCAAAAGTGCTGTCATAAGTCGCGATACATTTTGGTGCCTCCAGGATGAATAGAATAAATCGAACTATGAGCCTCTGCCATCAGCTCCTGTCGAATCTCTCCATTTGGAACATAAAGACGATCACCACATCATAATGTTCCATCCTCATGAATGTGCAATCCGATCTGCTCTCCGGCCTCTGTCCTTTCCTTTAGTCTCCTGAATCTGGCATCTGTAGGCAAAGCTGTCTTAATCCTCTCTACCAATGATGATTGAACTTGCAAGTTGGCTAGTGTCCCATCTGCTCCGGGTAATATCACTTCAATGCCAAGCTCTTGCAAGTCCTCCAATAGTTCCCTCTGTACTGTCAAGAAGTAAGCTGCTGGCTTTCGGCTTAACGCGTCTGCTACCACGTTAGCCTTTCCTGGATGATAATGTAGCTCTATCTCGAAATCTTTCATCAACTCGAGCCATCGATGTTGCCTCATATTTAACTCCTTCTGCGTGAAGACGTACTTGAGGCTCTTGTGGTCTGTATAGATCTTCACTCGTTTCCCATATAAGTAATATCTCCATAGCTTTAGAGCAAATACTACGGCTGCAAGTTCTAAGTCATGAGTCGGATAATTCTTCTCATGTACTCGTAACTGCCTAGATGCATATGCAATCACCTTGCCATGCTGTATCAATATGCATCCTAAGTCTTTTCTTGATGCGTCACTGTAGATCACATATCCTTCTGATCCTGACAGAATCGTCAATACTGGTGCTGTAGTCAGTCGTTTCAACTCTTCAAAGGCGGCTTGACACTCGTCGGTCCATATAAATTCTTGGTCCTTACAAGTCAAACGAGTCATAGGTGCCGCTATCCTTGAGAAGTTTTCCACGAACCGTCGGTAATATCCCGCATGTCTAAGAAAACTCCTCACCTCTGCTGCTGATTTAGGAACAG
The DNA here is from genome assembly GCA_036927795.1 of Iris macrosiphon. Taxonomy (NCBI): domain Eukaryota; kingdom Viridiplantae; phylum Streptophyta; class Magnoliopsida; order Asparagales; family Iridaceae; genus Iris; species Iris macrosiphon. The sequence goes on from JAYESA010000003.1 coordinate 163,878,238, forward strand.
GCCATGTCTCAACTGCTGAAATCTTCTCTGGATCAACAAAAATACCATCTCCTGTAACAACATGTCCAAGAAATGAAACTCTGTCCAAGAAGAACTCACATTTGCTGAGCTTAGCATATAACTTCTCTCTCCTCAAAGTCTCTAGAATAATCCACAGATGCTCCTTGTGCTCCTCGTGGCTCTTCGAATAGACAAGTATATCATATATGAAGACGACCACGAACTGGTCCAAGTACTGGTGGAAGACTCGATTCATCAAGTCCATGAAGATCGCTGGAGCATTGGTCAATCCAAATGGCATGACCAAAAACTCGTAGTGCCCATATCTTGTTCTGAATGCGGTCTTCGGAATGTCTTGCTTCCGTACCTTCACTTGGTGATATCCCGATCTCAAATCTATCTTCGAGAATACCTTAGCTCCACTGAGTTGATCAAATAGGTCATAAATACGTGGCAATGGATATTTGTTCTTCACTGTCACTGTATTCAAGGCCCTGTAGTCAATGCACATACGCACTGACCCATCCTTCTTAGATACAAACAACACTGGTGCTCCCCAGGGTGATGCACTCGGTCGGATGAAACCTTTCTCTTCTAACTCTTTTAACTGTGCCTTCAGCTCGTCCATCTCCTTCTTCGCCATTCTGTAAATATGCGATGCTATAGGTGCTGCTCCGGGTGCTAGTTCAATTGAAAACTCTACGTCTCTGTCTGGGGGTAGTCCTTGAAAATCCTCTGGAAAGACGTCTAGAAATTCTGAAATAATAGGATGATAGACAACATCGTCCATTGCGAGCTGCATACCATCAAGGATTTCTGTGGATCCTCGGGCAAACTCAAGTTCAGGCTGGCCTGGTACCTTAAAAAGAATGATTCCTCCAAAGCAATCGAAGAAAGCATGGTACTTGCTTAGCCAGTCCATTCCAAGCACAATATCAAAAGATGGCATAGGAAGGACTAAGAGTTAGGCATTCATCTCTCTGCCACGTATCACTATATGGCCCGATCTATAAACTCGATTAACTGGTACAACTCCTCCTCCGGTAAAAATTCTAACACAACTAGATAATGGTGTAGAAGCAATGTTGTGTTTGGCAATAAAACTAGATGATATGAATGAGTGGGTGGCTCCCGTATCAAATAATGTCATAGCAGGAAAAGTAAAAGCAAGGGTAATACCTGCTATGACATCTACCTCATGATCCATGTCATCTACCTCCAATGCAAAAGCTCGCCCGTTCCTCTGCAGCTGTCCATGTCCGGTCCTCATATACTGCTCTTCCTGGGTAGGCAGCGGTGGTCCTCTCTGAAATCCTCCTGCTGCTGGGGGGCGAGGTGCTCCCGGTCTGGTCATCTGCTGTGCTGGCTTCGGTGCTGGAAGCGCTAGTCTCTGTGCTGGCGGTGGTAGCTGGCGGTGGTAGTGTCAATGTCTGCTGTTTTGGACAGTCTCTTGCCAAATGCTGTCCGGAACCACATCGTAAACACTATCCCAAGCGGCCTCGACAATCCCTTAAAATGTGTCCGATTTTTCCATAATAATTACATTGGGGTTTCTCCGAAATCTGGTAAGGTTCGGCTCTGTGTTGCTGATGCTGCTGTGCCAAGGGACGTCTGATAGGTCCGCCCTGTTGTGTCCTGGCTGGTCCCTGCTGTATCCTTGCTAATCCTTGTTGTGTCCTCAGCTGACCTCCCTTTCCTCTGCTAATGGTTTCCTGAAATCTGGCCTCTGTCAGTAGTTCAGCGTAAGAGACTCGGGACTGCGAGCTTGTATAATGTTGTAGCTCCTGGGTCAATCCTCGATGAAACCTCTTAGCCTTAGCCAAGTCATTTGGTATCAAAGCAGCGCCATATTTGCTGAGTCGACTAAACTCGGCATCATACTCGTCCACTGTTCGGTTCCCCTGCTCCAAGTGAAGAAACTGATCATACAAGGTGTCCCTGACAGTATCCGGGAAGTACTTTCCCTCAAAGCACTCCAAGAATTGCTCCCAAGTCTGGTAAGTACCCAACTGGCGCTCCATGGATTCCCACCAGTGATGATCATTACCCTCTAGAAGCGTCCGTACACCCGTCATCCATAGGTCCGTATGTAACTGCGATGCCTCCAGTAGCTTCTGCGTGTGAGTGATCCAGTTGGTAGTCTCCTCCGGGCTCTCAGTGCCCTTGTACTGCCTTGGACCCATCTGAACAAAATTCTTTATTGATCCAACCCTAGCTCGAGGTACTGGAGCTAGTGCTTGGGCTGGTACAGTAGCCTGTGCATCCATCCTCTCCAGTGGTGCCAAAAATTCTTGCCTCTGCTCGGCTGCCTGCTGCCTCTGTTCCTGTATCATCATCTGAAAGAATTGGAATATTTGCGCTTGGCCATCTTGCGGTACTGGGACAGGTGGAAGGTTCCCAATAGGTGAAGCGGGAAGATCAGATGGAACTGGAGTGTGAGTCTGTCCATCTGGTCCCGGAAGCCTAGGAATCGTTGGGGTCCCTCCTTGAGTCTGACCATTGACTCCAGAAGTTGCGTCACCATCGGTGGCAGTACATCCATTTTGCAAATCCATCTCTCTGCAGGTGATGTACGAAACGATTAGAAAAAGTACAGGAATCAAATAGGGTGCAAGTATTAAATAGGAAGGATGAGTTTCAGTCAAGCGTGGATGAGATCCTTATACTCTATTCCTATACGCAGGCTTGTTCGGTACAGTTACGTAACCGAGACAATATATTCTTGACCTGCATGGGCCACCACTAAAAATATGTCATGCCCCAGCCCCAAAATACGTAGGACTAGGAATACGTAACACACCAGTCGTATGTATACGAACTCAGATATATGGAAATCATATACACACGTACGCTGTACATGAATATCCAATCCACAGTGGTAATATATGTCACAACAAGTCACACGCAATTCTATATCTCATCCACAGCACAAATAATAGAATAATGGAAATTAATAACTGAATATCAAAGAAGCAGTCTCAAATAGGAATCTCAAAGTGTGATAGTCGGGGGAAACAAATCTACTACAAATCGACTATAATAAACTACTAAAGAGAGAAGAGAATAAACTCTAATATAAGAATAAATGTCTCGAAAAAGAATAGCAACTAGAATCTCTAAACAGCTGCAATGAATCACATATAATCAAAAGGTAAGATCGCCTCAGACTGATAGGTAGCGTCAGGTCCAGGTCCATACTCCTGCGGGTACTCCTGCTCATCTATATCTGGAAAGGGACCAGGTCCTCAGAGGGACGTAACAAGATACAAAAAATACATGCCAATAAAGTACTGAAATATAAATATCCATTGGGGTCGCCTAACCATCTATGTGAATGCAGTTTGAGAACAACTTTTCACCAAGTAGGCTATCTGGCTGAAAACTGGGATTGGCATGACTCTCTCGGAGAACCAGGGGCCTCAAAGGCATGTCGTCTTTTGAACGGCAGAGGCCCGCCAAGTAGTATAGGGGTCATCACCGCCCGTATCTCCAGCGGAGCTTCCGGATTACAGAAAAAAAAGTGTAAAGGAGCCCAAATGCCTTACTTGTTGTTCTCCGCATGTCATGTCCATGACACGATAAACCTCTAATAACCGCCAGGTCTACTAGCATGCAAAGTTTCTATTGGCAGTTATCCCTATCCGTCGCACGACCTATACGTACCGGTGGCCAGCCGAGTACGCAAGTCCGTGTCCTACATGTGACTCACACTCGTGTAAGAATAGTGCCATGTCCAATGAAATATAATGCCTCATGAAGATGGGGTAGTCTCAAAAAGTAAGTCCAATGCATATACATAAATAAAAACATAGTACGACGACACCGTCGTTGCACCCAAGTTTTTTTGGACGCGCAGTTTATATAGCAGTTAAAATAAATAAACTAAAATAAGTAGAAATAAATATGCATGCATCATATGGAATATAAATACAGTACAATGGCAAGGTATACTTGCCTGGCAAGAAATCTGTAAAGTGTACGCGCCCAAATATCAAGGACACGGAACCTGGAACTAAGGACTCAAAACAAACATCTCCGGATGCTGAAATAAACATCACCAACGTTTCCGAAATGAGCAAACTAGCTAAAAAGTACATCCCTTTCGTCCAATTTGGACACAGGGACAAAACGATAATTTTGGATAAAAGTGGGGTCCACGTGTGGCCCACTTTGCACCGAAAAGCATGCCGAGGGTAACAGTCTCTAAATAGGACAAACTATAGGTCAAACAACTCTAAATGTCAATACGAATCCAACGGTATGTCCAAATATGGATTCCGATGAGCCGAACACAATTTTGTCCAAAAAGTCAACTGTAGGGCCCGCCAATTGGCGATTTGGTCAACCGTCTCAGAATTGCGTGAAAATTGGGTCACAGGACCAGCACGTTACCATGAGTCCAGTGGCGCAAGTTTCGTTGCAATCTGACTAGTGTGCACAAAATACGTGCGAGTTCCACAAAAGTTGCGATACGGGGTGTGTCCGCGGATACGGCCTGATTCCGGCGTGCACACGCATCCGAATCAGTTTCCACAAATTTTTACGTGTCCGGTTATGCTGCGTGCACCATTTGGTAAACTTGGTACACGGTGGGGCGGTCCCATTTGGCGGGGCGCGCTCCGTTTCACAACTTTTAGAATTCTTGAAAAAGTGGGTTCGCAGAGTTTTGTGACGAATTTAATTCTGTCCACAGCAGCTAATAATCTAGGGTTATTTAACAAAAAATAAACTAGGTCAAGTTTTCTACATATATAAAAAAGAATCACCGAATTTGGATCTCTGTGGTGGGAGATACGAACTCGGCAATATGGGTGGTCACCGCAGTTTTCTGCGATCCCAGAATTCGGTCTGCTCGTGCCAACTTGGACACTGTTTTCGCCTATGGGTACACGTTGTTCGAGGTCGACTATTATACAAATATGGAAGAGGGTTAAGGAATGAGCATACCGGTAAAGACGGAACGGTGTTTGGTTGAGCGAGTCGACGGAAAACAACTCCAGAGCGAAGATGCCTCGTGTAGGAATATGCAGTGCGCGAGGTCGGGGTCGTCGGGATGGTTTGGACGGCCTGACGGGGTTCTCTGGCTGCGGTGGCGGCTCTAGATGAGAAGAGGGGGTCTGGAGATTTTAGGTTAGGGTTTTATGAAATAATATATATATATATATATATATATATATATATATATATATATATATAGGATTGGAAGAGAGAGAGAATATGAGGCGGGTCCGCGTGAAGGGTGTTGTGTCCGTGGGAATGAATGGCTTGGTTTTGCTTGGTTTGTAAGTTGGCTGCTAACTTGCTAGCAATTGCTAGCAAGTGGAATTGTCACGCCCCAGTCCCAAAAATACGTAGGACTAGGACACTTAAGCATGCCAGCCGCATGGATATGGCAACTCCAATGTATGGAAACCAAATCTACACATACGCTGTAATATGAATATCAAATCCACAAGTGGTATAAAACATATGTCACAAGTCACAGGATATAATCTAAATCTCATCCACCAAAATCATATAGAAATAAATGACCAGTATCTATGAAACTAGATCTCAATAAGGAGTATCTAAGGATGATAGTTGGATGGAGACAAATCCACTACCAACTCGAATGGAGAGGTAAATACAATATAAGTACAACACCACAACACAATATAAGAATACCAGCTATCCATCACAGCTCAAAGAGAAGAATCCTCGGATCACATGTAACCATCCAAATCTGCGCTCCTGCAAATACTCAAGAAAAGATACACCTGGCAGCGGACCAGGTCCTCAGAGGGACGTAACAAGATACAGAAAATACGAGCCAATTTGAATACAGTAAACATGCATATAATTTGAAAATAAATAAGTACGCTGTACAAGACCATCTATATGAATGCAAATGAGGATAACTTTTTGATGTATGGGCAAGGGTAGGCTACTCGATCTAATCCTCACAACCTCACGCTCGTCAGTGGACATCATCAGCCGACATACCTCTGGGGTAGCGACCCTCGGACTCCATCAATCGACATACCTCGGGGGTAGCGACTATCGGACACGACCCACCATAGTGCGTGCTAGTGACTACGGTGTTACCAGAGTGGTTAAAGCCCATACGCCTAATGATTGTCCTCTATGATACTAAGTGCCATGTGTGTGTCAACATATCTAATACATAGTAATGACTGAAAGAAAACTACACATGCAAGAATAAACAGAAATGCAATAAATATAAAAAAATATAAATAGCATGTAAAGGTACTGTAATAATTTGGCAAGGTATCTTGCCTGGGGTCCTGCTGCTGGTATGAATCAGAGTCCAAGTCACAGTCCAAATAGCCTATGTATTACAAATTTATCACGTCAAAAGATAATTTATTTTAATTTATTTAATTCTGGAATAATTACTCTAAAATCCTATTTTAATCTTATTATTCTGATTTTTATGTTAATTCCTAAATTTTGTCCAAAAAAAACTAAATTTTATCAACTCGAGACTCATGGCACGCAAATCGAGGCGATCTGTTGACCAAAAAGTCAACTGACACAAACTCAACTTTCATGCATGATTTCCTGTAGATTTCAGCGTCAAAACCATGCTAGAATTTACGACTCGTCCAAATTCAAATTCCTTTGGGAATTATGGCACATACAAATTTTGTATTGTGCACCGATGGTTAAATTCTAACCTAGAAGTTCTACAGAATTAACAGTATGTAAATACTTTGAAATAAATTCTGGGAAAAATATATGTCAATTATCTCGATATTAGCTTTCCGAAACTTTAAACGGTTCATGATTCTGATTCCTGGTTCTCCCGGAATCGTGAATATATCGAAACACGTCTATTTTTGGACATGCTGTGCTCTACGAATTTTCCAGAATTTAATACTAATAATTTAGAAAAACAATTTATATAATCAAAAAACTAACCTTATTATCGTTCTAACAAAAAAAACTGGAGTGCGTTTGGAGTCCGGAGGTAAGAGATATCGTCTTTTTAATTCGTCATAACTAGTAGAAAATGAGGCTGAATTTATGACGAATTTTGACTATTTTTGGACGAAAAAGAGAGGAATTTGGGGAAGAAAAATATGAAGGATGAGGTATTTATAATGGTGGGCACTACTTAATTAAATAAGACTAGAATTGGTTAATTTGGATAGGATTATGATGAATTTAAATAAGGATAGGATATGCATGAAGTTGATTTCCTAGTAGGTTCAGGATTTGAATTAATTTAAAATAGAGTTTGAATTTATCTCAATAATTTATAATCTTAAATATAATTAAAGATAATACAAATAATTTATAAAATCTTATTAATATCTATTAACACTAAATTAGCATCTATCTAATATTAAGACTATATATATCCAAATAAAACCTAAATAATTTAAAAAATCTAAATAAAATTCTTAAATTTCTAAATAAATTACAAAAAATATAATTAAATATTTTAAACTAAAATAAATATTTGGTAGGAACGACATGCAAGTATGGTCGTATAGTAAATCATAGAAGTCCTAGAAATTTATGTTTTCTAAGTTTTAATTACCAAAAATTCTAGAAAAATTTCCAAAAATCTAAAATAACCTAAAATAATTCTAAATGAATATTTATATAAGTAAATATACTAATTTAATTATTTTCTAATTAACTAAGAGAATACTCTAAATAAATTTAACATCTATAATAAATATAATAATATAAAATATACACACAAATACCTATTTTGGGTGAGGGAGTTTACAGGAATGCTTGCTAAGTGGAGTAAATTTAGTAGTAATATATTATTACTTTATTAATTATTATTATTTTATTATTTCTTTTCTTTTCTTTTTCTTTTCTTTTCCTTTCTTTTTAAATAAATATATATACATATATATATATATATATATATATATATATATATATATATATATATATATACACATAAGAAAATTTATAGATTAGGATAATGCACACCGTTAGGCTAGCAACTGCTCAAGGGGTCTCCTACATGGAATAAATTTCGAAAAATTTCTGATGGTCCCATAAGTCCTCTAAGTGCCCGAACACCTAAAATAAAAATTATAAAAAATCTATTTCTCCTATTTAGCCCTAATTACTATAATTTAAATTAATAATTAATAAATAAAAAGGTATATACGATTTTCTAGGAAGGGGGTTTTACAGACCCTAGGAGACTTGATTGTAGTATGCACCCCCTTGTCTTTCTACAGCCCGCCGTATGATGTTCTATACCTTGTACGGGGCAGCTAGCCATGTCCGTCTCCATATTCTGGTACCGGGGTGTGACATCAATACATCATTCAAATCCTTGCAAAAGTGTGCCAAGATATGTTGAGTACTCTGGGCGCACTTTACTCCTCATCTGTACGTTTTATACGAATGATATCTAACCAAATCCTTGCAAAATGTGCCAAGGCTATCAGAAACTTGGGCACACTTTTGAGAGAAATCCTCAACGGTTCACATTTGAGCGTTCAGCCTCGTCAATCAAGAGAAAGTACGACAAGCCCTTGGTGGCGCACAAATTCCTTTCTCTAAGCTTTCTTGATGGACGAGCCTTGACTTTGGCATCGCCTCGACTGTCATGTTCTCGAATGTCATATCTCGACTGTTGTGCCATGCTTTAAGACTTGTGTTTCTCTTTTAGTAGACCTTCATATGCTTGTTTGTACTCCAAACCTCACTCCTGGCATACTTGATGAAAGTGTGCCAAGTTCATAGCTTGGGTACTTTAATTTGTGCGTCAATGATAGATTTGTGCGCCAAGATCCTTGCTCGCGCACTTCTACCATTGTACGTCGATCTCCTAGAAGTGTTCTTTAGTATGATTTGTGCGCCATCTTTGCTCGGAGTACTTTTGTATCAAAGTGCGTCAGAACTGTCTGGACTAGTGATTTGTGCGCCAAAACTGTTTTTGGCCATTTATGCGCCAATACTGTTTTTGGTCATTTGTGCATCAATAGTGGTTTTGGCCCATTATGTGCGAATGATTTATTTTCTTGCTTGATTATACGCCAATCTCGAATTGTTGATTTATGTGCCTGCATGTCATTATTCTTTTGTTAGTAATGCTTAGAACTTGATATTTCTCTGGTTTTCTTTTAGTTAATCGTGGTTATTTCCTGAACTGACATGGTGTGGATCTTGATTTCCTGACAAAAGCTAAGTGATTGTACGCTATAAATAAACTCCTGAATCTTGACATGGAACTGATAACCCTGATACTCTTGATCCTGATACTCATGATAGTGGCTCGACGTAGCCCACCCATGACACGAGAATTGTTGTAATTGTCTTGATCAAGGCTATTAGTAGCACTTGTATTACATGTCATGTATCTCCGTGGTTGATTTTGATTGTGCTCGTAAAACTACTATCCTGTCTTGCATCATGTCTAAGGCAGATTTTTTAGCACCACGGTCGAAAATTCTTGATAATTGTCCTGGGTAATAAGAAGAATAATAATCTAGAAAATATCTAGAGAGATTTTCTAGCTATATGCAAATCTCGATATCCCAGCAACACCTGATCGATTTGGAGCCCTCCATTGTGAGGGGCACACTTCCAGCACACCGACGAGTGTTGCACTACCAGAAAAGACAAAAAATAATTATACCTGATAAACTAATATTATGTACCCATTCATCTGGATAGTCCGGATTCTGCAGGATATGTGGCTGTAAGGAATCTCAAACTTCATGCGTTAGTAACTAGGACTATGATAACCCTAGGTAGCTAATAATAGCAAGCCGTAGGGCATGATTAGTCGTGATTGCTTGACTCCCAGTCTAGTTTAGTCATGTCCTGATTTAAATTAGCAGCAGATCCTAAAATGGTAGAGTGCTGATTCCAGACATCCTTGTTTAATTACTCCTAAATTATTTAATTGTTACTTTACCTGTAATTCTTATTGATTTATCTACATACTGGTTTTAGTTCTTTGGCTCCCTTGTGGTACTTGTTGTTTGGGGTCTGACCCTACTGGTTTTGTATGACCAGATTTTGGAGCAGGACCGCAGGATCTTCCGTACCTCCCTCCTCAAGATGGTGAACACGAGGAGCACCCGAGGATATGAATAGGTTTCTTCTTCCTCACCCACTTGATCTTGTACATTATATTTTTGAGGCATTTAGCCACCGAGCATGTGTTTAGCTCATATTTTGGGATTTTTGATACTGCAGCCCGCTGGCCTACATATAAAGCATATTCTAGACTATAGCTAGAGTTGATCATGTAATATTGTACTCTGCTAGTTCTTCATTTTTATACTAGCTTCATGATCATCTGGGTATGTATAGTTTATGATGCCTTATTATTATATGTTGGTGATCATACATCTTGTAAACTTATTGCTTGTTTGACATTGAGACACCTAGGATTCTTGACCCAGGATTGCCTGATGGATTGTAGAGTAAACCCTCACATGTTTAGACAGCTGTGACTATATCTCGGGGTATAGAGTATGATCTGGTATATGCAGTTGGCTTTGTCTGCCTCTGCTCTCCAGTATTCTGGTTCTGGGGAGTGACAAGTGTACTAATTGGCATCCTTAGGGAATTATTTGCATCCCAAGGACGTCAAGAAGATGTACTCACTCAGTAAGTACAAGAGACTTTGGAAAGAGGCTGACATCGTGCAAACAACTCAGCAAGCAACTTTAAGCGCCTCCAACCTTCATATTTCTATGGCACCAAGGACGCGATTGCATCGGAAGCATAGCTTCAGGACACTAAAACTATCCTAGAGGCAGTATGAGTTCCAGCAAGAGAGCAAGTGTCAGTGGTTCGATTGCAGTTGCTAGACTTGGCCCAAGACTGGTGGGTAGCAAAGATGATTTCTCTAACAGCACCCGTCCCATGGGATATCTTCAGCGAGAGATTCTAGACAAGATACTTTGACGCGGTGTTGCATTATGACTTGCAACAAAGGTTTAACAACCTGAAGCAGATGGGTCGGTCTGTCAATGGCTACGTGGCAGAATTATGCAGACTTAATCGGTGGTGGCGACCGAAATGGATAGAACAAGAAGGTTCCAACATGGACTTCATCTGGAGATCATATTGGTAGTGGAACAACATGAGTTCCAGAATTTTGATGTCGTGTTAAGAGCAATAAGGAGGAATGAGTATACCCCCCAACAAATCGTGGATATGATTGGAGGATGTAAAACCCCCTTCCTAGAAAATCATATATACATTTTTATTTATTAATTATTAATTAAATTACAGTAATGAGGTCTAAATAGGAGAAATAGTTTTTTTATAATTTTTATGTTAGGTGTTCGGGTACATAGATGACTTATGGGACCATCAGAAATTTTTCGGAATTTATTCCATGTAGGAGACCCCTTGAGCAGTTGCTAGCCTAACGATGTGCAATACCCTAATCTATAAATTTTCTTATGAGTATATATATATATATATATATGTATATACAAATATATATATGTATATATATATTTTATTAATAGGAAAAGAAAAGATTAAGTAAAAGAAATTATTTAATAATAAGAATAAGAATAATAATATTAATAATAATATTAATAATATACTATTTATTATACTTAAACCAACATAGGAAGTTGCTTAACTTTACTTTTCCTTAACTTTGCTTTTCCCCTTAGCAGCCTTCAGCGAATAATTAAGTCCTCACCCACTCAGCCAGAGGGAGCCCGCCCATTTAATCCCACTTCACCCGACCTTCAGCCTTTTGTTCCAACCCGCGGAAACCCGATCTCCTCAACTCCCTCTCTCTCTTAATATATTATATATATATATATATATTAGCTCCCAAAAACCCTAACCTAAAACTCCAGACTTCCTCTTCCCATCTAGAGCCGTCACCGCAGCCAGAGAAGCCTTCCCAAGCCATCCAATCATCCCATCGACGCCGACATCACGAACTGCAGTCTCCCACTCGAGGCACCTTCGCTCCGGCGTATTTTTCCGTTGACTCGTTCATCCAAACGCTGTTCCGTTTTCATAGGTATGATCTTCCCTCAACCCTCTCCAGTATTTGTTTTATAGTCAACCTCAGAAAACGTGTGCCCCTAGGTGAAAAATAGCGCCCAAGTCAGCGCGAGCAGACAGAATTCTGCAATCGCAGAATTCCAGATTGACCACCCATATTGCCGAGTTCGTATCTCCCACCACAGAGATCCGAATTCAGTGATTCTTTTTGATACCTGTAGATTACATGACCTAGTTTATTTTCTGTATATTAACCTTGTGCTACTAGTCGCTGTGGACAGAATTATATTCGTCACAAAACTGCGCGCACCCACTCGCCACACGTGGACCCCACTTTTGCCCAAAATTATCGTTTTGCCCCTGTGTCCAAATTGGACAAAAGGGATGTGCTTTTTAGCTATTTTGCTCATTCCGGAAATGTTGGTGATATCTATTTCAGCATCCGGAGACATTTATTCTGTGGCCATAGCTTCTGGTCCTGTGTATTGGAGATCTGGACGTGATATTTTGCAGTTTCTTGCCAGGCAAGTATACCTTGCCATTGTACTGTTATTTATATTCCATATGTTGTATGCATCTTTATTTTTTGTCTTTAGTTTATATATTTTAATTATTATATAAAATGCTCGCGACGGTGACGTCGCGATATATTTTTATTTATGTATTTGCATTGACCTTGTTCATGAGACTACCCCATTATCATGTAGCACCATTAGGTTCATTGGCCGTGACACCGTGGTTACACGAGTGTGAGTCTCATATAGATCACGGACTGCATGACAGGTCTGGCCTCCTGTACGTATGGGCCGTGCGTTAGGAATAATTGCTGTTAGAAACATTGCATGCTAGTAGACTTGGCAGTTATTAGAGGTCCAGGGACATAGCTTATTGTAGTACGGTGGTCCCATCCTTGTCCTTGTTTGGTTGCAGGATTGGGCTAGGGTACTAAGAATAGGCTATGGACCAAATCGTGTCATGGATGTGACATGCTTAGAGCATGGGGTAGGGAGAACAACAAGTACCGCATTTGAGCTCCTTTACACTTTTTCTGTGAAGCCCGGATTCTCCGCTGGAGATACGGGTGATGATGACCCCTATATATTATGTACTATCAGGCGGGCCACCGGCGTTCAAAAGACGACGTGCCTTTTAGGCCCCTGGCTCTTCAAAAGAGAACCATGCCAAATCCCAGTTTTCAGCCAGATAGCTCACTTGTGGGGAAAGGTGTTCTTAACTGCATTCACATAGATGGTTAGGCGACCCCAATGGATGTTTATTTTCAGTACTTTATTGGCATGTGTTTAAGTATACTTGTTATGTCCCTCTGAGGACCTGGTCCGCTGCCAGGTGTACATGTTCTTGAGTATTTGCAGGAGCACAGATTTGGAAGGAATAGATGCTTCGTGGATGTCTTGATAGATGCTTCGTGGATGTCTTCTCTTCGAGCCGTGATTGGTAGCTGGTACTTATTATTTGAGTGAGTTGTACTGATATTGTATTTACTTTTCCCATTCGAGTTGGTAGTGGATTTGTTTCCATCCAACTATCATCTTTAGATACTTCTTGTTGAGATCTAGTTTCATAGACATTGGTTATTTTATTTCTATATGATTTTGGTGGATGAGATTTAGATTATACCCTGTGACTTGTATTACATTTTATACCACTTGTGGATTTTATATTCATATTACAGCGTACGTATGGATTTGATTTCCATATATTGGAGTTGCCATATCCATGCGGCTGGCATGCTTACGTGTCCTAAGTCCTACGTATTTTTGGGACTGGGGCGTGACATGTTTTTGTGGTGGCCCATGCAGGTCAGAGCATATTGTCTCGGTTACGTTTCTGTACCGAACAAGCCTGCACCTAGGACTAGAGTATAGGATGTCATCCACATTGACTATGATTCATCCTCCTCCTATCTGTTCTATTTGAACAATTTCATCTTGCTTGATTCCTGTACTTCCTTAATAATTCTTTGAGTATAGCCTTCTGCTAGAATATAGGAACCCCTGTTATTAGGATGATAATTAGAGTAGCACACCTATTAAGAATACAACGAGAATACAGACACACCACTAAGTTTAGAATATCTAGTGAACCCTAGAACTCCTTATCTTTAGATTGGTATACCATTACCCCTTGATGTATTAAGAAGACTTGAGTAGTATAGACACTACTAGAGATAGTTAGAAGTTTTACAATAATGTTTGCCCCTAGTAGTGAGGAACCAATAGAAAACCAAAAACTTAATGTTTGGACTGAACCTAACCTTCATAGTTAGATGATATTGGAACTATAAACTTATATCATTGTCTTGTTATTAGTAGACAGCACCCTAGGGAGCCTAGAGGAATGTAATCAACACTTCTCCCTTGATCATACCCCGAACATAGCAACTAATACCTCACTCCCCTTAGAGAACCATGATGCTATCTAGAGCCCTCTATCTTTATTTTATATATTGTTTCCCTGCGACCATAGCGCTCGCTATTTTGCGACGGCTAATTACGTTTTTTCTCTTCATCTTTCAACTCGTGCCATCTGACACTTCGGATAGTAGGCCAAGTAAATTTATTCTTTGTTAAGGGCTCATAGTTGCTAGGATTATAGTTGTAGCCTTGAATGTAAAATTTTTTATGCTTGGTAGTTAGAACTTGATAGTTAAGTTATTCTTGTAGATTGAGACCTGGTGCTTATCCCTTAGTTTTAAATTGCGTAACTTGTACCACACCTCAATACGAGTTATATTCCCTTTCCCCTTAAACGGCCAGTAACTCTTCTATCCTTACTATTGACACATGTTCTATGAGCACTATGATTAAGACTTAGGATGACCATTACCTACATAAAAAGGATACCCTAATCAATACCAAGATTTTTTCCTCATATACCCTAATAAAGAGTTTCTGTTTTATTTACATGTGCAAGATTATTGTGTAGGACCCTCTTAAGACTGTCACCGTATTAGTTTAATTTTTATAAGTTGGGTAGTATACCTCACCACCTAGTATTATATAGCTCTTGTGATCAATTGATGAAGTGTAACTGAATGGCATTAATTGTATGCTAACATAAGATGATAGTGTTTATTCAGACTATAGAACTTAGAGGCTCACACCCCTACTTTGTCGACTATCGACTTAGACAAGGAATTAATATGACAACTGTAGAAATTGTGTAGTCTTTCATTATTATTGCTTATTTTGCTTTTGTTTTTGTGAACTTGAATTGTTATGAGCCTTCTTTCATCATAATCTAGCGTATTCATATTTGCTGTACTACCTTGATTTATGCTGCTATTATAGCCTAGTTTTTTGCAAGCTTATTCTTTATCAAGCTTGTTCACTACATATGTATTAGTGGGCGCCCACAATAATGCATTTCAGAATCAGTGTATTACGGTCTGATCAACCTTAGTGCACTTGGTTCGCCCTTCGCATAACTACTTTACGTGGATTGAGATATATAGTAATTAGTAGACGAATATACTTGCCCTAGACATATTTTTGTGTCTGACACATCGTATCGGTTACATAACTGTACTGATACGAGCATGTAAATAGGAAATTATCAAAAATAGGATTTCAATCCACAACTGCTTTGACAATTCCCAATTGAATTCTTTAAACGCCTTGATCCCAATACTTCTATTCTATTACGCTGCCCTTGAACTCTTTATTATTGACCTTCGTCTTCCCTTATCTCGGAAAGACGAAACCTCGTGCTGGGTATAAAGTTTGATACACAGAGAGTACTAGATATACCCCATAGGCCGATCACATACTTGAGGATTATTCTTTCGTAATTAAGGACATATCATATGTGATATGATCGGCGTTGAAGTTTCGAGGATTGAACGACATGAGTAAATAAATTAAGGGATATTTTCTTAAGGTATATAGCCTTAGGTGATAGGTGGATAAATTCTAAGTTGGGTAGTAGTGCATTGCCAACTCGGGAGGAATTTTTTTTAGATTGTGATCAAGTAAGATTAGATTGGGAGATTCAAGTCATTGTAATTTTGAGAAATTTAGAAGGATGACTAAGATGATGAGGATCAATGAATTGATATTAAGGACCCAATATTTATACCTTAAGTGCATGAGTAAAATTTCTGAACAATGAAGGTAGAATCACCAATTTAAATTTAAAGGATAAATATAGAATTTCAGACTTGAATATTGGTGGACTGCATTTAAATTATTTTTTAATTTGGCGATTTGAATTAAGAATTAAAATTTTGGGTTGGACGACCTATTCGAAATAATGAGGATGTGAATGGAATTAAAGAGTTGAGGCATACAAAATTTTATAAGTAAAAATGGGAATATATTGGACTCAAACCACTTCTAAAGGAGATTATGATAGTTAGAGATCGTGAGGTAAAAGTTTTATGAGTATGTAAAACTTGGAGATGTTATGTGGATGTGGATAATTTGAAACAAGGGGAGAAGAGATAACCATAGGTTAAATTTTGATTGGAGCAGTGGTCATCTTAACCTAGAAGTGATTGCAATGGATATGACTAGGATTTTAGTTATCGCAAGAAGATTGCGACTGACTTGCCTTATTGTACATAAAGGATTAACCGATTCTGGCTTATTTCAATTTTGAGGACGACATTGTTTTAAGTTCGGCAGATTGTGAACCCTCACCCAAAATCTGACCTACTTGGCTGAGTTAGTGAGACTAAGGTTAGCTGAGTCCAGTTAGAGATAGAACCCGATATTTTATTTTACAATAGTTATATCACTTGACACGCCTTACCATTGCTTCGATAAATGGAGCAAGTCACTAGTCACTGCCTTCCTACAAATTCTACACCCTTATCCTAGACATGCCCATCATCCAAATCTCATCTTTGTGCAATTTTCCAATTGTTGGACGCTTTTATGCAAAAGAGCATTTATGTGACCACACCATTGGACATGACACATGAAGAAACCTATTTTTTTTTGCTCATATAGATTTTTTCATGATTTGACTTTTTTCGGGATGTGCAACGTGCAACATCGCCCACCCCTTAAAACCTAGCTTTGCATTTTAAACAATGCAAATCTTATACCATCCTTGCATTCTATCGTGGCTTAATTTTAATTTCGAGGACGAAATTTTTATAAGTTGGGTAGAATGTAAAACCCCCTTCCTAGAAAATCATATATACATTTTTATTTATTAATTATTAATTAAATTGCAGTAATGAGGTCTAAATAGGAGAAATAGTTTTTTTATAATTTTTATGTTAGGTGTTCGGGCACATAGATGACTTATGGGACCATCAGGAATTTTTCGGAATTTATTCCATGTAGGAGACCCCTTGAGCAGTTGCTAGCCTAACGATGTGCAATACCCTAATCTATAAATTTTCTTATGAGTATATATATATATATATATGTATATACAAATATATATATATGTATATATATATTTTATTAATAGGAAAAGAAAGGATTAAGTAAAAGAAATTATTTAATAATAAGAATAAGAATAATAATTTTAATAATATACTATTTGTTATACTTAAACCAACATAGGAAGTTGCTTAACTTTACTTTTCCTTAACTTTGCTTTTCCCCTTAGCAGCCTTCAGCGAATAATTAAGTCCTCACCCACTCAGCCAGAGGGAGCCCGCCCATTTAATCCCACTTCACCCGACCTTCAGCCTTTTGTTCCAACCCGCGGAAACCCGATCTCCTCAACTCCCTCTCTCTCTTAATATATTATATATATATATATATATATATATTAGCTCCCAAAAACCCTAACCTAAAACTCCAGACTTCCTCTTCCCATCTAGAGCCGTCACCGCAGCCAGAGAAGCCTTCCCAAGCCATCCAATCATCCCATCGACGCCGACATCGCGAACTGCAGTCTCCCACTCGAGGCACCTTCGCTCCGGCGTATTTTTCCGTTGACTCGCTCATCCAAACGCTGTTCCGTTTTCATAGGTATGATCTTCCCTCAACCCTCTCCAGTATTTGTTTTATTGTCAACCTCGGAAAACGTGTACCCCTAGGTGAAAAACAGCGCCCAAGTCAGCGCGAGCAGACAGAATTCTGCAATCGCAGAATTCCAGATTGACCACCCATATTGCCGAGTTCGTATCTCCCACCACAGAGATCCGAATTCGGTGATTCTTTTTGATACCTGTAGATTACATGACCTAGTTTATTTTCTGTATATTAACCTTGTGCTACTAGTCGCTGTGGACAGAATTGTATTCGTCACAAAACTGCGCGCACCCACTTTTTTTGGTTTTCCAAAAGTTGGAGATCGGAGCGCGCCACGCCAAACGGGACCGCCCCGCCGTGTGCCAAGTGTACCGAATGGTGCACGCAGCATAATGGGACACGTGAAAATTTGTGGGGACTGATTCGGACGCGTGTGCGCGCCGGAATCAGACCGTATCCGCGGACACATTTCGTGTCGCCACTTTTGTGGAACTCGCGAGTATTTTTGTGCACGCTTGTCAGATTGTGACAAAACTTACGCCACTGGACTCGTGGTAACGCGCTGGTCCTGTGACCCAATTTTCACGCATTTCTGAGACGGTTGACCAGATCGCCAATTGGAGGGTCCCATAGTTGACTTTTTGGACCAAATTTTGTTCGGCTCATCGGAATCCAAATTTGGATATACCGTTGGGTTCGTATTGATATTTAGAGTTGTTTAACCCATAGTTTGTCCCATTTAGAGACTGTTATCCTCGGCACGCTTTTCGGTGCAAAGTGGGCCACACGTGGACCCCACTTTTGCCCGAAATTACCGTTTTGCCCCTGTGTCCAAATTGGACAAAAGGGATGTGCTTTTTAGCTATTTTGCTCATTCCGGAAATGTTGGTGATATCTATTTCAGCATCCGGAGATATTTGTTCTGTGGCCATAGCTTCTGGTCCTGTATATTGGACATCTGGACGTGACATTTTGCAGTTTCTTGCCAGGCAAGTATACCTTGCCATTGTACTGTTATTTATATTCCATATGTTGCATGCATCTTTATTTTGTCTTTAGTTTATATATTTTAATTGTTATATAAAATGCTCGCGACGGTGACGTCGCGATATATTTTTATTTATGTATTTGCATTGACCTTGTTCATGAGACTACCCCATTATCATGTAGCACCATTAGGTTCATTGGCCGTGACACAGTGGTTACACGAGTGTGAGTCTCATATAGATCACAGACTGCGTGACAGGTCTGGCCTCCTGTACGTATGGGCCGTGCGTTAGGAATAACTGCTGTTAGAAACATTGCATGCTAGTAGACTTGGCAGTTATTAGAGGTCCAGGGACATAGCTTATTGTAGTACGGTGGTCCCATCCTTGTCCTTGTTTGGTTGCAGGATTGGGCTAGGGTACTAAGAATAGGCTATGGACCAAATCGTGTCATGGATGTGACATGCTTAGAGCATGGGGTGGGGAGAACAACAAGTACCGCATTTGAGCTCCTTTACACTTTTTTTGTGAAGCCCGGATTCTCCGCTGGAGATACGGGTGATGATGACCCCTATATATTATGTACTATCAGGCGGGCCACCGGCGTTCAAAAGACGACGTGCCTTTTAGGCCCCTGGCTCTTCAAAAGAGAACCATGCCAAATCCCAGTTTTCAGCCAGATAGCTCACTTGTGGGGAAAGGTGTTCTTAACTGCATTCACATAGATTGTTAGGCGACCCCAATGGATGTTTATTTTCAGTACTTTATTGGCATGTGTTTAAGTATACTTGTTATGTCCCTCTGAGGACCTGGTCCGCTGCCAGGTGTACATGTTCTTGAGTATTTGCAGGAGCACAGATTTGGAAGGAATAGATGCTTCGTGGATGTCTTCTCTTCGAGCCGTGATTGGTAGCTGGTACTTATTGTTTGAGTGAGTTGTACTGATATTGTATTTACTTTTCCCATTCGAGTTGGTAGTGGATTTGTTTCCATCCAACTATCATCTTTAGATACTTCTTGTTGAGATCTAGTTTCATAGACATTGGTTATTTTATTTCTATATGATTTTGGTGGATGAGATTTAGATTATACCCTGTGACTTGTATTACATTTTATACCACTTGTGGATTTTATATTCATATTACAGCGTACGTATGGATTTGGTTTCCATATATTGGAGTTGCCATATCCATGCGGCTGGCATGCTTACGTGTCCTAAGTCCTACGTATTTTTGGGACTGGGGCGTGACAGAGGACGAAAGAGGACCCACACATCAGGAGGTTCTTATACCCATTCTTCAGCACCAGCTCCAACAGTTAGGGTTTTAACCATCGGATCTCCAAGGAAGCCAGTTTTAACAGCCTCCATTCAGCAAACAACACCGACTCGACCTTTGCAGCAAAGGATATATTCGTCAGCAGGGTGTTCTCATTGTAGAAAACCTGGGCACGTAGTTTCTGAGTGACGTAGAGCACAAAGATTGTGCTTAGCTTATGGAGCACCAGGCTACAGAGTGAGATCTTGCCAACACATAGCCAGTTCATCATCATCTTCCCGCTCCAATGACCACTTCGGAATACTAGTTGAACAAACATTCCAAAAATGACACATGGAAATGAGTGAGTGTGTTTTGTTGAAATTAAAATCGACAAATAACCAACTGACTAGTCGATCATGTTTAGGTTACGTTTGGTTTGCGGAATCAAGACCTTGTAAAAGAAAAACCATTTATTTCATGTATTTAGATGCCAAAAAAAAGTAGTAGGAAAGAAAAATAATTTATAATTCAATTTCTTTGACCTATTGAAACACTAAGGAAAAAAATCTTGATAGAAATTATAATTTTCCAAAAAAAAAACAAATAATTGATTTTTTTTTTCTTTTCGCAAACCAATGACCTTAGGCTCTAAGACCAGTTTGAATTGTGATTGTATTTTATTTAAAATTTTATTTGATCGCAAACATAAGAACAAATCAAACGTTTCAGATGTTCATTTTTTTGGATCTGTTTGGTAGAAGGAAGAAGTGAGAGAAAGAAAAATGAAGAAAAAAAGCGAAGAATATGATGTATTTTTTCTTGTTTGGTATAAGAAAGAAAAGTAGAGGGAAGAAAAAGATGAGTGATTACTTTTCTCTCATAACCTAAGAAATTCAATCCCTCCAAAAGTGGAAGAAAAATATAAAAAAAGAATTTGAGGCATATCTAACTTATAATTATACCATATAGGAGAAATTATTTAAAAATTGTTCATTGAAATCAAATGGTAAATAAATATTTTTAGTTGGGAATATAATTGATAAAAATTATAATTTTATTTTTCTTTCATACCAAACAAAGAAAAGTCTTCAATTTTTCATCCCTCCTACCAAATACAAAGTAAGAAAATAGTATTTTCTTTCCATATGGATGAAAATTATATCTTAATTCTTTTTCATTTTTCTCATTTTTTCATCATTCCTACCAATCATAGCCTTAAAATTTTTTTTGTTGGACTTAAGTGAGATTTTATGTAAGGTTAGGTCAATGAATGTTCAAAAAATAGAAATTTAACTAAATATGATAATCTCTACTTAATATAAGATCGTTTGGAAACGGTTCAAAATTGAGCCATCTAAGTCGTTTATAAATTCTCCATTAATTATTAAAAAATAACTAATTGTTTAACTACCATATATGATCAAATTAACTAAGTACTTATAGTTCAAGTGGTTAAGGTAAGAAATATTTTTCTATGTTGTCCGAGTTCAATTCTTAGAAACTAAAATATTTATAATAAATTTATATAATTTTTTTTTTTCAATATTTTTTTGTATGCTCGCGTGTACGTTACTAGTGAAAGGTAAATACAATCAAAACTAACTGCCAATGACTTAGCAAAAGTGGGTCCACAAAGGAGTGTTGGATCCAAATTCTAACAAGTAGAAGAAAACTATCCCTCTTATATCCTCTTCCTTCCAAGTGCCGGATAAGAAGAAGACTTCACTCTCTTTCCAACCTCTCCTTCCCTCTTCTATAAATGCCGACTTTCCCGTTGGTTCTTTGCTAACGTAGAGGAAAAGAAACCCTACCTCTTTTCCCGACCAAAGCCCTAACTCTAACCCTAATTTCTATGGCGGCCATCGCCTCCGTCTCGTTCCCCTCTATAGGGCATTGCTCAGACAGGAAATCCTCGGTTCCGGTAGCCCGATCCGTGCGTACTACCGGCTTCGGCGGGGTTCGCTTCAAGACCACAAATTTGAGCACTCGATTGGTCGTCCGTTGCTCTGTCGGCACTATCGGTGAGCTTCAGTTTTTGTTGTTGTTGTGATTTTTGTGTATTTTAGTGTTAGCATGTAAAAATTCAGTATTAATCCATTTGAGAGGGGGGTGGGGGTGGGGTTGATCTAATTCAGTGAGTTTTGATTATTATGTCTCTTTTTGTGTGATTTTTTGGGACCTTTAGTTGTGCTTATTTGGATTTTTGTAGTGTTAACATGTAAAAAGTTCAAATTTTTGGTTACTTTCAGTTAATTCTCGTAGAATTTTAGTAACCCATGGCCCATTTTGGTTTTTGATCAAGTTCAGTGAGCTTTGATTTCTCTTCTCTGACTTTTTTTTTGGAATCTTGCTTGTGCTGATTTTAGTTAGGTATAGAGTCCCGTGTCAAACATCGTGTTTTTAGTACATTTAAGTTGATTCCCATATAATTATGGTAACCCATTTGAAATTTTGAAATGAAGGGAAGTATACCTCTTTCATGAGTTTGACATCGATTTGGTTAACAGTTCGGAGTTCTTGTAAAAGAAAGTCTAATTCTATAGACACTCCCAAAATTCGTAGGACACCCATATTTTTGTAACTTTTACTTAGAAAAGTCTAGTTCGGAGTTCTTGCTGCTGCTGCCGCGGCCTCCTGTCGCCCGTCGCTGGACTGCCCTCGCCGCCACCCGCCCCCGCACCCCGCTTGCCTTTGTTCTTGCAGTCGCGGGCGAAGTGGTTTCCTCCGCACACGAAGCATTCAATCTTGCGCTCCATCTGGGGCTTCGCATATTGCTTGTCCTTCGACGGGGCCTCCTTTCCGTTGCCTTTCTTCTCTCCCCCACCATTGCCCTTGGTGGTGGCCTTTGGCTTGGGCTTGGACGTATCGCTCCGCCGATACTCCATTAGCTTCTCAGCCGCAGAGATGGTCGTGTTTAGATATTGGACACGCTGCCTCTGCAACTCTTGCGCCGCCCATGGTTGCAGACCATCAAGAAAGAAGAATAAGCGGTTGTCCTCGCTCATGTTGGTTATGGCAAACATAAGACGAGTGAACTCCGTCCCATAATCTTTGATCGACCCGGTGTGCTTGAGTTGACGCAAGCTCTTCCTGGCCACGAACTCAACATTCTCCGGGTAGAATTGAGATTTGATCTCCTTCTTGAGATCCTCGCAAGTCTCGATTGAGCACAAACCCTTCTCTTTTTCAAGGCACCTACAACGCCACCACAACATAGCATCGTCAGTGAAATAAAGGCACACAGTGTTTACCTTATCGGCTTCGTCTTCGACGCGAATCGCCTTAAGGTATCGCTCGATGTTCCATATGAAGTTGTCTACTTCTTTTGCATTCCGAGCGCCGCTGAAGGATTTTGGCTCCGAATACATACTTCACCTTTGGTGCCGTCTTCTTACTCGAAGACCCACAATTGGTGATGGCTTTCTGAAGAATAGCGGCTTTAGTCCTGAGTTCTTCGCGTAGTTCAGCAATCTCCGTCTTCATAGCCTGGCGTTCCTCCTCGAACCCAGCCTGCATCTCGCGAAGTTGCTCTCGGAACAACGTCTTGGCGTTGGCGACATCGCTCTCCAACCCATGAGAGAATTCTTCGTAAGCCGTCTGATTCTGCTCCACTTGCATCTCCACACCCATTACGCCTTGCTCCAAGAGTTCCAGGCGGGACGTCAAATCGCCAAGGGCCGGCTCCAACGTTTGCTCCTTGCTTCTACCTCTCCTGTTTGTCTTCTTGGGCGATACATGACGCTGGTCGGCGCTGATCTCGGATGTCGACATGGCTACGATCGATCTTCGCTCTGATACTACTTGTCACGGACGTAGTGATTTTTTCTTCACTTCGACCAGTACGGCGCACAAACTTACTCCTCGAAGACTCGTGCAAGCCTTTTCGACCACGAACTTAGCTAGCTCGCTAAGGAAAATAGAGAACAGTGGAGCAAGATGGAAACTTGAAGATTTCTTTATTGATATTGGAAAAGCTTACAAGTTTTCAGTGGTGAGAAGCAAATGAGTCTCCCCCCTATTTATATTGCCTCAGGGGCTTACAAAAACCTTTTGGAATGAGAATATTCCAAGAATTATTCTCGGAAATATGCTAGAAATTATTCTATATCTTAAGAATATTCCTTACATCATTATTATTGCCAAATAACTAAAATGGAAGTCTCTAGAATGGAAAGTGTATTATGCCATGTGCTGAATTCTATTCCTCCATGTGCAGAATTCTGGAAGCTTCCCGGATCTTGGTGGGGTCACAAAATATGGTACGTGACACCAAGGTTCAAAGTCTCGGTATCGATATCAGACATTTTTTTGAGTATCAGTATCGGCAATATCGGCAGTATCGACGATATCAGATCGGAGTTCGAATTTTTTTTTGTATTGGCAGTATCGGCAAAATTAAACAATTAGTAAAAAAATAGTAAAAAATAAGAAAAAAATAGTTTACATATTTTTGAATTATTTGAGCATTTTTGTTTCTTTTTATTATAATTGGATGAAACAATAGTCATCATTACTGATTGGTTTACCTGTAGTATATAAGTTTTATTTCTTTACATGTTTTTTCAATATTATTATCTCATTATATTCTTACTAATTAAATTTTATATTGTTCTATGTAGGTTTCAATTTTAACGAATTAAGTCGCATAGAGGGAGGCACAAAATACGCTTAATGCTCAAGAGATTAGAAGCAATGTAGGTGGCAGGATGAGACAAGAGTCACAAAGCCATAATCATATTTGTCCGAATATATTTTTAATTTCTGTAAAAAAAAGTTAAAAAAAATTAATTATATTCAGAATTTTAGTTTTATGCATAGTTATAAACCGTTATATCGCGACCCATGACGAAAAAATATATTGTTTCATAATATACTAAAAAAAAAATTAGCTAGAAGATTTACTCGCATATTTATTCATTTAAATTTCACTCATAATCAACATCCATTTCCTCAAGCGAACGACTTTTTGGTGCCAATATGTTATCATACAAATGTTATAAAAAATGTTATATACAATAATAAAAAAAGATTACATACAATAATAAATAAATTATTACATACAATAATATTACACTTATAAAAATATTTCAGACAATAATATTACACTTATAAAAAAGGGTTACATATAATAATATTACATTTATAAAAAAATATTATATACAATAATAAAAAATATTACATACAGTAAAAAATATTATATACAATATTTTCATTGGGACAATAATAAAAAACGTTGAAACTACTACATAAATTCACTTGGCCAAACAAATTCATTGGGACAAGATTTTACATATTTTATTTCCATTATTGATTCCAACCAGCTTTCATTTCGTCAAGCGTACGACTTTGTAGCGTCGTTGTGTTTTCCTGCAAACACATATAAAAATATGTTATAAAAGATTCATATATGACAAATAAATATGGCTAGAAGAGAGATATATCTTAGTTGGATACACTATGTTACTAGTACATATAGAGTTATATACACCATGTTGGTTAGATACAATAATGAA
>JAYESA010000003.1:163904025-164074025 GCA_036927795.1 Iris macrosiphon
GTGTCATAATTAGTAAGAAATCAGTACATAATTTAAAGGTTTGCAATCGCTCACCATTGTTCAAATATTTCTTGTTCCTAGATCAAAGCTATTATAAGAAATGAAGGGGGAAGGAACTTCTGCTTTAGTTAGTAGAACAAAAACATTTGCTTATTATGTAAATTGGTGGTGAAAGTTTTTTTTGTTACACTGCAAATTGACGTGGTGTTGTGTTTTCTACTTTTTTTTTTTTTTTTTTTTTTATTCTTTACGAAAGTGACTAGGGATCTCCGTTCAGCTAGTTTTAGTCCTTTGGGGCCAGACTGTTATTTCTTGTTAAGAAACAACATCTAATTGCTTTCTCAGCACTTAACTTCTTGTTCACTCGTTATTGTGATTGTTACTTTTCGAATACCCAATGTTCTGTAACCACAAGGTGAGCATCGACAGCCAAAATGTGCAGCAAACGTGTAAGCTTAAATGTTCTGTTAGCTAGGGTTAGTTGGTGACCAATGCAAGCAAACAAATAGAAAGCTTTGTGGGGGGGGGGGGGGGGGGGGGGGGGGGGTGAAGAGGCGTCTAATGGTAATAGGCAAGTGAAAGGAATCAATGAGCATACTTTCTTGTCAACAAGCAATTATTTGACCTTTCTAGAATATCTTCCACATTTTCCACTTTTAACTGTTTTTTGTGTTAGATATTAATACAGAATTTATATATATATATATATATATATATATATATATATATATATATATATATATATATATATAATTTTTTTTCTGGTGATTTTATATTATGGAACTACCCTATCTTACATAGGTTGAATTTGGATTTGGTGGTTGAGATTAAAAGTTGATAGGGCCCACACATTTTAATCTCATACACTCAATTCGAATTCAACCATTCAACATAGGATGGTTTCATATTATGAAGCCACCCGGGTGGTTCTATAGCATTATATATATATATATATATATATATATATATATATATATATATATATATATATATATAGTTTTCGAGACAGATCAAAGATGGTAGAACACGGGCCAATAGCAGAGCTTCAAGCGTGACCTAAAACTCTGCTTTCTACTAGAATCCAAGTTGTCTTCGAGATCAGAGATTCACACAAAAGTTTTCCATCTGATATTCTCGATTACAACGAAGCACAAACCAAAACATGTTACAAACTGACTTCGAAAAAAATGAATAGTACAACAAGCAACAAGTAAAATATTTTCTTTATATTCGCAGACGCTACAATGAGAAATAACAAGCAAAGGAAAAGACAGAAGAAAAGCTCCTTGCTAGGAAAAGAAATAACAAGCAAAGTAAAATGTTCTCTTTATATTCCACCGCTGCTCAAAGCAAGATTCGTCGTACAGATGATCTGCCAAAGGAACCAGCAAGCTCATAAATGAACTTCTGGAACGCTATTGGTCATCTTCGGATCACTCGAAAATCCAATATGTGGGAGGGGTACACTCTGGGTCGTAAGTGCTCTGGTGCTTTCAGATTTTCCAACTCTTTCTCATGAATGAGATGAACCTCTTTATATATAAGGGTTTTTAGCACCTATGCGGCCCGAGGAAGCTCAAGGCCACATATGCGTTGACCGATCGAAGCCCGACAAAATCCCCAAATCTAGGTGTCAGAGCCGCATGCGTCGCCTGTACGTTGTACAGCGCAGCTAGGCGCCAAAAGCTGAAACCAAGTGGCGCAGATAACCACGCGCCGCCTATGCCGCATTACGCCGCCAACAACTGATCTTGTCCCCTCCACGCCAGACTCTCCACATAGCTCTTTGCCTCATCTCGACCTGGCTGCATAGTGTAGTGCCCCGTTCTCCCTTTCGGGGAGCGCGACTAAGAAATACTTGGTATCGTTCGATCTGGACATATTGAATCAAGATCATTTCCCCGTTATGGATTAGTTTCTTCAGAATCAAGTCCCACAATCAATGGATTATGCCTCAAGGAAGGACTCGACGGCAGAGTCTTGAGGGGCCCTTCCGTTGCGTTTGTTTTTTTGCCCATTTTTTATGCCGATTGGTTACTTTTTTTTTGTTTTGTGACTTGCGTTTTCTTGAACGGTGTCGATAGATTTCATTATCTTCGTTCTTTGAAACTTCGTATTTTGTATCGAACTTTGGATGACCAAGGCATGAGATATTGATCATATGTTAATGCGTGCAGGTGATCGTATAGGCGATGCTCGAGCGGAGTCTTGAAGATCTTCCATTTCTCTTCCCCGATTCTCTAACTAGTAAGTGGCCTTACCTTCGATTAGATCCATTCTTCCAAGTCTTCACTCTTAAAAATCTAACTCATTTATGCTTTCCGATCAACGATACCATACAGATTATAACTGAGTCAAGATAATAAGTAGTATACTTGAAAATACTTGATGCTTGTCACACAAAATCACTGAAATGATCATATTATTGCGTCTTTGTCCTCTATGCATGTATTTATTTAATGTTTCATTTGTAGCTAGAACTTATTCATCTATAACTGTGCAATGAGTAGTATATAGTAGTGCAATGTGATCATTTGAGAAGATAGACTATGCCATTGCACTGTGCTAAAGTAGCTTTGTTCATTTTGATGTCTTGAAATGCTTAGTATGATAACTTAGTGTCAAGACGTTTTATGGTCACGGACAAATTGTGCATAAGATTTTAGTCTTCGCGAACTGTCGCCGGGGCACTGGGACCGATTCGACCCAGACGGAACTCGGATAGCATAGGTGATTCAGGAACTTGCAGCGGGGCTTACTGCCTGTGCTGTAAGGATCGTCGTCTAAACCCGCTATGGTCCAATATGGCTTGTGGTGCCAGTGATCCGCTATGATATTTAAACTGTGCAACTAACTTATATCTTCGTGGCAGAGAAGGTCATGGTAATTTGTGCAGGTGATTTAGACGGCGCTTGTAAAGTCACTGAACGTTGACATATTTATTTCAGTTATTCTATAACTATTGCATGTTGTAACTTGAACTAAGGCAAGATAGAAAGACCACAATAATAACTTATATGCTTCATCAATTGAATACTATGTCAAATTTGGTGTATTGGGTTAGCTTGCCCTCACTAGTACTTTTTAAAGTACTGACCCTCGTTGCAGCAGGTTCCCCGAGCCAAGGCGACGTGGCGAGGAGATGAAACTTTCCCCCAACAAGTCCACCAACTTTGGCGCGCTCGTGTTCATGATTTTGAAGCGCTTATACAAATCTTCTATAGCTCGTGCACATTCTTTATGCGGCTCTGAGGCAGGGTGTTAGCTTCGCCTGAAGGTCTATTATCTTTGAAGTTTTTAGTATAGAATATAATGTATGTAACAACTATCTCATTTTGCGTCCATCTTGTAAGCCCGTGCGACACCCACTTACCTTTGAGTTAAGAGTTTATAACAAAGATGTACATTATCAATAAAAGAGAACTTTTTTTCGCTTCAATGTGTGTTCTTTAGCTTTGTGCACACTGCTGTTGTCTTTATATATATATATATATATATATATATATATATATATATATATATATATATATATATATATATATATATATATGTATATATATATGCTAGGACTTATGTGGGCATGCCTTACGCTCACACGATATCACGCTCGGGGGACGAATAGCGATTCTGCAGAATCGGGGCGTGAAACATGGCCCCTAGCCACATAAGAACCTGGCCGCATGAGCCCCATACCGTATGAGCACCTAGTCGCATGAGCCCCAAGCCGCATGGCACCAGGCCGGATGATGACCTGACACATGCACCCGACACATAGCGACCGAGCTAGCAACCTTGCATGCAACTAGCGCATAAAATGAGCGCTTGAATGCCATGCGACGATGCTGACGTGCTAAGTGCGCCATAAAAGCGCCACTTTGCGTCCTTGAGCCCGAGACCGAGTCTGAGTCGCTAAGCCCCTTCGGAGCTTAGCTCCTAAGGAAAACTTTCCAAAGGTGGTGACAAAATAAAGATTGTCATAATGGAGTTCACACTTAATCCCTCTAGAAAAGTCAACCCACATGGACCACCACCCCATTTGCATATACCAATACTAAGCATAGATATATATTAAGATATACACATTGGTGGTTTTCCAATGTGGGACTAAAACTCCCAAACCTAAGTGGAAAATACCAACAATCCCCCACATATATCACAATATATGGTCGAGCGTTCCTCACAGTGACCGTCCATCATGCATTATGATATATGTCGCCCACGACTTGAATCCGCATGGGCCAAAAAATAGAATGATACAAGAATGAACTACGCCTTGAAATCTAAACCATAGTTGATATTCTTCTCACTCGCACAATGACATCAGCAGTGCCTTCAGTCGCACGTTAAAGGCCCTGTGCTGACCTGGTCTCAGTGTATGTATCTTGGGTGTCTACAAGATTTTTCTCAAGAGACGACATATATGTCTATCCATACACATAGGTGAGTTCTTCCATTATAGAGATTTTATAATCCGGCATGAAGCTTTGCACTTCTGTACGGTGCAACACCGCTATGATATGGTCACCCAAGGCCGAGGATCCCCCTCTTGTGGTGTCATACCACTATAGCATAAGGACACATGCCTCTTAGTAGTGTCGTTACTATATACAACATGGAGCCTTTCGCTCCTGTGCAGTGCTACATCGCTGGGACATAGATCGAAGCCGAGGTTCACTCCCTCATGTGGTGTCACCCACTGTAGCATGAGGTCACAGGCCTCTTTGTAGTATTGTACTATAACCCAGCATGAAGCCTTGCGCTTCCGTGCGGTGCTTCATCGCTATGACATAGCTCAAGGCCTAGGTTCACTCCCTCTGTGGTATCACACCACTGTAGCATGAGGTCACAGGCCTCTTTGTAGTGTTGTACTACCACTCTCTATCTTCTTTCAGCATTAGGCTACCTGCCTATGTGTGATACTACCTCCGCTGTGACTTGGCCCGAAGCCGAGGTTAATGTCACGCCATTGTAGCATGGGATACAAGTCCCTTGTAGTGTTGAAACTACTCGTGCCTTCCTGTAATGCACGTCGGCCATTCACTCTGTCTGAGAACTCATTAAGGCATCAAAGCCATCCTCCTACAGAAAATATTATATTCTAGAACAAATAGTAAACCACAGTGGTTTTGGGTACGTATCCCATAATGTCTCTGAGGACTACCCACTGTAACTGATATTCTCTTGGTTAATGGTCATCCCTTGAACCAATAGCTAGATTCTTGGTAGATTTCTCTTTAAACCAATAGCATAAAACTAATGGTAGGATTGTAGAAATGCAATATCAGAGGTCCTCCAAGTCCATATCTGCTGTGTCCTTGACTATGTGCGGTGTTACTGCCATTGTGACATGGCCTGCAGCTGAGGCTTTACCCTATCAAGGTACCTCATGGTGGTGTCATCCCACGGTAGCATGGAGTACTATGCTCCTTTATAGTTATTACGATCAGCTGGCACTTGAGGCCTATCATGAACAGATCCGCCGGAATCTCCTGGTTTCGAACATTTAAATACTGTAATGGTGCCACACATGATGCATTTATGTAGCATTTTGAACTGATCTAGTAGAATCACCTAGCTCCTAACATTATCTGTTACCATGATATCATCCTTGAGGTGTTCATGTAGTGTCTTGAACGGATCTGCCAGAATAACTTGGCTCCGATCATTTAACCACTGTAATGATCCACGCAAGCTGTGCTCATTTAGTGTTCAACGTTATACCCACAAAATTCCCTTCTTATTATTGAAGAGATAATTATATGTCACTCACAATTCTCTTCTTATTATTTAATGCTCGGGGGAAAAAACAGACATGCAAATTGTACGCATGTCTGTACTGATGAAAGTAACTTGAAAGTGCGCCACTTTTCTGTTCTCTGAATAGTGCGCCATCCTTTGAAACAAGTAGAAAGTGCACCATCCTAAAAATAGAGAGAAAGTGCGTCATTCTTCCTCTGTTAAGTTTATTTATAGAAAATTATGCCATCTTCAAGAGGTACATTTTTATGCTTCTACACCTCTACCATATGTAAAATCTCCAACTGAAGTCCCTGCTGGAACCTCATTGCCCTCTCAAACTTTATAGCCACCATGGTTGGAGCAAACCTGATCAATCGACAAAACTCTGCCGCATAACCATCTACTATTCTTCCAGGCTGCTTGAGGTTGGTGAAGCTATGTTGTAACTCGCACTGAGTCACAATCCCAAAGTACTTCATCCTGAACCGGGTTCTGAAATCGTTCCATGAAATAGGATGCCTCAATCCTACCTCCATTGTGGTCTACCAATCTCTTGCTAGATCCTGAAGATGTAAGCAAACCAGGTCAACCTGTTCCTTAGCCAAAATTTTAGCTGCTGCCAGAATGGTCTCAATATCCAGGAGCCAATCATCTACCGAAATGGTGTCCTCCGTGCCATCGAAATATATGGGATTCGGTCTACAAAACCTAATGGATGCCCCAGAATATACTCTCCCACCATATTCCAAGGTTGTCTGTAACCCTTGGTTTAAAAGGACATTTTGTTTTTGCTGTTGAAGTTATTGACGTTGTTGTTCCTGATGTTGTTACTACTGAACCACCATATGATGATGTTAGGCATCCAACATTCCCCGTATAATCTTTAGCAAGTTCGGGGTATCTAGTGCTGCCGGTACTACGGGAGGTACGGGAACATCTGGATCCTACTGCTCTGTCGCATTTATCATGGGCTAGACTTGGATCCCTGGCTGGGGTTCTACAAGACTTCGTTCCACTAGCAACTCTGCCTCTCTTATTTCTGCAATATCTGGAGGAGGGAAAACCCTAAAGAAGAGCAAAAGATACACCAAGTACAGGATGGGAAGGAATAAGTAAGCAACCAGTCTGGAAAATTTTAAGCTGAGTATCGGAGAGGACGAATTTAGAATTTCAAGAAGGATCATGTTTGATTGAGACTCCTATCACCATGCCACCCCACAATTATATAGAACAGACCTACATGGACTACCACTAAAACCTTGTCACGCCCTAGTACCAGAATACGAAGACGGACACGACCAGTACCCCACACAAGGTACTCTACGTCGTACGGTGATCAAGGTTGTAACTAGACAAGGGGATGCATGATACAATCAAGTCTCCTAGGGTCAAGAACTTCTCTGTCTCAATCATTCAAACAAGAAGCAATAATATAGAACATTTCAGAATAAGTAGTAAGGTGTCTCAAACGCCACATCAGAATGTTCTTTAGAGATCAGGCGGTACAAAATGATGTACCAGATATAAGATCAAAATATACATGACAATGAGTTAGTTATAGTCTGAATATATACAGTCATGTAAGAAACTAGTGTCCATATTTGCCGGCTAATAGGTACCGGTGGCTAAACATCCAAAAGATAAAATATACAATGACGAGCATAAAAGAAGAAAAACCACTCGTTATCCTCAGCAGCCATGTTCCTGGTACACGCCATGAGTCAAGAAAAATTATGCTGTATCCTCGGGTGCTGGCTCGAAACATGGCCATGAAAAACTAGTGGGGTTAGACCCCAAATAGCAAGTACCACAAAGGAAGCACGAAAAGAAGAACCAAAAACCCAAGCAATAAATATATAATAATATATAATACTTCTGCATTATAACTTAGGTCCATGGCATATCCTAGCATAAAGGCCCAATCCTACAACCAAACAAGGATAAAGGTTGAATCCATCACACTATGATAGTCTATTTTCCTAGACTACTAACAGAATAATACAATCACAACCAAGTCCAATTAATAAAATAGTCAATCACTTGTATGGCTTGCTATTGTGGAGTCTGAGGTTATCTTAGAATAATGCATAATAGGTATCATCATATCACGCCATTTTCGAACATGAGCTAACCGAGCCAAATAGAGGAATATACAGGCACTTCACGAATTGCACCATTTCTCCGTGGGGCCACTGCGCTAAATCACGGCATTAGCGGTTCCAATGTTCCTATAGTAAAACAGTAACTCAACATTATTTATAATAGGTCAGATACTATACTCCACTAAGGAGGATGATATACAGTATCTGTGGTGGCCAGTCCACAGCGCACTAGAGTGAATCTCTGTGGGAAGGTTCGTTGGCATAATCTCAGGATACCATTTTCTTCCAATGTTACTACCACTTTTAGTTGCCTAATTAACCCTATATTATTTTAAAATCTCAAGGCGTGGCCATATGAAAATTTTTCTCAAGATGTCGTACAAAGTAGGGGCATGCTAGGTACGAATCCATGGAAGGTCAATCTGTATTCACCCGAGCGTGTATGCAACATTCAATAAATAAAAATCCTAGCCACGCTTTGGTACTTGACTCGCATATCATAACCGTGCTGGGAAAAAGTATATTTATAGTATCATGTATTCAAGAATTTGGAGGCATTCTTGATGCACAACCCAAATATAAATTACTTAACATGTAACACGGTATGTCGCACTTCAATGCACATTAGATCATGAATATTATCAGGCAATAATTATTTCAGCACGGATACAGTAATCGAGTCCAATTACCAATTTATCATTGGGTCACATGAATCCTGATCATATTATAACACGAGCTTATGTCATGCATATAACAAGTTAGTTAGTATTCACTTAGTTTGGTCCACACAGAATATCTCAGGCCAACATATATTCATGCCATGTATGAAACCAATCTTAGCACATGGTCATGTCTAACACAAGGTCTGGTTTTTAAGTCAATTCTTCCTTAGAATCATAACACAAGAAATACCAGGATCAACCACATAGAGGAGGATGAGAAATATTCTAAATAAAATAAGTGAACACATAATAAAAGTTCTACATGCACACATAGAGTCACTAAGGATAACACGCGCATAAAATTATACGCGTGAAGGTCAGGCGCATGAACCAAACAAGCGCATGCTCAGAGTGCCGCATGAAGTTAGGGGAACATAAAGTCTCATGAAGTCATGGGCGCATAAAGTGTGCGAGCTACAAAGGGGTGGCGCACTTTGTCAAGTTAACCAACACGGCGTACTTGATAAAAGTGCGCGAGATACAAAGGGGTGGCGCACTTGAGAAAAGTGCATGGGCAAGAATAAGGCATGTTTTCAAAGAAAGTGCGCGAGCAAGCTAGCTAAAAGATAAAACACACAATCCGAGGTCAAAGCTCGACAGTCGAGAAACTCGTCAGTCGAGGAGCACACAAATCAATAACACAAATCAAGAAAACAACCAAATATTTGTCCCTAAGAAAACAAAGAGGAAAGAAAGTGTGTGAGCAGACCAAACATAAGAAAAGTACGCCGGCTGACGAAACATAAAAAAAGTGCGCCAGATTACCAAACGCGAAGAAAGCGCACTGACTGACTGTGGCGCACTTTCTCTTAGTTTTTTAGGGAGAACTTTATTGAATACGCACCAAAGTGCGGCAACTTAGTTTCCTCTCGAAAGTACGCCACTGACTCAAGGAGTGTGACTGACGCACTTTTACTATGAGACTGATTACAGTATGATTAGTACATGCTTTTGTTTGGAGACTGAGTGCAATATGATTAATACACACGAAGAGTTGGGACAACACACCAATGCGTCCAAAGTAAAATATACGTATTTCTACACTAAAAGGGTTCTCTTGCATACTCTTCACAGAGCACTGTTCTTCTTCTCTAGTTAGCTATTTTGGTATACGCATTGTATCAAGTTTCAGTAGTGAACTAAGCTGGACTTTAAATCATGCATGACCAAAATCAAAGTTACATAAAATATGGTGCTCTACACTATGAGCTAATTAGTTTTATAAAACACAAAGTTTTTAGGAGATCAAGCCCTAGAAAAACAAAAGTGAACCCATAGACCCAAACTCAGGTCTATGCAATTCCAACCAAAAAAATCAACAACAAGCATTAAAATGAAAGGGTGCTCGGTCCCAATAATATAAGATAGAAATAAACAGAAAATATTAAGAACTAAAAGAATGCATAAATATATGGTTTTTCTCTTGTGCAAGATGTACTTGTCTATGAAGGGCGAGAGAAAACCTAAGAGAGAGAAATAGAAAGAAAAATAATGAGCAGAGAGAGAAATGAGAATATATAGGTTAATTCTTGAGATGTGGATCGTTGGATCACCCAAACCATCCAAGCCACACATGCCACAAACCCAAACAAACTCACTCTCTCCATAACTCTCTGGTTGGGTCTAAACAATGGTCGGGCTAGTAAACAATATGCGCCAAAGTACGCCAAGGATAATGTATATACACCAAAGTGCGCCGGGAAAGGGGGCTGACATTCTCCCACAGACAATCTGGAAAACCTTTTTTCAACCATATATGTAGCGCCCCGCTCCGCGTAGGCGCTATGTACAAGTGATGTCACCTTGCTTGCTCGAACGAAAGTCTTCTCGGAGAGTTCCTGACCGATTAATCAAAGTGAGTGGGCAGAACTGCATTCTCTGATTCTCGCATGCCTTAATAATGAATCTGAGTTTTTGAATGCTTGTTGCTTAAGAAGATTGTTTTATAAGAAGAAATGATAGAACCGGCTCAGCATGCTAGTAAGAGAAATCACATAGCTTGTCATTGAAACAAATCTGTTTGCTTGCTTGCCTAGCTAGAGAACTGGAAATGCTTATCTAATATGAGATAGAACCATTGCTATGCAAATGAGATATGAGAGTTATTGTATGCTTAGTCACACGGACACCGCTATTGAACGAACTCTGCCATGCTAATAACAAAGAGTAAAAGGATTGCTTGCACTTATTCTTGATATCGTATGCTAGACTGGAATACTTGAATACTTGTCCATGGAGATAGAATTGCATGCTAGATTTTTATAGAACTGTTCTTGCTTGTTACTTGGTTAAAGAGTTAGCTTGCTTGAATATATTTCATTATTTGCTTGTATCGAGATAGAACTTGGTGAATGGCGTAAACTTGTGCATCTAGACTAATAGTCCACCCTGAGGCTTAAAAACCTTACTTACGGGGGTGTGTGGCTATTAGGCAAGAGTATTGAGAGAGTGAGCTTCGGCTATATGGACTTGATAGATGTGTTTGCTTGTTCTGGAGTATGTGCATTATCTGGTATTGATAGGAGCTTGCATTCACGCATTTGGTCAGGATAACTTGTGCACAAGGTCATCTCTCGAGCATTTCCTGGGGCACTGGGATCGTTCGGCCTAAGAGAGATCTAGATACCCTGAGGCTTAAAATACCTTACACTACCAGAATAAGTCAAAATAGCGACGCCCAAAAACGTCGCTAAATAACAAAAAAAACGTCGCTAAAAAATTTTAGCGACGTATTTAGCGACGTTTTCACGCAGTCGGGAAAAACCAAGTCGCCGAAAGGAAAAACGTCGCTAAACGTCGCTATGCCGACGTATTTTAGCGACTTTTTTGTGTCGCTAAATTTAGCGACGTTTAGCGACTCCGAGTCACTAAATAGCGACGTTTATTAAAGTCGCTAAACGTCGCTAATTAGCGACTTATATAGCGACGTAACAGCGACGTATTTAATGACCTGGCAGTACTGCCATGTCAGCAATTTGCGACGTACAGCGACATATTTAGCGACGTTTAGCGACGTATTTAGCGACGGCTAAATACGTCGCTAATTAGCGACTTTTTTAGCGACTTATAGTAACGTCGCTAGACGTCGCTAAACGTCGCTAAATACGTCGCTAAAGTTACAAAAAAATTAAAAAAAAACCTGAATTTTTCCAAACTATTATTCCTGCAATTTATAAATTTCTAATTTAAAATATACCCGGAGCAACCCTCCGTTGAATTCTATGGGTTCGTCGACCCCTTCGGTGGAACACTCAACACCGGATTAACAATATTGAATATGAATAAAAGTATCACAGTCATACAATTAATACACACAAATATTATAGACAGACAATAAAAGTTTTACAGTCACACAAAATGGGCATAAACAGCATCACAGTAACACAAAAAGGGCATAAACAGCATCACACTCACACAAAATGGACATAAACAGCATCACATAATATATAAGTATCAGAGTATCACAGTAACACAAAATGCATAATATATAAGTATATGAAACATTATAGTATCAATCTCGAGGATTTCCAAAATGGGGCAGATACCAGTCCCTCAAATACTGCGCATAAGCAGCGTTAATGTTATCAAGCTCCGCTATGGGTGCTGGGTGACTGGAACTCCCCGTCTGAGATACCGCCGCGATAGGTGCTGGGTGACTGGAACTCCCCGTCTGAGATACCGTCGCGATAGGTGCTGGGTGACTGGAACTCCCCGCAGGTGGTATCTCTTCCTCCTTAACAGTAGTCGGCATCACTTCCTCCTTAACAGTAGGAGGCATAACTTCCTCCTTAACAGTAGGAGGTGTCGCTCTCTTGGGTGCCATCTGGTAAGATAGATGAAAACAAAGAATTAGCAAATTGACTATGTAGCAGTATAGATCATTCTAAAGTAGATTATAAAGCTTTATGTATCATTCTAAAGTAAGATAGATGAAAACAAAGAATTAGCTATTGGAACGGAAGCATAATTTAATTAAATAGCACACCAATTAATATTAAATCACTAAAAATAAAATAACTATACAAAATGACAAAATTATCCTCATCTAAAAATGTGGGGGTGACACTAACCAATACACCCACTGACACTGCATTACCCAACTTACACTAATTACTTAACTTTCAACTGAACATCGCATCATCCAGGCCCCCCCCCCTTTAGTCACTTCATAGTTCAATATTACCACCACATACATGCTATCAAGATACACACCCTCAAACTTTCTCACTTGTCATTTACTACTGCCACTGCTAACATTTTTGTTAAAATTTCATCACTGAACTTCTGCTCTTCTAATTATCAGATTGCACAGAGCACCATGTATGTGCTTGAGCAACTGACCTTCACTCCCTCCCCAGGCTCATTTCTCCATGCTTGTACAACCTGTGTATAATCCATACTCAAACACGATATTACATTCATACACTCACACACCCACAGGCACAAGTATCTCATCATCCTTACAACACTTAAGTCACTGCTATTGAGCAGTGACTCTCCTCCCCTTAGTACAACTCGAGCACCAATTGGCTCCCTCACACAGATACAACAGCAGTACCAACTACCAATACTTCCCCTATCTCTTGCGGTGTTGCTCTCTCTCTAGCAGTGCAACATAAGTTGCAGCTGTTACTGATACTTCATAGCCCGACCACAGCACAGTGCTGCCCAACCCTGTTGTGTAAGCACCAAATGATGTGTACTGATATGTGCATATCACTCTACACTGCTATCACAGCTTCTATAAGCTAACCAACACACCACTTATTCCCCCACTGCCACATACACACCATTAGTCACACAGGCACCTCATTAGTTAAGGGACACACACACACAACCACGAAAATACACACACACACACACTCACACACACACACACACACATATATATATATATATATATATATATGACATCTACACAAATACATATATCATAGCCTCCAATATAACACACACACTAGCATTTAAACAAACACTTAAAGTGTATAACTAGAAAATTATGATACACATCCATTGAGAAGCCCAAAATCCTAAAGCCCCTTAAAAATCAACAACAAAAAGTAACCTAAAAAAACACTTACAAGCAAAGCAAACCCTAACCCTAATCCTAACCCCAGGTCAAAAAACCTAACCCTATCCCTAACCCTAACCCTAACCCCAACCCTAAACCTAACCCCTGCGTCTGTGTCTGTGTGTCGTGTGTGTGTCGTGTTTGTGTGTGTGTCTGTGTGTGTGTCGTCTATGTGTGTCGTGTGTGTGTGTCTGCGTCTGTGTGTGTGTGTGTCGTGTGTGTCTGTGTGCGTGTGTCGTGTCTGTGTGCGTGTGTCGTGTCTGTCAAGTGTCTTGTGTCAGTGTCACATGAGAGAGAGAGAGAGAGAGAGAGAGAGATTACCTAGAGCTCGAGGAGGAGGAGGGGGAAGCCGGAGTAGACGCAGCCGTGGAAATCCGGTCGCCGGAAAGGGGGGGGGGGCGGGGGAATTCGAAAGGTTTCGAAATTTTCGACGAAATTTTCGACAGACGGAGAAAAGAAAACCGAGCCCTAATTAAACAAAAATTAGCGACGTTTAGCGACGTCAAATAATTACGTCGCTAAAATTAAAATTAGCGACGCAAATGAAGTCGCTAAATACGTTGCTAAATTTTTTTGATATATACGTCGCTAATTACGACGCTAAACGTCGCTAAATCAGATATATTAGCGACGTTTAGCGACCTTAATTGAACTTATAGCGACTATCCTTTTAAAATCTTAATAAAAGTCGCTAAACGTCGCTAAATGTCGCCATTTAGCGACGTCTAGCGACGCGTTTTACAGAGTCGCTGATTTAGCGACGTTTTAACTAGACGTCGCTAAAATACGTCGCTAATACCGCTTATTCTGGTAGTGTTACTTACGGGAGGGTAGACCCGTCTATTAGTGAGATGGACTTGTATGTCCCAACTACTAATCCCGTGGAGGGGGCCATCATATAGTTAGGGCGCATGTTAGGCTAGCCTTCTTGTATACCTAACTGTTTAATGCAGGGACGAACAGGAAACTAGAGAACTGTATACATTATGTTATGCAAATTGTTGCTAACTTGTGTGTCTACTGCAGGGATAGCCGCTCGGCCATGGATAAAAAATAAAATGAG
This sequence comes from Iris macrosiphon, assembly GCA_036927795.1. Classification (NCBI taxonomy): domain Eukaryota; kingdom Viridiplantae; phylum Streptophyta; class Magnoliopsida; order Asparagales; family Iridaceae; genus Iris; species Iris macrosiphon. The sequence goes on from JAYESA010000003.1 coordinate 163,918,723, forward strand.
TTTATGTATAGCCTGCTTGTTCATTTAGTCTGCATCGTTGAGTTTCTGTTAGTGCTTCATGTATTCGCATCGGTTGGACAATGGCTGTTAGTGTAGAGCTGAACCTTGGTCACAGCTGCTAATAGTACCAGTATATGAGTCATTAGTTAGATGGATTACCGGTACTGATCCTGAGCTTCTCGGGGACCGAAATCATATAGATATGTTGCCTTAATTGCTTGAATGAATGACAGTCCACTTGATATGCTTACTTTGATTTGAGGTGATCAGTTTGTTAGTTAAGCTTTACCCCAAGAGTTGGTTATGTTGCACAATACATGCTGCGCACTGCACGATGAGGACACTATCCCTTATAGTTGCTTGAATGCTTGAGTATCGAATATGCAAAACTGGTTTCCAACTTGTGTTTTCAAAATATGTAATCTGACTAGTTCTGAGCTGCATGAAATGAACTTAGGTAAAATTAGCAAGATCACTAGTAATGCAATATTTTGCCACATGATTACTTAGGTAGGTTTCAGGGGGTGTAGCTTCTGTTCAGTTGTTTATACTCACCAGTACTTATAAAAGTGCTGACCCACCAACAGTTTGCTTGTTCTCAGGTGCCTGATCGTCCGAGGAAGCAATAGTCGTGCCTCATCCCAAGGAACCAAAAATCTGGAGTCGATGCCTTGAGCCGTATCGAGATTGCTTTGAGCTGCTTTTGTATAGAGGGACATAATGTATGGAACTGTGTCATTGTAATCGGAAGAAGAGTGATTGAGCGATCTGTAACCTCGGCCATGTGCCGCTTGTAACAATTTTGATTATCAATAAAAGAGCTTATTTTTTATGTGCCATTATGTTCTTTACTTTTCTGTAGTATATGTGTGCCGCTGCTTCTGTATTGAATAGCTTACTTGCCCTTGTTCAAAGCTTTGGCCTTGTACAAGCGCACTTTAGGCTTGCACGGCATCACGCCCGTTCGAGGACGATCAGTTCCGTAGGGACCCGAGCGAGGACGAACGGCCCTGCGGGACCGGGGCATTACATAAGGGTATCAGAACAACTCGATTCTTTGCCCATTCTGTTGCCTCCGACTCTGAGTTGTGATTGTGTTGCAATGAACGTTCCATACAATGAGTCCGTAAATATTCTCAAAGTTGTCGGTAAAAGTTTTCTGGATTTCTTTTCATTTGCTTGAGATGTGATTTGTGATTTCTGGATTGCTGAGTTTTGATTTGGGATGGTGAGGGATGAGGACTATCACTGCTTTGGATTCTCGTATGAGTTTCTCCTTGAGTTTCGAGGACGAAACTCTTTGTTGGTGGGTAAGTATGTAGCGCCCTGCTCCGCTTAGGCGCTATGTACAAGTGATATCGCCTTGCTTGCTCGAACGGAAGTCTTCTCGGAGAGTTCCCGACCGATTAATCAAAGTGAGTGGGCAGAACTGTATTCTCTGATTCTCACATGCCTTAATAATAAATATGAGTTTTTGAATGCTTGTTGCTTAAGAAGATTGTTTTATAAGAAGAAAGGATAGAACCGGCTCAGCATGCTAATAACAGAACTCACATAGCTTGTCATTGAAACAAATATGTTTGCTTGCTTGCCTAACTAGAGAACTGGAAATGCTTGTCTAATATGAGATAGAACCATTGCTATGCAAATGAGATATGAAATTTATTGCATTCTTAGTCACACGGACACCGCTATTGAACGAACTCTGCCATGCTAATAACAAAGAGTAAAAGGATTGCTTGCACTTATTCTTGATATCGTATGCTAGACTGGAATAATTGAATGCTTGTCCATGGAGATAGAATTGCATGCTAGATTTTTATAGAACTGTTCTTGCTTGTTACTTGGTTAAAGAGTTAGCTTGCTTGAATATGTTTCATTATTTTCTTGTATCGAGATAGAACTTGGTGAATGGCGTGAACTTGTGCATCTAGACTAATAGTCCACCCTGAGGCTTAAAAACCTTACTTACGGGGGGATGTGGCTATTAGGCAAGAGTATTGAGAGAGTGAGCTTCGGCTATATGGACTTGATAGATGTGTTTGATTGCTTGTTCTGGAGTATGTTCATTATCTGGTATTAATAGGAGCTTGCATTCACGCATTTGGTTAGGACAACTTGTGCACAAGGTCATCTCTCGAGCGTTTCCTGGGCACTGGGATCGTTCGGCCTAGGAGAGATCTAGATACCCTGAGGCTTAAAACACCTTACTTACGGGAGGGTAGACCCGTCTATTAGTGAGATGGACTTGTATGTCCCAACTGCTAATCCCATGGAGGGGGCCATCATATAATTAGGGTGTATGCTAGGCTAGCCTTCTTGCATACCTAACTGTTTAATGCAGGGGCGAACAGGAAACTAGAGAACAGTATACATTATGTTATGCAAATTGTTGCTAACTTGTGTGTCTGCTGCAGGGATAGCCGCTCGGCCGTGGGTAAGAAATAAAATAAGTTTATGTATAGCCTGCTTGTTCATTTAGTCTGCATCATTGAGTTTCTGTTAGTGATTCATGTATTCGCATCGGTTGGACAATGGCTGTTAGTGTAGAGCTGAACCTTGGTCACAGCTGCTAATAGTACCTATATGTGAGTTATTGGTTAGCTGGATTACCGCTACCGATATGAGCTTCTCGGGGACCGAAATCATATAGATATGTTGCATTATTGCTTGAATGAATGACAGTCCACTTGATATGCTTGCTTTGATTTGAGGTGATCAGTTTGCTAGTTAAGCTTTGCCCCAAGAGTTGGTTATGTTGCACAATACATGCTGCACACTGCACGATAAGGACACTGTCCCTTATAGTTGCTTGAATGCTTGAGTATCGAATATGCAAAACTGGTTTCCAACTTGTGTTTTCAAAAGATATAATCTGACTAGTTCTGAGCTGCATGAAATAAACTTAGGTAAAAGTAGCAAGATCACTAGTAATGCAATATTTTGCCACATGATTAATTAGTGTGGGTTTCAGGGGGTGTAGCTTCTGTTCAGTTGTTTATACTCACCAGTACTTATAAAAGTGCTGACCCAGCAACATTTTGTTTGTTCTCAGGTGCCTGATCGTCCGAGGATACGATAGCCGTGCCTCATCCCAAGGAACCGAAAATCTGGAGTCGATGCCTTGAACCGTATCGAGATTGCTTTGATCTGCTTTTGCTTTGATCTGCTTTTGTATAGAGGGACATAATGTATGGAATGGTGTTATTGTAATCGGGAGAAGAGTGCTTGAGCGATCTGTAACCTCGGCCATGCACCGCTTGTAACAATTTCGATTATCAATGAAAGAGCTTATTTTTCATGTGCCATTGTGTTCTTTACTTTTCTGCAGTATATGTGTGCCGCTGCTTCCGTATTGAATAGCTTACTTGCCCTTGTTCAAAGCTTTGGCCTTGTACAAGCACACTTTAGGCTTGCACGTCATCACGCCCGTGCGAGGACGATCGGTTCCGTAGGGACCCGAGCAAGGACGAACGGCCCTGCGGGACCGGGGCGTGACAATATAGACATCATCATTATTATCAATTGACCGTCCTTCCTATCTGCACCTTTATAGGATTAGGAGAGTACGAAGATTTGTTTCATAGTCAATTCCATTATCTAAGCTGAACGATGTGAATCCAAGAAACGATACTCATTCTATAGTCAATTACATGTTCTAATCTGCAGAATAATGTGAATCCAAAGAATGATGCTCGTTCCATAGTCAATTACATATTCTAATAAGTTGAACGATAAGAATCCAAAGAACGATATTCTTCGTCTTGATTACTACTTATTCTATTGAGTTGTGGACATGTTCGATGCTCAACTCCAGACTCGAAGTCCCTGAAATTCTCCAACGCTTCATCTTTCGATTATGAGAAGATACGCGAACGCATTTCCTGAGAAATCATTGAAGAAAGAAGTGATAAACTTTATCCCGGCCTTTTGTGGAGAAATAAAGTTACGCCAAGATCCGCCATCTGCCAAGTCTTGCCAAGCGCCAAGTCCTATCATGCGCCAAGTCTTGTTTATGCACCAATCTCTGCCATGCGCTAAGACTTGTTTATGCACCAATAATCTGTAATCTTCCTTCCATCCTCGGGAATGGTAGGTACCAAAAAGTTATTGAGATCAGAGATTCACACAAGAGTTCCTCATCTGATATTCTCGATTCCAACGAAGCACGAACAAAGTAGGTTACAAATAAACTGGCTTCGAAGAAAATAAAGATTACAACAAGCAACAAGTAAATGTTCTTCTTTTTAGTTCGTGGACGCAACAATAAGAAAGAACAAAGCAAAGAAAAAGATAGAAGAAAAGCTCCTTGTTGGGGTGGTCAAAACCACCGATGCTCAAATCAAGATTCGTCGTACAGACGATATGCCGCGAGGAACCAGCAAGCTCATAAATAAAATTTTGGAACGCTCTTGGTCACCTTCGGATCACTCAAAAAATCCAATATGTGGGAGGGGTAGACTCTGGGGTGCAAGTTCTCTGGTGCTTTCAGATTTTTTAACTCTCTCTCATGAATGAGAAGAACCTCTCTATATATAGGGGTTTCAACATTTATGCGGCCTGAGGAAGCTCAAGGACGTATACGTGCTGTTCGACCAGAAGCTTGACCAAATCTTCCAAAATATGGGTGTTAGAGCTGCATGCGCTGCCTGTACGCTGTACAACACCGCTTGGCGCCAAAATCTGCACCCGCGTGGTAGTGATAACCACATGCCGCCTACACTGCACTACGCCGCCAACAACAGATCTTTTCCCCTCCACGTCAGACTCTCCACATAGCCTATTGCCTCATATCGACCTGACCGCTTGGCCCCTGGACACATATAAGCACCTATCCGCATGGCACTAGGCCGCTTGTGCCCCAGGCTGTATGATAACCTGATTCATGTGCCCGAATCATAGTGACCGAGCTAGCAACCGTGCATATAACTGGCGCATAAGAGGAGAGCCATGAGCACCTGGCCATATGAGCACCTGGCCGTATGGCACCAGGCCGTATGACGACCTGACGCATGCGCCCGACACATAGAGATCGAGCTAACAACCGTGCATGCAACTCGTGCATAAAAGGAGCACATGAGCTTTATGCGACGATGACCTGATGCATGTGCAAGTCCGAGTCCGAGTCTTTAAGCCCTTCGGGGCTTAGCTTCTAAGGAAAACTTCCCAAAGGTGGTTACAAAACAAATATTGTCATAATGGAGCTCACACTTAATCCCTCTAGGAAAGTCAATACACATGGGCCACCACCCAATGTGCATATATCAATTATATATATATGAAAATAATTAAATCATAAATCATAAATACAAGGGAATTTCAAGAGTGCACATTATCTCTCATTATACTGACATCATGTTCAATATTATGAATAATTTCAAAGGTGAAAATCACCGACCATTGAGTGTTGGTATAATTACCCTTGTCACGTCCCAGTCCCAAAATACGTAGGACTAGGAATACGTAAGCATGCCAGCCGTATGTATATGGCAACTCCAATATATGGATATCCTAATACACACGTACGCTGTAATATGAATAATAACTCACATGCGGTATATATATTGTCACAAGTCACAGGGCATAACTAAATCTCATCCACAGAATCAAATAACCAATCAACTATATAACTGAATCAAGTATAAAATGCTTGATAAGAACAAGTAATTGGGTGGAGACAAATCCACTACCAACTAGAATATAAGAGAAACCACATAAGAACAACTAATGAACAATGAGATTCAAAGAGAAGACCTCCTCGAAAGAGATAAGTAGCAAGGCCTGATCCGTGCTCCTGCGAATAGTCATGATCGTCTACACCTGGAAAGGGACCAGGTCCTCAGAGGGACGTAATAAGATACATAGAAGCATGCCAATTTGAATACAGTAAACATGCATAATAGGTAGAAAATATATAAGTACGCTGTAGAAGACAATCTATATGAATGCATAATGAGGACAATTTTTTGACGTATGGGCATGGGTAGGCTACTCTATCTAATCTCACAACTCACACACACGTCAGGGACATCATCAGCCATCATACCGCGAGGGTAGCGACCATCGTGACACCATCAGCCGACATACCGCGAGGGTAGAGACCATCGGACATGACTACCATAGTGCGTGCTAGTTACTACGGTTTACCAGAGTGGTTATAGCCCATACGCCTACTGATTGTTCTCTCCTTCCATGATACTATGTGTCAAGTGTGTGTCAACATATATATAGTATATAATTATGACGGAAAGAAAACACACATGCAATTAATATATAAAAATATAATAAGCATGTAAAGTACTATAAGCAATTTGGCAAGGTATCTTGCCTGGCAAGAAAGCTGCAAAGTATAAGCGTCCAGACGTCAGGCACAATGGATCAGAAACTATGGCATCAGAATGAACGTCTCTGAATGCTGAAATAAACATCACCAAAGTTTTCAGAATAAGCGAGAAAGCTATAAAACACTACCCTTTCGTCCAATTTGGACACAGGGGCAAAACGATAATTTCGGGTCAAAACGGACTCCACATGTGGGCCACTTTGCACCGAAAAGTATGCCAGAGGTAAATATCTCTAAATGGGATAAATTATAGGTCAAAATTTTTTTAAACGTCAGTACGAACTCAACGGTATATCCAATTTTGGATTCCGGTGAGCCGAACACAAATTCGCTCTAAAAGTCAACCGTAGGGCCCGCAAATAGGCAGCTTGGTCAACTATCTCCGAATCACGTTAAACATGGGTCACAGGACCAGCGTGATACCATGAATCCAATGGTGCAAGTTTCGTCTCATTTCGATGAGCGTACACTAAATGGTACGGTATTTTGTAAAAGTTGTGATACGGAAACTTTTTATGGATACGGGTTGATTCCGACGCGCACACACGTCCAAATTAGTTTTTGCAAAAGCCCACACGCCAGGATATACCATACGCGTCTTTCGATACAATTGGTATGCGACGAGGCGGTCTCGTTTGGCGGGCGCGCTCCGTATCACAAATTTCCAATATTTTAAAAGCAAGTTTTTGGTCAATTTGGAGGTTGAATAATTGTACACATAGAACAAATTAACAAAAACTAAAAGAACAGAAAAATTCTTGGTTATATGGAGAAGGAAAACCCTTTTATTTGTTTTCGAAAATAATAAACAGGTTGATGGCAAATTGGGTGGGAACATGGGATTTTAGATTCAAAATTCTGAACTGTTTTGGTCAGTTTTCCGGTCATTTTTCGGTTGATTTTCCGACCCATCCGGGATACGAGAACTCGTGCCGCTTGAATAAAAATCCTTGGGGATTAGGTTGTGGACGTACACGAACAAACAACATGCAAAAAGGATCACAGATGAGGGAGATAACATACGGTGAAGATGGGTCCAAAATTGGACTGTGCACATGTGCGATGCGCACACGCGGGGACGGCGGCAGCGGTCTGCCTACGGGCTGGGCTGCGCGGGGGCGGCGGCGCCAGGCTGGGTTCGGCGTTGGTCGGAGCTAGGATTAGGGTTTAGGATTTGGAGTTATATATATATATAGGGGGAGAGATGAGATCGGGGAAGGGGGCTACGTTGGTTTGCTGAAGGGGATGTTTGGGATGGGAATTATATTAAGAAAATGTTAGAGTTTAGGTTAGTTATTAATTAGGTTTTTAGTATATTTTCTTTTCTTTTTTCTTTTTCTTTTCTTTTTCTTTTCTTTTCTTTTGTTTTATTAACATTATTATTATTACTACTACTACTACTACTATTAATAATAATAATAATAATAATAATAATAATATTATTATTATTATTATTATTATTATTATTATTACTACTTCTATTACTATTATTATTACTTAATAACCATATATTTATTTTTATATATATTCACATATATAAATAAGGTTAAAATTCACAAATATAATTGCATATAAAATAAATTTTAGAAAATTACTATATAAAGCTTTAATAGAATACTACCCCAAAATATTTGATGTAATATTTTATAATTAATAATTAGATATTTATCTAGTTATAATAAATCAAATAATTATATTATCTAATTAACTAAGTAATTAATTAAATAGTTATCCACAAAATATGTAATATTTAATAATATGCACATCTATAAAGAGAAAAAATGTCTATCTTGGTACGAAAATTATGGGATGCTAATTGTAGAAAGTTGGGATTGAAAAATGACCACCAATAAATTATATGTATAAATATCTAAATATTTAACACTTAATATATGGTTGTTACACTAATGTCATACTAATACAACGGGGTCGAATTCTTGTGCCACGAAAAGATCCTACAGGTAGTGTCTCCTGTGTAGGCTACTTCCTATGAAGGGAGATGCAGATTTTGGGGCTATCCTATATTATTAATGTTCAAACCACGGTGAAGTGTCCTAATAAATTTATTGGATTTTAATTAATTAAAAGAAAGTCTAAAATAAATACCGAAAATACAAAATACACACCAAATACCTATTTTTTGGGTGAGGGGATTTACAACAATTCTGTCTCAAAAGAATTGAGTGTTGGTGTATTGTAAATTGTATCTACATACTATATGGAAAGATAGGATTCGTATTGGTGGAAAGTTAAGATGTGGAAAGTTAGGATAATGTATTGGTGGAAAGTTGAAGATGGAGCCAGCTATGGATAATTATCAGATCATGTTAATTGGGCATCTCAATTAGACTGATAGTTCATCTATTAGGGGTAATTAAATATTAAGGAACTACTAGAACAAGAAGTATGCCTAATGAATTGAAGTTGTTTTTGTTAATTTTACTAATGACATGACATTTAATAGAACTGAGCGGGAAAAAGGACTCAAATAGATGACCCCAAAAATTTTAACGAAAAATTTTACAATTTTTTTTCATCCAGAAGGATGAATTTACAGTTTTTTCATCTATTAGGGGTGATTAAATATTAAGGAACTACTAGAACAAGAAATATGCCTAATGAATTGAAGCTATTTTTGTTAATTTTACCAATGACATGACATTTAATAGAGATGAGTGGAAAAAAGGACTCAATAGATAACCCCAAAAATTTCAAATAAAAATTTTACAATTTTTTTTCATCCAGAAGGATAAATTTATTTCTAATTGCGTACAAAATAAAAAGTTTGGGAGAATAACAAAACAAGGGATATAATGCTAACTGACTTGACGTGTTGAACCAAAAATTTGAAATGCTAACTTAGTTGACATTTCATGTTATGATCCAACAAGCCAATCCAGTTAGCATTTCCTCTCTATTAAAAAAAACGATCATGCACAACATCCATTTTGAAGCACCCATGCTTCATAGCTGGAAAGCAGTTATGGGCATGGGGAGCAAGTGTAGCACCTGGCAAAGTTTAAATAAATCTTCCACAAAAAAGCTAGCAGTAAAAACTATGATAGTTTAGTGGCACTATGATGCATTGATGGCAGTAAGGCTGAAGCAGAGTATCAACGATAGCACTAATGTTATGACAATTTTATGGCACTATAATGCGTTGGTGCCACTATGTGGATTAGCCTACATTCCAATTAAAAGAATACATGTACAAGTAGAAAGCATATTATAAACCCCAAGAAAATCACACAACATAAGAAAGATGGTGATGATAACAATCGTTTTTAATACAAGGGAAATACCAACGAAATTGGCATGTTGGATCATAACATGAAATGCCAACTAAGTTGGCGTCTTCCCTAGAGACGACACCAACTCAGTTGGCCTTTCACACTTTTGTTCGAACACACCAAGTCAATTTGCGTACTATTCCTCATTTTTCTATTCTCACAAGCTTCTTCTCCTGTACGCAATTAGGGATAAATTCATCCTTTGGATAAAAAAATTTGAAGACTTTGTTACTATTGTTGTGCTCACAATGTGCATGCATATTGTAGATACTTTATGCACCCTATGTAACTCTAGGTAATTTGAAGTGGCTCAATGGTTATAAGCCTAAAACTAGTCTCAAATGGCCAAGCAATCCCTTGGAAAAAAAATTAAATAGAAATGCTACGTGAACCGTTAGTTCTGGCCCGCAGAACTGGCCCGCGACCACGTGTCAGAGTCCTATTGGCTGCCCCCTATTTACTTGGGACCGCAGCCGGTTGACCTACCAATGGAGCGCTGACACGTGGCTGCGAGCCAGAACTGCGGTTCACCTAGCATCTCACTTTCTTAAATCTATATTAACTAGATACAAAAGGTCTTAACAACCAGATCTTAGACCCCCTAGACACATCTATGTTGGTGTTTTCCACTTATCTTTGGGAGTTTTAGTCCCACATTGAAAAACCACCAATGTGTATATCTCAATATATAGCTATACTTAGTATTGGTATATGCACATGGGATGGAGGCCAATGTGAGTTGACTTTCCTAGAGGGATTAAGTATGAACTCCATTATGACAATCTTTGTTTTGTCACCACCTTTGGGAAGTTTTTTTTAGGAGCTAAGTCCTGAAGGGGCTTAGCGACTCAGACTCGGGCACGGGCTCAAGGACGCAAAGTGGCGCTTTGTTGGCGCACTTTGCACTTAGCATGTCAGCATCGTTGCATGGCGTTCGTGCGCTCCTTTCTACGAGAGTTGCATGCACGTTTGCTAGCTCGGAAGCATGCTTCATAGCGCTATGCGGCCAAGGCACTATGCGTCCAGGCGTTATGCGGCCAGGGGTTATGCGGCCTGGCATTATGTGGCCAGAGTCTGATGCTATGCGGCCAGGTTTCGATGAGAGAGTCGCATGTGGAGGGGACGTGGTCTGCTTTAAGCGGCGCATCATTTTCTGTGCCTTCCAGAATATGCGGCACATGCGACACGAGCGACTGCTTTCTGTGTTTGCCGGCACTGTCTGCCTCATGCAGTACAACGTGTCTAGCGACGGAGACGGCGCATGCGGCACGGGTGACGCATGCTGCTCTGACACCAAGATTTTGGGGGATCTGGTCGGTCAATGCATATGCGGCCTGGAGTTTTCTCAGGCCGTATAGATGCTGTGTTTCTCTATATATATAGGACCTCCTCTTTCATTTCGGGGAGGAGAAAACAGATAAAAATCGAGAACACCAGATCATATGCGGCCACATGGTATTTTTCGAGTGTTTTCGAAGGTGACATTTAGCGTTCCAGAAGTTCATTGGTGAACTTGCTGGTTCCTGGGGGCAGATCGTCTGTACGGCGAATCTTGTTTTGAACAACGGTGGTTTTGATCACCCCAGTAAGGATCTTTTCTTCAGCATTTCTCTTTACTTCGTTCTTTCTCATTGTAGTGTCAGGGAATGTAAAGAGAAGAACGTTTTCTTGTTGCTTGTTGTAATCTTCATTATCTTCGGAGTTTGTTTGTAACCTGCTCTGGGTTCATGTTTCGTTGGAATCGAGATATATCATATGAGGAACTCTTGTGTGAATCTCTGATCTCGACGACAAAGCGAGATCCGAAGGTCCGCTCTCTACTAGAACGCAAGATAAGGAACTCTTGTGTGAATCTCTGATCTCGATGACAACTTGGGTTCTAGTACAGAGCGGACCTTCGGATCTCGCTAATAGCTCTGCTATGACCCGCGTTCTACCATCTTTGTTACGTCTTGGGACTAACAATCTGTGCCACGTGACACATCCTCCTTATATTATTAAGCTTTCTACTTTCTCTTCAAGATTTGTTGGGACTAATTGGTTCCTTTTAAACTTAGTAGGGCAAGGCAAACCTGGTTCAGGAAGCACTAGAATGTTTCCAGAGGAGGTACCCTAATATTAATACAAGATTCTGAACCCCTTACTTTGCTTCAAACCTACTTTCTGGTCATGTAGCTAATTAAAATAAATTGTATCCCCCCAGCATGGACCTTATTCTTCTTTTGCGGCATCATATCCTGTATGAACTTGTTTGTTAGACAGGTGAGACATCGTAGAATTAGTTGTACAGTCAAAATCCGCTTCTTATAACCTTCATAATTTCAATTTCTTCATAAACTCGACAAGTGTCGCGGTTTCACTATTTGGAACTTCCAATGCTAATATATAGTTAATTATTTAAGCTTAAAATAATGCCGTGTTGTGCATGGTCAAATGGATCAGGACTAGGATCAAAATAATAGTCATGACGGATGAGCAGATCCATGGATTTCGTATTGCTAAACGAATATAAATAAGGTGGGAATCAGCAAGAGTGACCTGGAACAACAAGAATATATAATGAAATACAATGCCCCCCAAATTGTCTATTGAAGTAATAGGACACCTCATCAGTCTATCATTAGTGTTATATTAGTATAAATAAATCTACGCATGGGTCAACCCGAGGCTATACACCACTTATTCTGGCAAGTCTTACGCCATTGATCGAACCTTTGGTGGCGAGCTTTCAATATGTGGTGATCCAAAGAGGAAAGGAAATTAAAGAATGGATATGATGGAGCTGTTTCCATGACACCAAACACGGAGGAAATCTGATGAGATTAAGAGCGAATTAGTATATGTATAATTAAACTACGCATGCAAATATTAATGAAGCGACCGATATACTAGAGTATTGATCCATACGCAAGCATACCTGGGCCCCGTGAGAAATTATATATCATTTGCTTACTTTATAAATTAATGACATGACTATATATGTATTATAGATGTTACATTATGTATGATCACCCAACGCATTGCCAGATTGCCAGTCCTAGAAACTTCTGTGTATGTATTACCAACTTGATGGTTGGTCATACTAAGTAATGTGGCAAATACTCAATATTTTTTATTAATTGTTTACTCTGCAAGATAAGCTTCATTAGGGATGGGTAAAGGCTAATGGTGGGTCTCACTTAGGGATTAATACATCGATCTATAAATGTTTTTTGTTGTTGGGAATTAAAATAATATTTGACCACTGCTTTGTCCACAGAGTAGATGAGACTTGCATGCAGAGTTCTTCTGCACCTTTGAAATAGGATGAGATTTGCATGAGACTACATCTTTGGAAATAGTAAAACCTCCCTTTCTTCTGTTCGTCTTTCAGCTTACGTTATAACATAGTAACAAAATATATTAACATGTGATGTGACTTGTGGGCTATTTTACTAAATAATTTGCTGTTTTTTTTCAACATTAATAAAACAGATGCTTAGTGGGGTCATAGTCTGCAATGAGAGGTTCTGTAGGGTATTGTTGTTGAGAAGTAGACTGTTAGTCCCGAGACGGATCAAAGATTTTATAACGCAGATTATAGTAGAGATGCTAGCGAGATCCGAAGGTCCGCTTTTTACTGGAACCAAGTTGTCGTCGAGATCAGAGATTCACACAAGAGTTTCTCATCTGATATTTTTCGATTCCAACGAAGCACGAACCAAGAACATGTTACAAACTGCCTCCGAAGAAAATGAAGATTACGACAAGAAACAAGTAAAACGTTATTCTCTTTACGTTCGCAGACGCTACAATGAGAAAGAACGAAGCAAAGAAAAACTGAGGAGAAGCTCCTTACTGGGGTGGTCAAAACTTGAAATTCTTTTCTCCAACGTTGGAGCAGCAGAGTATTTTGCTCCAACGTTGCTCTCTCGTTTAGCTATCTTCAAAAGTTCATCTGCCATAATTATTTTCTTTCGTTCCATTCCTTAGCCCGATTTAATTTCTCTATTTTCTGATTAGTCCACACACTCTCAATGACTCGTGCATCAGTTCCAACATAAATCTCAAGTCCATATTGTCTTTACTTGTTGCCTCAATCCGTCTCAGTACTACAAGTGTTAACTTTCAATCTGACTTAACATCAACTAGACTTACTGTAACACCCCGTTCGGCTCAAGCGGACTGCCGATTCAAACGGTAAAAGTGCGATGTTCCGACCCACTTTGCTCAGGCGATAATACTCGTTTGAGGCAAAGGATATCCATACTTGTCCCTACTGGAATTTGGCTTAGGCTTTCAGAGGCTCGCTTGACGTATCACTCAATCGAGGCGAATCATCGCTAAGGTGGGTGGCTACGGTGAACTTGTCTTTGCTTAGCCAGCACACTTAAAATATGGAAAGCTACATGCTAGTCGCTAGATGAATCACCCCCTGCGTGCTAATAAGAATACAACGCACCAGGCTAAGGGAATAATCCCAACTTGTATTTCTTGTGCTTGAATATGGAATTGAAACATTGCTTATATTCAGACCCTCGCATGCTACCCTAGATCATGTCGCTCAGGAAGTCCCTTACGGGTGTAGAGGAACTAACATATTCATCCTTAAGCATCCCTACCAAACCGATGTGGGACTAAAGGCTGGTATTTTTTATTTATTTTTTGATCCAACGTAACTTTTGAGACTTTGTGCACACTGCATTGCATATCTTTAGATCCACCATTTTCAACTTCCACCATTTATAAATGGAAGAAATAATACGTCTCCGTAGTTCGATTCACTGATCTTCTGTCATCCAGTCAGAATCTTATATCTTTTTTCAGTAATCACAAGAGCCACTCAAGTTCGGTAAAGACTTATATTAAAAATTGATTATTTGCAAAAAAAAGCAACAGCAGCCAACAATTGCGCCGGCGGTGGCGAGCATTCGAATTGTTGTGATACGAAGTGGAAAGGAAATTAAACAAAATTATGATATGTTTCCAAGTCACCAGACATGGAGGAAATCTGATGAGACTACGAGCGGATATATATATATATATATATATATATATATATATATATATATATATGACTGAACTATGCATGTAAATGTTGCGATCTTCACCATATTATATATACGAGAGGATATGATAGCTAGTATATACTATATTTAGTACTGCTAAGTATTGACCAATATGCAAGCATGCCTGGCCGCTGTGATGAATTTATATATTACATCACTGACTATGTATTATTAATTTCTTTATGTATGAACACAAAATGCATTTGCCAGATTGTTAGCCCTTGAAACTTCTATGTATGTTATTGTTAATCCTAATCTTACATATGGAAACTCATAAAGAAAATGCAGATGTCTCTACATAATTATTTCCCCTTATGTGCTCCCTATGGATTTCTTTCATCTGCTCACAATCACTCTTGCATTTGGCCAAAGTATTAAGTAAGCATTCACTTCATTAGCAAGTGTAGTACATATGGACCATGAACTGGGTCAGCTGGAACGTCAGGTTGAGTCTAGATTTTGCAGCCATGAACTTGAATTTTGTTTCCACATTCATCTAATAGTAATATAAAAACATTTCATAACTTTAAGCATAACTTTTTGTGTTATTGAATATTTATTTTTAGCTTTCAATGAAATAATATTAATTAAGATTCACGGATGTTGAAAATCTATAAATATGCAATAGACAAATAAAATAGTTACAATGAGTCAACTAAAAAAAAATTCTAATTGACGTGTTGGAGCATGAAGACCTGTAACACACCAAAAGATTATGTAGATACTATTTTTCCTTAATAAGATCCTTGTAAAAAAATTCCTTTAAAAGATCCTTGTAAAAGAAAGATTATTCAAGATCATTGTCTAAGAAAAAGAAACTTGTCAATATGATGAATGCTATATGCATGGAACAACAATAGTTAGAAGGTACAATATACTTTAGAGCTTTGTATGAATGATGAGGTGATATACAACATCATGACAAAAACTTCTGCATCAGGTCTATGGTCGAAGTTAGAGGACTTGTATATGATAAAAGTCTTTATCAAAAAAGTTTTACCTAAAGAAGCAACTCGACAGTTTTATGCTGAAGGAAAAGACCATAATTCTACACCGTCTGAACAGCTTTAATAAGATGGTAAGCGACCATCTATCTTTTTAAGTAAACTTGGAGGAGAAACCTAATCACTTTTTCTCCTATCTTCACTTCCATCATCATATACAACTGCACGTCTCATATACAACTGCACTTCTCAATAAAAAGAGCACGAGAAGGCTGAATCCATGTTGATTGTTAATGAAAGGAAAAGAACGAAGAATAAAGGAGGAGGAAAAAGAAACATTGGAAATCCAAATCATCATAACAAGATGGTGATGGATGCAACTCCTGCAAGTAGGTCATATTAAGAACAAATGTCCAAAATACAAGCAGTGGTTAGAAAAAAAAAAGGTAAATAAGTCAGTTCAAACAATTCGAGCCAAACCAGTGTTGCAACGAAAGATGAGGAAGAATTACCTTATGATGTACTTACAATACATAGCTGGAAGGATTTTTTTTATTTTTTTTATTTTTTTATTACAAAGCTTGTAAGCTTGACATGGGACGTTCATATCATGTCTCCAAAAAAGAAGTGGTTCAACACATATAAGGAGCTCACTAGTGGCATTCGTAGGAAATCAAAAATATGGTGTGGTACTGTTACTCGTGCACGTGAGGCACCTTCCTTAATTAAATAAACTAATTTCTCTAGACTTGTTGGACTTGATGCAAGTTTGTTTTATCATAATACAATTTCAAAGATAATTAAAAGTAAATTGGTGGTCATGAAGGGACAACAAATGTCATCAAACATGTGTCCGAATAACAAGACAATGGTTATTGGTGGTACAACTGTCGCTACAGAGAAACAAGTGGAGGATACGACAAAGCTATGATATATGAATCTTGGCCACATGAGTGAGAGAGGGGTTCTTTATTATTGAACAAATTAAAATCCAAATAGTATTTTTCTTTTGTTTATCCGTTCCTAAAGAAAAATTTTGATTTTCCGATTTTTGTTAGATAAACGTCATTGAACGGCATCGTGGCACCCCTTTGCTCAACGCCAGCTATCGAAGAAAGTGATGCTTTCCACACACACATAATCCTCCCTACGTAGGAGCTTTCGCCCATGAACAGTATTAAAAAAACCCTAACGAGGAGACACATTGCCTCTCTGATTAACAAAGGCCGGTACCAAATCCTTCTGACTTTCATTCCTTCTCGATCTCTATTTAAACGACAATTACTTCGCCTTTCTATATTTAAACTCCATCTTTTTTCTCTCGTTCTCAACACTTTTGAGGAGGTGTGATCAACTTGAACACGTGTATATAATTCTAGCCGGACTCCGTGTTGCGAGAAGAAAGGGCTGAAGAAAGGTCCGTGACCAGATGCTAATGGACTACATAGAGAAGCACGGCCATGGAAGCTGTCGAACCCTACCAAAAAATGCCGGTTGGTAATTCATTATTTTGTTAATCTAGATAAGACTAACAAAACATGTCTTGGGCTGAGTGAGTGTCTTCTCTGGAGCCTTTTTGTCTCAACCATAGTACCAAAATATTTAGGTGATGTCATTATTTTGTTATAATGATGCTTGAATTAGGTTTGTAAATTTGATCAGATTGTTTTGTGTAGGGCTTAGGAGACCATAATACAATTACACGGCATCTTAGGGAACAAGTGAGATGATAATTAGAGGAGCAAATTGGCAACATTTTTTACAAAATAACCTTCCATCATCTCTCTCTCTTTTGAAAATACTAGGTGGTCTGCAATCGCAGCTCGCTTGCCAGGAAGAAGAACTGATAACGAGATCAAGAACTACTGGAACACCCACGTCCGGAAAAGGCTGCTCCGCATGGGAGTCGACTCGATCTCTCCACACTCCTCCTCACCAATCCAAGATTGTACGCTGCAGCAGCCCGAGTCGACTTCTCTCGGCTCGTCGGCTTCGAACCGTTCATTAACTCGGAACTCTTTAGAATCGCTTCCAATCTCCTCCAGCAGCAGCAAAACCTCCTAGACCCACAAGTACTCACAAACATCAATTCGCAAAACCAAGACGCATTGCCACAATCATTCCGAGGACCCTCCCAGCCCATGCAAGCCAATGTGGACCAGTTACAACCTGGTCATGCCCAGACCAATATGTGGCGTGGTACTGGGACATTCCAGGGAAACTTGTCGGAAAATCTCGCACCAGCGCCTGTGAATTTTGGGTGCGAGAGTTTGGAGCCATCAGCTACAAATTTGGTATCAGATGATTCGAGCTTCCACTTGCGTAACATCCAGAACTACAACCTGACTGCATCGGTTCTCTCTAAACCCGTTTCGAGCCCGACACGGTTGAACTCCTTGTCGGACACTTGCTTCAACAGTGAGAAGGATAGCTACTGCAGCCAGCTTCTTAGGTTCCAAGTTCCTGATCTATTGGATGTAAGTGAGTTCACGTAGAGATACAATAACGAAATGTGGCGGCGAGGAAATTAAGAGGAGAAGAGGTGGCTTGTGTTTGTAAATGTGAATGCATCATATGTAGAGATACTATAGCAGGCTTTCTTTCTACAGGATAGTTTTGTAAGGAAAAGTGGGCATACTCCACTCTATTTTGTTAACGACAAAATAATCAAACACATAGTAAGTTCCTTTCTCCACTACCACAAAAAAGAAAAAGAAAAAAAACTAACCACAACCCAAACTAAAATGCACTCCACGACTAAGCTAAGCTACTCTGCAACAAAATACTAAGTATGGAACCAGAGGCGGACGCAGAAATTTAAAAGAGAAAAAAAAAGAAAAGAAATATCAAACTTAAATGTAAAAAAATTTAAAATTTTGTTAAATAAAATTTATTACATCAAAAGTTTGTATAGATAAAATTATGAAAGAAAAAAAATAAAATATGATATAAATATGTATATAGAAATTACAAATTTTGAAGAAGACAAAATATAAAATTGATGAAGAAAATTAAAAGAACAAAAATATTTAACTGAAAAATAAAAATTAAGTGGGAACAACTGTTCCAACTCGCTCCCATATAGGTCCGCTCCTGTATAGAACATGAATCCACAACTAAAATATATATATGGAACACAACCCCACCCTTCTATTTGTATCTTTAGATAGTCGCAACTTTCTAGTTGTCTATCAGACTGGATATATGCTCACGTCTGTATTGTTGGTAAATGATGTTCAGGTAGCAGCAGAGGGATTCAAACTTTTCCTGATATGCTTTTTTTGCTATGTCATCAGGCTCATGCCCCATTAAAGTGTTTGCACATTAAAAGAGTATATCTATACCACAAGCTATGCAATCGATCTAACTCGATACGAATCATTGTCGTATTGATACATCTAATGTATCAGTATGATCTCTATTTGACAACCAAAGCAAACTATACTCAATAGAAGTAATCTACACAACATCATAAGCATGGTTTTTTGTGAAAATGTAATCTACTCTATTAAGTTTTATCCGTATTCCTTTCGATACTTTTAAACCAAATTTGTATCCGATAGCTAATAGTATCTGCACAAGCACAATGACCACTAAATAAGCCAAATCACAAACTATTTGGGTCCACCAAAAAAAAAATATTTAAAAAAATATTGTTTTGTCCGTAGATTGATCCGTAGGACCACACGACAACAGTAAAACGGACCTGCTAGCTTGGATCCATCACCATCGAACTCTCGGCCAATGGGAGACCGTCACGTGGTCCAACGGACCAATTTTCTGTCACAACCGACGGGCCAAATAGTGCCGTCCAAATAAAAATACCTTGGAAGGTCTTCAACGCCAAAATTGATCTACCGATCCTCCTTGACTACGTTGCAACTTTGTAGTGTTGCAGTGACTGATCCTGACGAATAATTGATTATAACACTACTGAAATACAATTAAATATCCATGAAAATCAGCATTGAAACAAAAATCCGACGGAAGTCAGAACGATATTCCAGCAAACCATATATGTTGGTGTTTTTCACTTAGCTTTGAAAGTTTTAGTCCCACATTGAAAAACCACCAATGTATATATTTCAATATATAGCTATGCTTAGAATTAAGTGTGAACTTCATAATGACAATCTTTATTTTGTCACCATATCTAGAAAGTTTCTCTTAGGAGCTCAGTCCCGTAAGGACTTAGCGACTCGGGCTCGGACGCAAAGTGGCGCTTTATTGGCACACTTTGCACGTCAGCATCGTCGCATGGTGCTCGTGCGTTCCTTTTATGCATAAGTTGCTAGCTCGGACGCATGCTTCGTGGCGCATGCGTCCATGCGCTATGTGGCCAAGGGCGAGCTGCATGCACAGTTGCTAGCTCGGGCGCATGCTTCATGGCGCATGCGTCAAGGCGCTATTCGGCCAGAGACTATGTGGTCAGGTTTGGATGAGCGAGTTGCATGTCGAGGGGACAGGGTCCGCTATAGGCGGCGCATAGTTTTCTGTGTCTTCCTGAAAATGTGGTGCAAGCGGCTGCTTTCGGAGTTTTGCGGTCTTGTTTTCCTCGTGCAATACGGCGTGACCGGCGGCGCATGCGGCGCGGGCAGCGCATGCGGCTCTAACACCCAGATTTTGGGGGATCTAGTCGGTCAGGGCATATGCGGCCTGGAGTTTTCTCAGGCCGCATAGGTGTTATTTTTCTCTCTATATAAAGGAGCTTCTCTTTCATTTAAGGAGAGAGAAAAAAATATATGGAAAAATCGAGAACACTATATCGCAAATGCGACCCAGAGTGTCCCCCTCCCACATGGTGTTTTCGAGTGTTTTCGAATGTGACATTGAGCATTCCAGAAGTTCATTTGTGAACTTGCTGGTTCCTAGGGGGAGATCGTGTCACGCCCCGATTCCGCAGGGCCGATCGTCCTAGCTTAGCGCCTTGCGGAACCGATCGTCCTCGCATGGACGTGATGTCGTGCAAGTCTAAGTTGCGCTTGCACAAGGCCAAGACTTTAAACAAGGACAAGATAAGCTATTCAGGGTAAGAAGCAGCGGCACAACATAGCAGAAAAGTAAAGAACACAATGGCATAAGAAAATAAGCTCTTTATTGATATTCAAGAAATGTTACAAGCAGCGCTTGGCTGAGATTACAGTTCGTTCAAGCTCTCTCTTTCTTTCTCTCTCTCTCTCTCTCTCTCTTTCTCTCTATCTATTACAATTATGTCGTTCCATACATTATATACATTTATACAAAAGAAGCTCAAAATATCTCGATACGGCTCGATTCCAGATTTTTAGCTCCTGAGGATGAGGATAAGTTATCGCTTCTACGGACGATCCAGTACCTGCGAACAAACAAACTGGTGGGGGATCAACACTTTAAAAAAAGTACTGGTGAGTATAAAAGCAACGAACAGAAACAACACTCTTTAAAACCAACACTAAGTGAGCGTGTGATAAAATATTATATTACTAGTGATCTTGCTATTTTTACTTAGGTTCATTTCATGTAGTACAGAATCAGAGTCGGATTACATCTTTTAAAAATATATCTTTTGGAAACAATTTGCACATTCAATACATTCAAGCATGATATAGGGACAGTGTTCTATCGTGCAGTGTGCAGCATGTATTATGAGCCATATACATTAAATCTTATGAACAAATAGCAGTGATCTAGTGGACTATTCATCTTATACAAGAGGGCAAGAGCATATTCAATTTAAACATGCAAGTCTAGGGGCAGTATATAATTCAAGCATAATCAAAAATTAATACATTACCTATTCAGTGATGTCTTATCCATTGCCGAACGGTTATCCCTGTAACAGACATACAAGTTAGCAACAATTTACATAGACATATAGGTACTCTGGCATGTTCGTCTCTGGATCAAACAGTTAGGTATGCAATAAGGCTAACCTAGCATGCATCATAACAATATGATGGCCCCCGAGTGTTGGATCCCCGGGATCAACAAGTGGAACTTCATGCCTAGGCTTGCTAATGACTTATTATCCTTCTCGTAAATCAAGGACTTCATGCCTCAGGGTATCCAGATCTCTCCCAGACTGAACAATCCCCAGTGTCCCAGGAACCTCTCGAGAGATAAACCTTGTGCACAAGTTATCAAACCAATACATGAATCCACTTCTATCAGATAAAAACTATTATGATGCAAGCAAACAATGAACAAGCAATCTTCTATACTATCTCTTCTCAATCAGATCGTATTGATGTACGACGTTCATAACCATCAATGTACGGGGCAAGTAACCATCGATGTACGGGATACGTAACCATCAATACTCTAGACGAGTTCGAATAATAAATTCTATGTTCAAGCAGTCTAGTTCTTTTAACAAGTAACAAGCAAAAACAGGTCTATAAATCTAGCATATAATTTCTATCTCTTTTAGTATGACAGGGAACAGGCAAAAAATCTCTATTTAAGCAAGCATGGTAGTAGTTCTTATATCTCTTGTATTCTAAGCATGTAATGTCATGCCCCGATTCCGTGGATGTCGTGCGTGCCTAGGTTGCGCAACGCACAAGGCCAAGATTTTTTTTTTTGCATAACGAGCACATATTTGATGTTCTGAGAAATATTTACCATCCGAAAAGAGAAAAAATTGAGTACGCAGATAATTGAAACAAAACATTGAAACATGGAAAAGTTCGCTTTATTGATAATGAACATCTATTACAAACTCTTAAACGAGTCATATAATTGCCGCACGGGCTTACAAAAGTGGACTCAAGATGAGATAGTCGTCATGTACATTACATCATTTTACTAAAGCTTCAAAAGAAAATACCTCCAGGCGGGACTATCGACTTTTCTTGGAGCTGCATGAGTTAAGTGTGCTAGCTCCTGGGTCTTCAAAACACTTCTACTAAGGCACGATCTGGACGTGCCGGTTGGTGGACTGGGATGGGAAGTAGCTTCACCTCCTCGCAGGATTTTTTTGGTGCGGGGAACTTGTTTCAACGAGGGTCGGTACATCGAAATGCACTGGTGAAGGCGAGCTAACCCAACTATACCAATAAACACGTTGTTTATATGAAAGCATGCAAGTTATTTATGGTATTTCTATCTTGCCTTAGTTTATTTTATAAGCAAGCAGTAGATATAAAAATTACTAAATTAAACTTGCCACCGTTCAGTGACTTTTACATGTTCGTCTGAACCACCTGCACAAAACTTACCATGTCCTTCCCTGCCACGAAGACACAAGTTAGCTTGCACAGGTTTAAATATACGTGGGGATAACTGGCAAGATGCCATAATGGATGAGTTATAGTCATAGATGAGGATGGTGTGCAACGCGAAGAAACATGAAGTGCTATACATGCCATCCCGTCTTGTACATAAGACTTATCATAAAGTTTCGTCCGAATCGGATTGGTGCCAATGTCCCAGCGACCGTCCGTAGGAACCATTGACCTTGTGCACAAGTTGTCCGTCATCAACGAAGTTTATACTAAGTTATCAATTGATGAAGTTTAAGGCAACAAGAGTACGAGACAAGTGGCATGGCATAATTCATTTTGCATAGTCTCCCTTATCAGTTTATTGCATAGCAGGTATGTTCTATACATAGCACAATTTATAGAAGAAGTATACATTCTAACTAAAATTGAAGCATAGAAAAAATATTCTAAACGAACTAGCATGCAATAAGATAATCGTTCACAAGTTTATTGACAAGCATAAATAGTCCAAGTTTATTCCTTTTTATCTTGACATCTTTTAGTTATTTTGGTATTGTTTGATCGGGACAAATAAGAAAGCAAAATTTTTAGATGTGAAAACTTGGAAGAAGGGTCAACTGAATCGAATATAGCCACTCACAAGTTGGTTGGTGAAAGAAAGGAAAAAGGTGCTTCAAGACTACGTTCGCACGACGTCTACAACACGATCACCTGCATTGCCACGAACAGCTGATCAATACCTCTTCTACTCTTTCGAAGCTCGGAATTGAAGTGCAGTTCAACGAACGAAAACAATAAAATCTATCGAAACCTTTTAAGAAAACGCAAACAAATTCAAAAACTAACTCAAAGCACGAAAGCAATAAGGCGACAGCAAAAACTAGGCAAGAAAACTTGCAGCGGAGATGTCCCTCTTGACTCTGCCGCTAAGTCTATCCTCGGAGCACGGTCCACTGAATATGGGAATCAATTCCGAAGAAGCAAATCCATAACGAGGATAAGATCTTGATTCAATCTATCCCGATCGAACTATACCGACTTGTATTTCTTAGCCGCACTCCCCGAATAGGGGTAACAGGTCACCACATGTAATTCTACCTTACCATAGCAATAAAACAGAGCAATGTTCAAGAAAATTTTTTACTCTACTCCTTAGCATGGCAGGGGTTTATTCTAATTTTAGCATACAAGAATGGACAAGTTATGAGATTTTATTACTCTTCTTATTAGCATGGTAATGGTTCATTTGATAGCCGTGTATGTGTAACTTAGGATGCTACATTCTATTCGTTTACTTAGCATGGTAAGATTATTTTCAATGACAAGCATTACAAGTTCTCTAGTTAAGCATACAGGTTCTCGTTCTAACATTCCCATGCAAACATTCTCTACTTAGCAACAAGCATTATAAAATTCAGATTTATTATTAAGGAGTACAAAAATCAGAGAATAAAGTTCTGTCCACTCACCCAGATCAATCGTCTTGTGTTTCGATCGGAAAACTCTTCGAGAAGTGTTCCGCTCGAGCCAACAAAGCGATATCTCTTTTACATAGTGCTAACGCGGAGCGGGGCACTACATACTTACCCGCCGAGAAAAAGTTTTGTCCTCGAAACTCAAGGAGAAACTTTCGATATCCAGAGCAGCGATAGTCCTTATCCCTCGCCATCCTCATTCAAAAACTCTAGCAATCAGAACTAAATAAAACTCCAGCAATCATAAATCACATCTCTCAAGCAATAAAGTAATCCATAAAACTTTTGTCGGCATCTTTGAGAATATTTACGGATTCATTGTATGGAACGCACATTACGACAACGACATCAAGTGTCAAAAAAATATCTTGAGTTGAAGCAAAGCAACGAAATGGCCAAAGGATCAAGTTGCTCTGATACCATTATGCCACACCCCGATTCCGCAGGGGCCGGTCGTCCTCGCTTAGCGCCTTGCAGAACCGATCGTCCTCGCATGAGCATGACGTCGTGCAAGCCTATGTTGCTCTTACACAAGGACAAGGATTTAAAAATGACACGATAAGCAATTCAGGATAAGAAGCATCGACACAACATAGAAGAAAAGTAAATAATACAATGGCATAAGAAAATCTCTTTATTGATGTTCAAGAAGTGTTACAAGCGACGCTTGGCCGAGATTACAGTTCTCTCTCTCTCTCTCTCCTCTCTCTCTCTCTCTCTCCCTCTCTCCAATGATGTCGTTCCATACATTATATCCATTTATACAAAAGTAGCTCAAAATATCTCGATACGGCTCAAGGCATCAACTCCAAATTTTTGGCTCCTTGGGATGAGGATATGCTATCGCTTCTACGGACGAGTCAGTACCTGCGAACAAGCAAACTAGTGGGGGTCAGCACTTTGGAAAAAGTACTGGTGAGTATAAAAGCAACGAATAGAAGCAACACTCTCTAAAATTAACACTAAGTATGGATGTGATAAAATATTACATTACTAGTGATCTTGCTACTTTTACCTAGGTTTATTTCATGTAGTACAAGATCATAGTCGGATTACTTCTTTCGAAAACATATCTTTTAGAAACAGTTTACAGATTCAAGCATGATATAGGGACAATGTTCTATCATACAGTGCGCAGCATGTATCATGAGCCATATACATTAAATCTTATGAACAAATAGCAGTGATCTAGTGGATTATTTATCTTATACAAAAGGGCAACAACATATTCAAGTTAAAAATACAAGTCTATGGGCAGTACATAATTCAAGCATAATCAAAAATTAATACATCACTTATTCAGTGATGTCTTACCCATTGCAGAACGGTTATTCCTGCAACAGACATATAAGTTAGCAACAATTTACATAAATATATGGGTACTCTGGCCTGTTCGTCTCTGCATCAAACAGTTAGGTATAAAAGAAGGCTAACCTAGCATGCGCCCTAACTATATGATGGCCCCCGAGTGTTGGATTCCAGGGATCAACTGTAGTGCCCCGCTCCACATTGGCACTATGTACAAGAGATATTACTTTGCTGGCTCGAGCATGAGCCTTCTCGAAGAGTTCTCCAATCGAAACACGAGACGATTGATCTGAGTAAGTGGGCAGAACTTCATTTTCTGATTCTTGAACGCCTTAATAATGAATCTGAGTTTTATACTACTTATTCTAAGGAGATAGTTTTCACAAGAAGAATGATAGAACCTGACTCTGCAATAGTTTTCATAAGAAGAATGATAGAACCTGACTCTGCATGCTTAATAAGAGAACTAGTATTGCTTGTCTAATGAATGAACCATTGCCATGTTAAGAAAAGATAAAAATA
Source organism: Iris macrosiphon (assembly GCA_036927795.1). Classification (NCBI taxonomy): domain Eukaryota; kingdom Viridiplantae; phylum Streptophyta; class Magnoliopsida; order Asparagales; family Iridaceae; genus Iris; species Iris macrosiphon. Next base: position 163,944,858 of record JAYESA010000003.1, read on the forward strand.
TTGAATGCTAAGTTACACGATCACCGCTATCGAACGAACCTTGCCATGCTTAGTAAAAGTATAGAATGTTGCATGCAGGTTACACTGACATGATTATTGAACGAACTACTGCCATGCTAATAAGAAGAGTAAAAGACTTGCTTGGACTTGTAAATCTATCGTATGCTAAGTAAGAGTAGTATTTGCATGCTTAGTTATAAAAGAGATAGAATAACTGCTGAGATGCTTGCTTCAATGAAGATTTCTTGCATGTTCCTTATTGTACTGAAATAAATAGAAATTGCATGCTAGATTTATATAATTGTTCTTGCTTGTTACTTGTTAAAAGAACTAGACTGCTTGAATATATTTCATTGATCGCACTATAAAAGATAGAACCTTGTGAATAACTAGAACTGCTGCATCGAGACTAATAGTCTACCCTGAGGCTTGAATAGTCCTTATTTACGGAAGGGTGTGCTATTAGGTAAGAGAATTGAGAGCTCTGGCTATATCGCTTGATTGAAAAGTATGCTCGTTCATGAACATGTGCATCCAAGAGATTATCTGATAGGAACTTGCATTCATGTATGTGGTCTGGACAACTTGTGCACAAGGTTTATCTCTCGAGCGGTTCCTAGGGCACTGGGGATCGTTCGGCCTAGGAGAGATATGGATACCCTAAGGCTAGAAGTCCTTATTTACGGGAGGGTATATATAGGACTATTAGTGAGATGGGCTTGTACGTCCCAATTGCTAATCCCGCAGAGGGGAATATCATATAGTTAGGGCGCATGTTAGGTTATCCTTCTTGCATACGTAACTATTTGATGCAGGGGCGAACATGAAATAGAACCTTACTCATATATGCAAATTGTTGCTAACTTGTATGTCTGTTGCAAGGATAACCGTTCGACGATGGGTAAGGATCACTGAATAAGTGATAACTTGTATTCCTTATGTTTCTTATCATAAATGATAAATGAGATGTATCTGTTTTACTTGAATATGATGTTGTCCATTGAACTGGATTGAATAAGTCCAATAGATGCACACTGTCTTGCATACGATGAATAGTCTACTAGATTATTGCTATTGTTCCTAAGAGTTAATGAATATGTGTCACGCCCCGCTCCCAGAATACTGGGTAAATATGGGACTGACATGGCCAAATGCACCTTGCAGAATACTAAAGTAAGCTGCAATATGTTAAGGATATCTAGAAGATAAATGGGTTAACTCTAGCATGCTATAACATCAGTCCTAAGACCGACAAATCATATTATCTCAATCTAGCAACACAAGTACAAGAGTATATTATATATGAAAGTAAAAAAAGGTATCTCAAATTACATGTCACATATGATCATGAAGCTAGTGAATGCAAAATGCTGCACTAGCAGAGTTTAAATATACATGATTTAAATATACCAGCCATGGTCTAATATATACATCATGTTGACCAGAGTCTCAAAAATATAAGGAGCTAACTCTGCCTCTTGCTAAACACCACAAAATAAAGTAATCAATACGAGGGGTAAAAGAAAGGAAAACCCACTCGCAAGTTTCAGCCACAGTCCTACGAGTGCGAGCCATCCTGCTGGAAGCATGGAGGATCCTGGTTCTCTTTGGGGTAACCTGGCCATGCAAAGCAAGTGGGGTCAGAACCCCAAACAACAAGTACCATAAAGGATCTCGAGTTGATAGACCAGACACATCACAATATAAGCAGGAAGAGACATATAAAAAATAAATGCAGATCAAGACTTGTACGGTACCAACATACTTGTCTTAAGAATAATACTGAAAGAACTAATAATAAGTACAGAAATAAAAGTAAGGCGACGAGCGGCAAGAGAGCATAGGAACTACTTTGGATCGGGACCACAACCTTAAACCAAATAAGGACCAGGGTTGCAGACCTTCACCCAAGCAGAACTTAGCTCCCTAACCACGTGCCGAGAGAACATAAAAACAAGAAGAGCGAGCTATAAAGAGAGTAACATCATTTATCGAACGGCCAAACAACTTTACGGCTTGCTACGACTAACTAGCTAGGGTTATCACAAGCCCTAATTACTAGAAATACATTGCTAAGAATATTTCTACCACCGGTACTGCAGTCAACCCGAATGGCCAATGGTATGCTTGTCTAGTAAATTAAATGCACATTCAACCATACAACAACATAACTTTTTACTTGTCACAAACAGAAATTGAACTTGTAAGCATAAACTTGAACGTGAAATCATAAACTTTCTTTACAACATAAACTTGTATAAAAACTTGTCTTGTAAGTGTCGTAGCACGCATAAACTTGGTCAGTCATTGAGCCCTTGACTAGAAGGGTTGTCCATGCCGCATGGGGCCCTTAGGGATCGGGGTAGCCGGTAGCACAATATTCTTCCCTCCTAATGATCAAGGTGAATCTTATCTTGTTTAATCATTGTTAAATTATTTCAAGTTCTCGAGTCTTGGACACTTGAGAACTCCCTAAAATGACGAGTCGCAAATACGAGATTTTTATGAGTTATCATATTCGCGATATGCGATACACTGGACAATACACACACTCGATTGCTCGATGCAAATGCAATAGATTTCATACACAAACATTTCCACGATTTCGTGAGTATTGTGAACTTGTACATAAACTGGTCTTGTGAACTCACAAGCAAAACTTGTCTGGTATCATAGATTTGTATCGACATAAGAAAGCATGCAACAATAACCACAAAAAGGAATTACTAAAAGACAAGAAAGTAACAGGGAACACAAAATACACACAAGAATTCCTGGCCGCATGGACTCTCTGGCCGCATGCACCCACTGGCCACGTGGACTCTCTAGCCGCATGTGCCCACTGGCCGCATGGACTCTCTGGCCTCATGGACTTACTGGCTGCATGGACTCTCTGGCCGCATGGACTTACTTTTGGACTTAGCGAATTTTTATTCTTCAACGAGTATGTACTAATAGGCAATCATGCGTCCAACAAGATGGACGCATACTGTTAGCATGTGGCAAGAGTTCATGCCGCATAACCCTCTCGGGCCGCATGGCACTCTCGGTCGCATGGCTCGCTGGCCGCATGAAAACTTTGTCTTCTCCAACAGCAAGTTCAGTCATGGCCGAAACTCCAAAAAATAAAAAAAATTATTTTTTTTCATAAAAACTCTATTTTTACTCTAAATCAAGTGAAACAAAATCTCTAACATAAGGAACCACTAGTTTTTGAAAACACTAAGGTTTAATAGATTAAAACCAAGAAAAACTCATAGAACACATAAAAATTCTAAATTTAAAACTCATATCTACAAAAATATATACATCAAAATCCAAAATTCCAATAACTAAACATGAACAGCAACTCAAGGAGAACATTTTTCATCAAATACATTTTAAAATAACAATATATATAAAAATACAAAAATCTATGATTTTACTATTGAGCAAGATGTACTTGCCTTGGTGGCTCCTAGCCTCTACCTCGCACGGTCCAATTGCAGTAACTTTTCCCTTAAGATTAGGGTTAGAGGGAGCTAGAGGGAGAGGAGGAATGAGGGAAATAAAATGAAGAAGAAGAAGAGGTGAGAGAAAAGCTATATATATACTAAGAGAGGATAAAAGAGGGTTAGTCATGGGTTCACCCAAAATGAACCGAACCAAGGGTCTATTCTACATGCTGGTCCTAAACCGGGTCTTTGGCAATGTCAATGGGTATTCTATTGGTCTCGGGTAGTCTCTCTCTCAACAAAAAATTAAAATAATAATAAATTACAGGAACCAACATAAGAAATACAGCATGAATGTATAATCAAGAAAAATTAAATTCTAAATTTTTTAAGAAATACTAAATATGGGATCGGGTGCGGTAATATGGCTCATGATACATGATGTGCACTGCATGATAGAGCACTATCCCTATAGCATGCTTGAATGTATTGAATGTGCAAAATATTTTCAAAGATATATTTTCGAAAGAAGTAATCTGACTCAAATCTTGTGCTGCATGTAATGACCTAGGTAAAAAGTAGCAAGATCACTAATAATATAATATTTTATCATATACTTACTTAGTGTTGGTTTTAAAAATGTTGCTTCTGTTTGTTGCTTTTATACTCACCATTAATTTTTCCAAAGTGCTGACCCCCACAAGTTTGCTTGTTCCAAGGTACTGGATCGTTCAAAAAAGCTATAGCCGAGCCTCATCCCCAGGACCCAGAAATCAGGAGTCAATGCCTTGAGTCGTATCGAGATATTTTGAGCTACTTTTGTATAAAGGGGTGTGATGTATGGAATGATATCATTGTAATCGAGATAAAGAGAGCTTGAGCGAATTGTAATCTCGGTCAAGCGCCGCTTGTAACACATCTTGAATATCAATAAAGAGTTTATTTTCGTATGATATTGTGTTCTTTACTTTTCTGCAATATTATGCCGATGCTTCCGTCTTGAATAGCTTACTTGTCCTTGTTCAAAGTTTTGGCCTTGTGCAAGCGCAACTTAGGCTTTCACGGCATCACGCCCATGCGAGGATGATCGGTACCATGTGAGGACGATCGGCCCCTTACGTGAATCGCGGATTTACATCAACAAGTGGAACTTCATGCCCAGCCTTGCTAATGACTTATTACCCTTCTCATAAATCAAGGACTTTATGCCTCAGGGTATCTAGATCTCTCCCAGGCCGAACGATCTCCAGTGCCCCAGGAACCGCTCGAGAGGTAAACCTTGTCCACAAGTTGTCAGACCAATGCATGAATGCACTTCTATCGGATAAAAACTATTATGATGCAAGTAGACAATGAACAAGCAATCTTCTATACTATCTCTTCTCGATCAGATCATATTGATGTACGACGTTCATAACCATTATTGTACGAGACACGTAACAATCGATGTACGAGGTTCGTAACCATCAATACTCTAGACAAGTTCAAATGATAAATTCTATGTTCAAGCAGTCTAGTTCTTTTAACAAGTAACAAGCAAGAACAGTTCTATAAATCTACCATGCAATTTCTATCTCTTTAAGTACGATAGGGAACAAGCAAGAAATATTTGTTTAAGCAAGCATGGTAGTAGTTCTTCTATCTCTTGTATTCTAAGCATGTAATTCTACCTTATAGCAATGAAACAACATTATTCAAGCAAACTTTCTACTCTACTCCTTAGCATGGCAGGGGTTCATTCTAATTTTAGCATACAAGAATGGACAAGTTATGACATCTTATTACTCTTCTTATTAACAGGACAATTATTTGTTTAATAGTTGTGTCCGTGTAATTTAGCATGCAATATTATATTCTTTTACTTAGCATGGCAATGTTCTTTTCAATTACAAGCATTACAAGTTCTCTAGTTAAGCATACTAGTTCTCGTCCCATGCGAACATTCTCTACTTATCAACAAGCATTATAAAAATCAGATTTATTATTAAGCCATGCAAGAATCAGAGAATAAAGTTTTGCCCACTCACCCAGATCAATCGTCTTGTGTTTCGATCAAAAAATTCTTCGAGAATGGTTCCGCTCGAGCCAACAAAGCGATATCACTTGTACATAGTGCCAACGCGGAGCGGGATACTATAAATCGTCTGTACGGTGAACCTTGCTTTGAGCAACGATAGTTTTGACCACCCTAGCAAGGAGCTTTTTTCAGCTTTTTCTTTGCTCGTTTATTCTCATTGTAGAGTCTACGAACGTAAAGGAAAAAACATTTTTCTTGTTGCTTGTTATAATCGAACTCAGTTTGTAACATGTTCTTGTTGGTGCTTCGTTGGAATCGAGAAATATCAGATGAGAAACTCTTGTGTAAATCTCTGATCTCGACGACCACTTGGGTTCCAATAGAGGGTGGACCTTCGTGTCTCGCTAGTAGCTCCGCTATGGCCCCCGTTCTATTATCTTTGATCCGTATCGGACTAACAATATGCATGCCAGACACTAGTATTATGTCGTTGTTTCGTTTCTATCATCATTGCTTCAAAGCTCGGTAACCCGCAGGAAAGCCAACGACGAACCAACAACGGAAGGTCTAACTAAGCTAGTATTGGTTTTTTATATAGCTATGAAGTATATGTCGTTAATATGTCCCTAGTATGCAATACATAGCGACATAAAGCAACTTAATTTTACTTCACTAGTCAGTCACCTAAAGCAGCATAAGTTATGCTCTAGGCTTTAAATTTTTATTAATTTGGAGCCGAGGGCGGAGTTTGAAGTTTGAACTAGAGTGAGCTAGGTTAGATTGGGGTGGACTAGGATATCCCTTGTGCTCGAAACTAAAACCAAGTAAGAGGCACTTGGTTGATCGGGCTGTCACCTTTGTGCGCTCAATCTCAAGAAGAAGGACAAAACAAGTGCATCCAAAAGTCCAAAGTATACTGTAATCAAGAGAACACGAATAAAGACTCTCATGAGGTATCCTACCAGATAAAACAGAGGAAGGAGTGATATTAATAAGATTAACAGAAGTAACAATGGCTTCTGCCCAGAACTTTTGAGAAACAGAAGAGGATAACAAGATAGCACGAGCAATTTCAAGAATATTATGATGTTTACGCTCAGCTATCCCATTTTGTTCATGAGTATAAGGGCAGGACTACTGAAAAAGGGTATCGTGAGATTGTAAGATAGATCGCATCCTAGCATTGAATTGAGTATGAATCATAATAGTAAACGTCCTATAAATGGTTGGAAGATCAGAACGGTGACGCATAAGATAGACTCAAGTATAGCAAGTGTAATCATCAATAAAGCTCACGTAGTAGACAAAATCACTCATAGATGGGATAGGAGCAGGTCCCCATATGTCAGAATGAACTAATTCAAAAATACTACTAGAATTAGATAAACTCTTAGAAAAATATAGGACTATATGTTTTGCCAACTTACAGTCCATACATGTGGATAGAGAAGAGAAAGAACCACGTCCAAGAGCTCCACTGTGAAATAAATTATTTATCTGAGGTTGTCTATATGGAGCCCCTCCAGGTATATGGCAATGAGAACAAATCATACCAGACCGCTGACGAGCATAGCAGGCAATAGCATAATGACCATGCTTTTTGCAATAGGTACATAGAGGATTTTTTTTTGGATTTTTAACGAATTAATAGAATACTATAAGATTATGAAATTGTCATGATGTTTGCTTTTGTAGCACATGTACGAAGAAAAAGTAAAATTTCTTTAAACCGGAGCTGCTTCTTGCTTCAGGTCTTTGACAGGAGTAGGTGCGGCCATATGAGAAGCTCGTTGCTTACTGCTTGCGGTCTCTGAGAGGAACATGTGCCGGCTTTGAAAGGAGTTCGCTACTTGCGGTTGCTGGCGAAGGCGGTGGAGTTGGTCCTTTGCTCGACTTTAGGTTAAATTCTAACTATCAGCCCAAAGTCGAGAGCAAGGCCTGGGTGAACTCACCTAACAATCAGTCAATACTGCTCTAGGAGAAGGTAGAGGCACGTTAGATCCTACCGAAGAAATTGACGGCAACGCCAGGAGATGACGACCTAGAGTTTGGTCGGTGAAGACGATGAAGCGGAGGATTAAAAAATCCTAGGCTCTGATATCGTTAAACAAATCAACAATATTAATTTTTATTAATGGATCATGTAAAAAGTCTTACAACTATGAATATATATAGTGGGAGAACGGATCCATGTCCGTATAGGAGGAGGAGAAGAAATATGTATCCATATAGAAGAAGAATATAATCCTAAATCTAATTAATATCTAATCATAATCAACTATAGGCTCATATTCCTACATGAGCCAATGCACATGTGGACCAATAGGAATAAAGTGTACTAGTGCACATGGGTGCACATGGGATGTAGGAATCCATTCCTATTGGTCCACATGTGCATGGCTCATATAGGAATATAAGCCTTTGGCTCATATCCCGTTTACCCATATATATATATATATATATATATATATATATAATAATTTTCGGTGGGCTCCATTCCACCTGAACCTTAAGGGTCTGCTTGGCAATTGTGGGAGTAGTGGTTATGAGGTATTTTTAGAGTGCCGGTTATGAACAGTTATTAGGGGTCTATTTTTGAGTAGTTTTAAGTAGCGGCTTTTAAATCAATCCAATACATGGTTGATAACGAGCGGTTTTGAAAGTCTTTTACAAGAATAAACGAAATAAAATAATAAAATCCCTCAAAATCTATCGATTTTTGGAGTTTATAAAGTCACCCAAAATTATATTACACTGATTTTGGGAGTTTTTTGAGCCGAGCAAAACCAGTGCCTCATAAAAGTTACCAAGCAGAGGTTTTTATAAACGGTCGGTTCAAAAAATACCCCAAAACTAGTAAAAACACGGTTACCAAGCAGACCCTAAAGTATCTCCGCTCTTGTTTGGAGCTTCTCTCGAGCTCTCGCCTGTCGGCGAGCGTCCCCTCTCCTCTTTGATCATCAACCCTCCCCTCCCTACTCTGGCAGGGTGTCGGCCCCTCTCCTCTTTGATGTGTGCCAACAAGTGATGACCACCACCTGCTCCGATGAGTGGTCAACTTCGACTGCAGCCCGCCCCCAACGTGCAATGACTACCTCCTGCATCAACCCTCTCAGGTAACCATTTTTCGATCCTCCAAGGTATAAACCTAAACCCTAATTTATCTTTTTTATTTAATTAACGTTTAGAGTAATAATTAATAATATTTATTATATATATATATATATATATATATATATATATATATATATATATATATATATATATATATATATATATTTGTCTAAGTATGGTTAAATTCAATTATTCATGTTGTATTAGGTTATTACATTAGACTAGTGCTAAATTGTCACGCCCCAGTCCCAAAATATCGAGGGACCTGATGCGTGATTATGGCCAGCAGCATGCACCGATGGACCAACCCAATTTAATGGATCCATCGGGCATACTTAAGCTGTATATAAGGTCTATAACAATAAGTCAGAACTAATCTCATCCACAGAAAAGAATATAAATTAACAGCAATAAAGAATGTAAATTAAACATCCAGTCTCAGCAAAGTATTCGGGGAACAACCCGATATAAGTCTGGTACAATGATCTCATAAACAGAAATTAAAGAGTTTAATTAAACATGAAATAACGACTGAGCATGGCGAAGCAATGGTTCAGGAGAAGTCCTCAGCGATCACCTCGTCTTCAGCTACGGGTACTGTTTCGTGAAGAGCACCTGTTCCGTAGACCTCTGGATAAACCTCGTCTGCAAATCCTGGGGAAATAATCCGGATCCAGGTCCTCAGAGGACATAGCAAGGTACAAGAAAACACAAGCCAAAATAAATGCAGTAAAGCAGTTAATGAAACAATAGGGTCAACTATATAACCATCTATGTGAAATGCAAGTTGAGAGCATCACTAAACTTAGGCTGATACCACTACAAGCTCTGTGTCTGGGAGCCGGTAGCAGCTATACTATGAATTTTACTATGTGTTTACTATGAATTTATATATATAATCAGCCTGTAGCCTGTGTGTCTCTCCCCACCCAATGTAATCATACATATCATGTCCACGATGCCTCATGTCCACGTCACGTACGATCATATCTAATGCAGTAAGTCATACCATATCTATGAACATAATGTCTAGGAATGTAATGTCTAAGTCATAAATCCTGGAACCTACTCAGAATCACCTTGAATATTTCAGGAAGATTCTGTCTCATGCTCTGTGTCAGGTGTCCTGGGTAATAAGTACTTGATAGGGCAAGTACAAGAATATAAATGTCACGATTTCCATCTCTAAATGACATTGCCCAACCCCGCGTACGGTGTTGGCACCCGACTATGATCGGACGCTAAGCAAGTCACACGGCCCTAGGGTTGAGCAAGTACAATAATCACAGGAAAATAAATCAAGAGAAATGAATCATTAAACTGCTTTTGTGGCAAGGTACACTTGCCTGGATTTCCGGTTCCAGTTGTCACTTGGGCTTCAGTTGGGATTGCAGGCAGTACTCCGGCTGCTGAAACAAATATCACCATCAGATTCAGAAAATGTCAATCAGCTAGAAACGCCTGTCCTTGAGTCCAGTTTGGAGACAAGGGCAAAAACGTCAATTTCGGGCCAAGGCGGGGTCCAGATGTGGGCCGCTTTGTACCGAAAAACGCGTCAGGGTCAAAGGTCTCCAAATCAGTCCAACTTAATGTCAACAGGTCAGGAACGATGATACGAACCCAACGGAACTTCCAGAATTGGATTCCGATGAGCCGTTCTCAAAATCGCCCGTCGAGTGGAGCCTGTGGGGCCCACAACACGCGATTTTGTCAACGTTCTCAGAATCGAACCAAACTTGACCCACAGGACCAGCGTATTGCTACGAGTCCAATGGCGCAAGTTTCGTCTCGATCTGACTTGTGTACACTAAGTTACAGCGAGTTTCAGAAAGTACGGATACGGGGCGTTGTCCGCGGATACGCACTGATTCCGGTGTGCACGCACATCCGAATCAGCTTCTGCGAAAGCCCACACGTCCGTATCAACGACGCTGACGTATCGGTGATGACCGCACGTGACCAAGTCGTCCCGTTTGGCGGGGCGTACTCGATTCCGGGGTGAATCAGAGTCTGGTTTTTTTTCCTGTTTTTGGATCGCGATGTGCGATCACCACAGGACGCGATGCCCCGAGCGGTTTGTCCGGGCACCGAGAGGGTCATGCAGGCTACACGATAAAACTTACGGAATCGAATTCCGAGCTACGAGCAAGAAGTTATGAATACCTGAAGTGGGTTCCGTAAACCTGAAAATCTCGTGTCCGTCTTGTGTCCAAATCGTGTCGGGTTTAGGGTTTACTGTTCCTGTGTCCTGGGTTGTGTCCGACCGAGTCTTCTGTGTCCGATTCTAGGGTTCACTGTGTAAGGCCACTGGGAGCGGGGATTCAGGCCGGCGGAGGTCGGCGACGGCTTGGGAAGGTCCAGGGCGGCCGGGCGGCGAGGTCCGGAGGTGGAGATGTGGCTCAGGCGGCCGGCGCTGTAGGGTCTGAGGCTGGACGGCGGGTTCTGTGGAGGACGGTGCAGGCGGAGGGAGGAGTTAGGGTTCGGCCGGACGGCTCGTCGGGGAAGATGGGTCGAGCGGACGGAGCTGGGACGGAAGAGGGGATTTCCGGCGGAGCCGAGCGGGGACAGCGGAGGCTAGGGGTCGGCTTATATAGAGAGATGGGGAGGTGGATGGCCGGCGGTTGGCCGGAAGGGGAAGGGAGAGGTCGGTCGTCGGTTACAGAGAGGGGAGAGGAAGAGCTGGGGAGGCTATCGCCGGCGGCGGGTTGGCCGGAATGGGAAACGAGGGGTCGGGGAGAGGCGGTTCGGGAGAGAGAGGGTTGCGGGTCGGTTAACGGGCGGGTTCGGGTCTGATGAACCCGACCCGACCCGACAACAATGCGGGCTGGGCCGCCCATTGGGCCGGGTTGGTGAGTTTAAATAATCTATTAACTAATAAATAATAAAATCATTAAAAATTAATAATTAATTAAATAATTAATTCTAGGTGTTTAAAAATAGGTCCAAGTCCCAATAAATTCTAGAAAAATTACCCTATGTCTAGATTTTCATTTTACACCATAAAATATTATTTTCATAATATTTTAATATTATTTATTATCAATTAAAAATTATTGAATAATTAAAACACTGGTATTTAATTACAGGAAAATTCCAGAAAATCCCAGAAAATTGTGATAAATCAAAATTTTAAATTTATGAAAATCAGGGGGATTACAATACACCCCCCTTAAGAGGATTGCGTCCTCGCAATCAAAGATTAACCGGTCAACAGAGATGACACAGTTGCAACTATTGTTCGAAACACATCAAAATCAAGGAGCACCTAGGAAAAATTATTTTCCTAAGCATTAAAAGTTATGCAATTTCCCAAATGAGGGAAATCTAGAAAATTACAGTTTTTTTTATAAAACCAGGTTATCTTTCAAAACTTATCAGGTTATCAATTATAAAACATTCTGATTTATTGGCAAGTTCAAAAATAAATTACTAGGTTAACACTAGTTTATCCTTTATAAAACATTTTAGACTAACAATTTTAAAACATTCTAGGTTATTATCAAGTTCAAAATTTCTAAGTTAACACTAGGTTATCAATTATAAAACACTCTAGGTTGTTTGCAAGTTCAAATTAAATTACTAGGTTAACAAGTTAAAATTTTCCAGGTTAGGTCTAGGGTCACGAACCAGCAGGCACAAAATAATGCAAAACTAGAAACAGAAACTATAAAAACTTACGCGCATTTGCTACTCCTTGGTTCTGCGCGTCTCCCACAGTCATTGCGAAAACTTGGCCGCGTCCTGGTGGATTCCTCTGCTGCTGCTGCTGCTGCTGCTGGGCTTGTTGGAAGAGTGCTGCCTGCGGTGCCAAGGGTGGCCTTGGTTGATACCCTCCTGGTGCTGGTAGAGCTTGTTGGTTTATCCTTGGTACTCCTCCTCGATGATAAGGACAATCCTTGGCTAAATGTTGATTGGTTCCACAAATCAAGCACAATCCCAACTTGCGTCTGCAGTCCTTCTCTAAATGGCCTATCTTGCCACAGTATTGACATGTAGGTACTGTCTGCGGAGAGGCTCTGGGTTGCTGGTATATGTGAGGCCTCTTTGCAGCTTCTTCTTGTGGTGCTTTGGCTGCTGTAGAAGACCGTTTCAGACCGGTCTCTCTCCTGGTGACGCGTTCCATGCGTCGTGCTGCAGCGAGAACGTCCGAGTACGAAGTGGGTGCGACAGATCCAATTAGCTTCTGCAACTCGATGTTAAGGCCGTCGAAAAACTTTTCGGCCTTCTCTTCTTCTGTTGGGATTAATGCTGGGGCGAAGCGACTCAGACGAATGAACTCAGCGTTGTACTCTTCCACCGTCATAGCTTCCTGAGTGAGGCGATTGAACTTGTCCCTCAGTTCTGATCGAGCGATAGCTGGTATGTACATCTCCTGGAAGAGTCTGGAGAACTCTTCCCAAGTAACTCGATCTGGTCCGAGCCTGGTCTCTTCAGATAACCACCAGTGATGAGCATTGTCCGTCAACTGCATTCTGACGGCGGTCATCCAACGTTCTCTTGGAAGTTCAGCTGCTTCCAACTGGTGTTGTATATTGGTGAGCCACTCATGCACTTCAGTTGGTCCTTCTTTGCCCGAAAAGGTACGAGGCTTGAGTTGACGGAAGTCAGTGATAGACCCCGTTGCTGGTCGCCTAACTTGTGGGTTCACTTGCTCCAATGCATTTACTAGGCTGGTTCTCAGGTACTCTGCCTCCTGACGATGCGCCTCCTGATGAATTTGTTGTTGGGCTTGCATCATTGCGTAGATCATTTGAAATATCTGCTGCCCGTCTATAGGTTGCCCTTGTGGGAATACGGGCATCGGTGGAACGAAATGCGGAGGCGGCGGGATGTCATCACGCCGGAACCTTGAATCATGCGGTGCTTCTTGATCGTTTTGAGAAGATTGCCCTCGGTCTTCGGGTGTCACTCCTTCATCATAAGTGACCACAGCATCGTGTGGTGTACTCAAGGGATTCTCATCTCCACTTCTTGGATCCATTAGTCTGCATCAAAATAAAACATAAGAAGCGCACTGGATTCAAGGCAAGATGCAAGTCAAAAGTTAATTTGAATACGATACAGATATCAAGAACGTTTCAAGCAAGTGGATGAGATACTAAAAACTTATCCTATTCTTATTTGCAGGTCTGTTCGGTCCCTAAGTTGAAACCGAACAATTTAGTCGTTGACCTGCATGGGCCACCACAAAAACCATGTCACGCCCCAGTCCCAAAATATCGAGGGACCTGATGCGTGATTATGGCCAGCAGCATGCACCGATGGACCAACCCAATTTAATGGATCCATCGGGCATACTTAAGCTGTATATAAGGTCTATAACAATAAGTCAGAACTAATCTCATCCACAGAAAAGAATATAAATTAACAGCAATAAAGAATGTAAATTAAACATCCAGTCTCAGCAAAGTATTCGGGGAACAACCCGATATAAGTCTGGTACAATGATCTCATAAACAGAAATTAAAGAGTTTAATTAAACATGAAATAACGACTGAGCATGGCGAAGCAATGGTTCAGGAGAAGTCCTCAGCGATCACCTCGTCTTCAGCTACGGGTACTGTTTCGTGAAGAGCACCTGTTCCGTAGACCTCTGGATAAACCTCGTCTGCAAATCCTGGGGAAATAATCCGGATCCAGGTCCTCAGAGGACATAGCAAGGTACAAGAAAACACAAGCCAAAATAAATGCAGTAAAGCAGTTAATGAAACAATAGGGTCAACTATATAACCATCTATGTGAAATGCAAGTTGAGAGCATCACTAAACTTAGGCTGATACCACTACAAGCTCTGTGTCTGGGAGCCGGTAGCAGCTATACTATGAATTTTACTATGTGTTTACTATGAATTTATATATATAATCAGCCTGTAGCCTGTGTGTCTCTCCCCACCCAATGTAATCATACATATCATGTCCACGATGCCTCATGTCCACGTCACGTACGATCATATCTAATGCAGTAAGTCATACCATATCTATGAACATAATGTCTAGGAATGTAATGTCTAAGTCATAAATCCTGGAACCTACTCAGAATCACCTTGAATATTTCAGGAAGATTCTGTCTCATGCTCTGTGTCAGGTGTCCTGGGTAATAAGTACTTGATAGGGCAAGTACAAGAATATAAATGTCACGATTTCCATCTCTAAATGACATTGCCCAACCCCGCGTACGGTGTTGGCACCCGACTATGATCGGACGCTAAGCAAGTCACACGGCCCTAGGGTTGAGCAAGTACAATAATCACAGGAAAATAAATCAAGAGAAATGAATCATTAAACTGCTTTTGTGGCAAGGTACACTTGCCTGGATTTCCGGTTCCAGTTGTCACTTGGGCTTCAGTTGGGATTGCAGGCAGTACTCCGGCTGCTGAAACAAATATCACCATCAGATTCAGAAAATGTCAATCAGCTAGAAACGCCTGTCCTTGAGTCCAGTTTGGAGACAAGGGCAAAAACGTCAATTTCGGGCCAAGGCGGGGTCCAGATGTGGGCCGCTTTGTACCGAAAAACGCGTCAGGGTCAAAGGTCTCCAAATCAGTCCAACTTAATGTCAACAGGTCAGGAACGATGATACGAACCCAACGGAACTTCCAGAATTGGATTCCGATGAGCCGTTCTCAAAATCGCCCGTCGAGTGGAGCCTGTGGGGCCCACAACACGCGATTTTGTCAACGTTCTCAGAATCGAACCAAACTTGACCCACAGGACCAGCGTATTTCTACGAGTCCAATGGCGCAAGTTTCGTCTCGATCTGACTTGTGTACACTAAGTTACAGCGAGTTTCAGAAAGTACGGATACGGGGCGTTGTCCGCGGATACGCACTGATTCCGGTGTGCACGCACATCCGAATCAGCTTCTGCGAAAGCCCACACGTCCGTATCAACGACGCTGACGTATCGGTGATGACCGCACGTGACCAAGTCGTCCCGTTTGGCGGGGCGTACTCGATTCCGGGGTGAATCAGAGTCTGGTTTTTTTTCCTGTTTTTGGATCGCGATGTGCGATCACCACAGGACGCGATGCCCCGAGCGGTTTGTCCGGGCACCGAGAGGGTCATGCAGGCTACACGATAAAACTTACGGAATCGAATTCCGAGCTACGAGCAAGAAGTTATGAATACCTGAAGTGGGTTCCGTAAACCTGAAAATCTCGTGTCCGTCTTGTGTCCAAATCGTGTCGGGTTTAGGGTTTACTGTTCCTGTGTCCTGGGTTGTGTCCGACCGAGTCTTCTGTGTCCGATTCTAGGGTTCACTGTGTAAGGCCACTGGGAGCGGGGATTCAGGCCGGCGGAGGTCGGCGACGGCTTGGGAAGGTCCAGGGCGGCCGGGCGGCGAGGTCCGGAGGTGGAGATGTGGCTCAGGCGGCCGGCGCTGTAGGGTCTGAGGCTGGACGGCGGGTTCTGTGGAGGACGGTGCAGGCGGAGGGAGGAGTTAGGGTTCGGCCGGACGGCTCGTCGGGGAAGATGGGTCGAGCGGACGGAGCTGGGACGGAAGAGGGGATTTCCGGCGGAGCCGAGCGGGGACAGCGGAGGCTAGGGGTCGGCTTATATAGAGAGATGGGGAGGTGGATGGCCGGCGGTTGGCCGGAAGGGGAAGGGAGAGGTCGGTCGTCGGTTACAGAGAGGGGAGAGGAAGAGCTGGGGAGGCTATCGCCGGCGGCGGGTTGGCCGGAATGGGAAACGAGGGGTCGGGGAGAGGCGGTTCGGGAGAGAGAGGGTTGCGGGTCGGTTAACGGGCGGGTTCGGGTCTGATGAACCCGACCCGACCCGACAACAATGCGGGCTGGGCCGCCCATTGGGCCGGGTTGGTGAGTTTAAATAATCTATTAACTAATAAATAATAAAATCATTAAAAATTAATAATTAATTAAATAATTAATTCTAGGTGTTTAAAAATAGGTCCAAGTCCCAATAAATTCTAGAAAAATTACCCTATGTCTAGATTTTCATTTTACACCATAAAATATTATTTTCATAATATTTTAATATTATTTATTATCAATTAAAAATTATTGAATAATTAAAACACTGGTATTTAATTACAGGAAAATTCCAGAAAATCCCAGAAAATTGTGATAAATTAAAATTTTAAATTTATGAAAATCAGGGGGATTACATAAATAAGACATAAAATAGATACGGACACGAATATTAACAAGAATAAAAATATTAGATGATAGGGTTAAATTTGTTAATTTTGTTAGGGTTAATTTGTTACATATTTCACGCTAATATTAGGGTAAATTTTGTTAAATTTATCATATTTCAATCTTAGTTAACAGGTTGTGCCTAATATGGATAAATGATACATTAGGATTTAAAGTTTGTAGGTTGAGCCTATTTAGTGTTGTTGAAATGTGTGATGCACATGGTTGGCATATTTGTAGGTTTTGGGAATGAATATAATATGAAAAACTCTGTCAAATTTTTGTTGTAATCATAAATATGAATTATATGAAGTAGGAGATGAAACAATAAGATATCTCAAGATATTACGTATAGCTGTAAGTTCACTTTATTCACTTGCTTGCAACTAAAATACACACTAAATAGTACGTAATGGTGGACAATAAATGTTATTCGTATTGTTTAATTTGATAAATGTTGACCTCGGTAGTTATGTATTTATTGTGTAATATCCCGTTTTGCCTGGGAACTGTGTTGTGATTTATTTCTAACTTTTGGCTCAAAAACGGGGTTCATCTTTGATTCATTCGCAAGTCAAAATTATCAAGTTAGAGCTTAAAATATAAATTGTTCATTAGTGTTAACTTAAAATAATGGATTACTGGATTGACTAAACAGATTTATGTAACCTCCTAACTAATCGGTTGAGATCCTCCTCCATTTATTGACTTATCTTTAGATGGAATTAAGTCTGAATACTTTGAAAGATATTTTGGAGAATCTAGTTGGTTACCTAGAGATAAAGGCTTTATCTCTTCGTTACAACTTATGAATGCTATAAGAGTCTTCCTTCCCCCTCCTCCCCCCCCTTCCCATAAATTACTTTCTAGATAAGAGATAGAAAGAGAGAAAAGAAAACGTTAAAGCTCTGCTAAATTTGATAGTGGCATTCGGAAGAAGGCTAGGGCAAGGCTCGAGTATTTTGAAGGAAATTCTCTTCTTATTTCTTTTGAATTTTTTTTTAAATAAGTGAGTAGCTTTAATCCTTTTTTCCTTCATCTTCTACATCTTAATAAGAAACTGTCTTTTATCTATTTGCTTTGTCCCTATGATCGATTATATCATAATAAAATGAATTTAGGCAAAAAAAAAAAAAGATTACTTGTATATTTATGTTCAAGTTACTTATGGAATACATGACTAATATAGACTGTTGGTACAACTTAGATCGTTATATTGATAGTTAGAATTTACTATATATTTGGATGTTGGTATAACTTGACCATGATGATTGATAAACTGTATGTTTATAAATAAGAGAATTATGGAATAGTTAAAGAATTGATACTTAACTTGATATCGAACGAAAAAGAAATGTAAACTCTATAATATGATGATCAAGTATTATTATTATTATTATTATTATTATTATGAGCCAAAAATGTTGGAAACAGCTTATGAATTTGGTTTGGGACTCTTGCGTTGCCAAAAAAGATGGCCTTGGAATGGGAACTTTATGTAGGAGTGGTAGCATGTGGACTATGGAGTATGGTAAGGATGAGCATTCGTTTAATTCAGTTTCAACCGAACCCCAAATTAAATTTGTTCGATTTTTTTTATTGTTTCAGTTTTTTATTCGGTTTATTCGATTTTTTTGGTTTATTTGTGTTTTTTTTGTTATATATATATATACATATATATATATATATATATATATATATATATAGAGAGAGAGAGAGAGAGAGAGAGAGAGAGAGGGGGGGGGGAGGGTAAACTGAATATAAGCCATAACGCTCATATTTCTATATGAGTCATGCACATGTGGACCAATAGGAATAGAATATACTAGTGCACATGGGTGTATATGGGATGTAGGAGTCTATTCCTATTGTTCCACATATGTATAGTTCATGTTAGAATATGAGCATTATAGCTCATATCCCATTTACTCATATATATATATATATATATATATATATATATATATATATATATATAATTCGGTTTTGGACCGAAATCGAAATCCAAAACCGAATAAGAAAATTTAGTATTTTCAAAACCGAAACCGAACCGAATCTTTTATTCGGTTCAGTTTGGTTCGGTTCGATTTTTTGTCCAAAATCGAATAATGTTCACCCCTAGAGTATGGACAAAGATTATGTTGTATAAATTATTATAGGTTACTTCCATTATCATGCATTTTGTATTTTATAGCTAGATGCATATATGGTTATGGACATCTTGTGCACAAGGTTTGATTCTGTGAATGATTTCTGATGAATCGGAACCGTGACGATCTAGGTTGAATGTTATGTTCGTGCTTGATGTTATGCACGGATATTTTGAGACTTTTGGATGAGATAGCTACCTACACTAGAAGGAATGGCGTAATACCATTGACTAGTCCAATATATTGGTATGCTACACCATTGACCTGCAAATAATTAGGTTGCATTCCAATTGATGGATTCTCATGTGATGTGCATTCTAATCCATTTTTACAATGAAGAAAAGTTGGTCGCGAGTTAAATCCATGATAAGTAGCATTCATATGTTATTATTACTCTTTTTGTGAACATGTTAATAGAACTTAGGAATAACAGAAAAATCATATAATAAGACCACATGCCTCATATTATTATTATGTCTGGTTTAGATGAATTTGGTTGATACCACTCACAAATACGTTTTTAATGTGTTGACCCTCGTCCGTGTAGGTGTGGAAAATATCTTGAAAGCTATGAGGCGGAACTTGTTTATTTCATTTGTTTCATAAGTTGTAAGTCATATTTGGACTATTTTAGTTTGTCTAAGAAGAACCTATGTTTTTTGCTGCAGCCCATTAATAAAATTATCAATTCATTTATCATGTTATTATTCAATTATCTGCTTATTTTTACTGCATCAGCCTTGATTTGGACATTTTATCGAATGTTACACTTATACATTGTACAAGTACAACTTAGACTTGTACGTTATCATGTCCATAGATTTGTATTATCAGAATCAGAACATGACATAATAATATCAAAATTCTAGGTTTACTCCTTGGACTCCTTGATTCATTTGACTCTAGATTGATTCCTTGATTAAAGTTCCTTGATTTATATATTCTCCAAACAGTAAGTCCATGTTATTTTAGGATGCTAATTTAATTTCTTTTGTTGGATAACAATGACTAGGACAAGGGCTAAACAAATCAATTCCAATTGGGCATCATCATCAGACCCTATAGAAAGGATAGAGGTAATGTTTTAGACACAATAAACACAACTGGATACACAATGACTGACAAAAATGTTGTTGGCACAACCAGGGTCAGTCCTGGTCCAGAACAGTCAAGATGATCGTCCAGGACCTACGGACGAAAAGAACTCCAAAAATTAATTTAAACATTAATATATTAATGATCTTGTATCTAAAATAGAACAAATATGTATCATTGGCATCTTTAACACAAAATAGTAATGGTGTGATGATTTTTTTGTGAGACATGTATACTAGAGATCATTAATTCAATTCTTGGTGCCAACATTTTTTGCGACATACTTTGGCAGAATGTATCTTTGTTTATAATTTTTCTAAACTTCTTTAGCTACACCTAATATTTATAAAATATTTTATTCTATTAAAAAATTTATATAACTTTTGTAACTAATTAATCAGTTTTATCTATGTAAACTAGTTATTATAATGTTTAACTAAAACTATGTAGTCGGTAGTTAAAAGATGATCATATTTTAAAAAGGAATAATTAACTAATAACGATAATATGGCTAATATTAATAATTAGTAATTACTAAGGTTATTTGTTCATTAATTAGCATTCATTATTATTATTCTAATGTAACTCTTATTTTTTTTTTCACTCTTCATTTTTTTTATTGAACCAAATAATTTTTGGTATTTGAAGGGGACAAAATAGTGCATGAATTTTATGTACTTTTCATCCTTGTACAAATCCAACTTCTCCGCTTACTTGAATTACGAAACTCGCCCTTAAGGATGTATTATGGACTCTCTTGCATGGCTGGCAACAAAATGAAAAAGTTAATTTAAAAAAAAAAAATATATATATATATATATATATATATATATAGTTTATGTAGAATTCTGCTAAAAGTTTGCTTTCAAACATAAAAATACCTTCTGTTTGTTTGATGCTACAACATAAAAACTACAGAATACTATTAAAATATAATAAAAAATATTAAATATATTTTGGTCACCTTGTGTTTTTTTAAGTGTCTAGTATTACATATTAAATAAAAACAATAATGTTAAAGAAGTCGTTAAGAGTTTTTGCGACTTTTCATTGTTTGAAGAGAAATCTAAATAGGACAGTAATTTCAAATATCCTGACATAGCATAAACTTTATAAAATAAATCTTCGGTTGACTCCATGACGTGGTATATGCAGAGTCCGGAGGTTGAATTATCCTACCCGAAAATAATTTTAGTCTCTGAAACCTTATTAAAAATAATAACAAAAATTATAAAAATATTAGATTATTTTGTTAATATTGTGTTTTTAGTTTGAACTATATCAAAATATTTTCATTACAACAATAGCAACAAACAATCTATGCAAAATATAATAATTGGTGCTTGTAATTCTATGTGCATTTCTATTTGGAACATGTATATCATAAGCAAAATACAACTTGTATCCATCCACAAGATGAAGAACAA
This sequence comes from Iris macrosiphon, assembly GCA_036927795.1. Taxonomy (NCBI): domain Eukaryota; kingdom Viridiplantae; phylum Streptophyta; class Magnoliopsida; order Asparagales; family Iridaceae; genus Iris; species Iris macrosiphon. The sequence goes on from JAYESA010000003.1 coordinate 163,966,246, forward strand.
ATCTCCCTGAATTAGAAAAGAAATTATAGAGCAAAACCAGGACTAAAGAAGGGGAGGAATGAAGTATCATGAAGAGAAAGCACAAACTTTTTCATATTGCCTTCATTGGCTATTGGGACCATCAAAAGGGAACAAAAAATAAAACAAAAAAAAGGGAGAAACAAATCTTACCAAAATAGAGGAGAAAAATAAAAAAGAAAGAAGAGGAAGGGAGGAAAAGGAGGAGGTTAATTTGGAATATTTATTTGGAGTGTATCATTGTGTGCTAATATCAAAAAAATATTCCAAAAGTAATAATTTATACAATTTTTGCTTTCCTGATCACTAGGCCGTGTCGTTGGGTGTCTTGGCAGCAAGTCCAGGGTGGTTGCCCAGGCCCAAGGGCTTGTTCGACTTACCCTCGCCCTGGGTATATGAAATATAATTTCTTTTCTAATTATATTTTTATTCTTCTATTTTAAGACCAAGGTTTAGTACAACACATAGCAAGCGAGAATTAAGCCGAACCGAACCAAATAATTCGGTTCAATTTGGAAACAAAAAATTCGTTCGAGTTTCGATTTTGACAGTACTAACATTTCTTATTTGATTTCAATTTTGATTTCAATCCAAAATCAAAAAACGAATAGGACTTATGCTATTATATAAATATCATCAATTCTATATATTTTATTATTAAAAATGTGTATATTTTAAAAATAATAATTTTATATATGTATTTTTGAAGTCCAATTTTGATAACGGTTCAAATTTTGGTCCAACTTCAAAATATAACAATTGTATATATATAATTTTTTTCTTTTTTTTAAAAATAATTTAACCACAATTTTAACTTTGAGTTCGGTACATCAAATAATAAAATAATCCAATCGAACAAACTAAATAAATCGAATTGATCATGTCAATTTGGTTCGATTTCGATTATGACTAATTTTAATTTTGACTATTTTAATTCGATTAAAACCAACTGATGAGCTCGATCCCAGTGTTAAGAAACATAGAGTCCATTTTTGTTCACCCACCAAAAATATGATGGATGCGCACTCTTCCACTCAAAGATTGTCACGTGTCATTTTATCTAACCTAAAACAACTTTTAGAGTGGTTTGGTGAATATTCACACTAGTATTTACCACTAATTTGATACGTGATAAATTTTGAGTGAAAAATTAAGCATATATCTTGGTTTTGATTAGTGAAGAAAAAATGGACTATACAAACATATTACTTCCTATACATGATTTTGATAGCAGCACATGGGCCTTACTACACCACTGGCCAGATGACAGAAAATATTAGTAAAAAAAAAAAAATGGTATTCATATAAACAATAATGCTAAGTTTACTACCAAATGCTTACAACATTCTTACAACCCTCTCTCTCCCTGTTATGTGGGTCACATCCGGCCTCACATCTTCCTCCAATGAACGGTTATCACATGACGTTCCTGTCACGTGACGACAATTCGGATAGCCACTGGGTCCCACCTCTTCCCCCTCCTCCAATGGAAGGAAGTCACGTGGCCGCCAAGTGACAATTGTAAGAGAGTTGTAGGTATTTTGTTGTAGTCGTAGCATAGCCCTCTTATAAAACAATATTGTGTTTTAAAGCCGTACTCATCCCACACATTCCAGGTCGACCTCAATCTCCTTTTCGCTTGGACAAAACACTTGGGAGGGGGCTACGAAAGTTTTCAGGTAGGCTGCTCTTTTCCTAGGGACTTTATTTTCCCATACATTATTCAACAATTTTGTTATGGAGCCCAAGCCCGTCATATACGATGTCTTCGCCCCATCTACTGTGGATACAATGTCCGCCCAAAATTTGCCTGGGCCTAATCTTTAAACCAGGCTAAAATGGCCTATTGAAACATCTATTAATGTTAATATTTTATTATTATTGTTAATCTGATGGGTAATCCTAAGAATAATGCCAATTGAATTAATTTTCAACCGATCATAACAATAGCAACAAAGCCTTCTCTTAATTTAGGAGGAGGAGGGAGAGGGGATCCGGATCCCCACACTTAAGTATTTTCACATAAATTTTATTTTGAAATAACAGTCGTTGGATTATCATTGTTGACGGTTTAGATTAGATCAAAATATTGTAAAAATTTTGGTAGTTTAAGGATCTAATCTGAACCGTCAAAAATAACGACTACTATTACGGAGAATATATATATATATATAATCTAAAACCAGTCAATTATGGAACAATCCTATGTTATATGGATTATATTTGGATTAGATGGTTGAGATTAAAAGGTGGTGGGGTCCACACCTTTTAATTCTACCCACCCAATTACAATTCAACCCATGTAACATATGGTGGTTCTATAGTAGGAAACCACCCGGAGGTATGAGTCATAGGCTCATATTTGAGCCATACACTTGTGGACCAATAGGAATGGATTCCTACATCTCATATGTACCCATGTGCATTAGTACACTACATTCCTATTGGTCCTCATGTGCATTGGCTCATATAGAAATATGAACCTACGGCTCATATCCATTTTTTCCATATATATATATATATATATATATATATATATATATATTTGCTCTAGTGAGTTTTATAACCTATCTAATGGAGCATTATCTATGGGACTCCTAAAATATGTGTTATTTTTCTTAATAAAAATCTTATTCTCTATTTTAAGATAGATTATTTTAAAAAATAGATTATTTTTCAAATATAATTTTAACCATTAATATTAAAACTAATATTAAATTAACATTAAGACTAATATTAATAATGATATTAAAGTTAATATTAACGTTGAGATTTAATTTTAATTTTAATTTTAATTTTAATTTTAATTTTAATTTTAATTTTAATTTTAATTTTAATTTAAACATTAATAATAATTATTATTATAAAATAATAATATAATAAAATTAATATTAATACAAAAACTAATATTAACATTAATGTTAACAAAAGCATTAATATTTGAAATTTATATTATTATAAGTATTAATTTTAATTTTAATTTTAATTTTAATTTTAATTTTAATTTTAATTTTAATTTTAATTTTACTTTATTTTAGTTTAATTTTAGTATTAATTTTAGTTTTAATTTTTTTAATTTTAATATTAATTTATTAATATTTTAAATTTATTTTTAATTTTAATGTTAATGTTCAAAAAATAATATATCTTTTAAAAATAAAGTATCTTTAAAAAGTAGTCTATCTTTTAAAAAAATAATATACTTTTTAAAAATAATCTAACCCTAAGAAGAAATCTATCTTTGAAAATAATCTACCTTTAAAAATAATCTATCTCTGTGGAGAGATTGAGATTATTTTCAAGAGAAAGAATAATATAGAATTTTCGTAACTATTCCATAGAAAATGATATATATATATATATATTTTAAAAAGGTAAATTTTATTCAGGTTCCTTCGAGAGGCTACTACTCAGAAGGCTTACAACAAATCAAGTCCGAAAACTTATATATACAATCACTAGTCCGAAGGCTCCACATAGCCCGAAGGCTTACATTTTGGTCCGAAGGCACCACCTACCCAGCCCGAAGGCTCCATCCGGCCCGAAGGTCTCACGTAGTCGTAACCGTACCGCGCCGCATCCAACCACCTCTCCACAATTTAATTTTTATTTCCCAAAGAGAAATTAAATGGGGTCGAGGAGTCTCGATCTCAAGATCTCCCCGTCTAGGTGCATCGGTCTTTAACCATTAGGCTAGACGTCATTTGCAAAATTTAAATTTGTTATAAATAAACTGTACAAGGATTCGAACTCCGTACATGGCACCTCGTAGACCTCCCACCCGGCCACCGTCCAATCGGTTTGAGGTGGGTCTACAAGCTCAAGAAGGACGAGCACGACGCCGTCCTCAAGCACAAGGCGCGGCTCGTGCAAAAGGCTATGTGCAAAAGCAAGGAGTGGACTTCGAGGAAGTGTTCGTACCGGTTGCTCGTCTTGAGTCCGTCCGTTTGTTGATGGACGTGAAGATGGAGTTCCTCATCGACGACCTCAAGAAGGAGGTGTACGTCGCCCAACCTCCCGGCTTTGTTATCGAAGGACAAGGCACTGTACGGGCTGCGGCAAGCACCGAAGGCTTGGAACACCAAGCTTGATAGTTGCCTACTGTCACTTGGTTTCCACCGGAGTGCACAGAAGCACGCTGTGTATACACGCGACAAAGGTCCAGCTCGCCTACTTGTGGGTGTGTACGTCGACGATCTCATCATCACCGGGACGGACCCAAAAGTGATTTTCAAGTTCAAGGAGGAGATGAAGGCCTTGTTCAAAATGAGTGATTTGGGATTGCTCACCTTCTACCTCGGCATCAAGGTGCAGCAGTCCAATGGCTTCATCACCCTCGGTCAGGAGGCATATGTGCTCAAAATCTTGGAGAAGACTGGCATGGTGGATTGCAACCCGTGCCACGTTCCCATGGAACCGAGGTTCAAGCTAAGCAAGGTGAGCTCAGTCCCTCCGACTGACACCACATCCTACAGGAGCATCGTCGGGAGCCACCGGTACTTGGTGCACACGCGCCCAGACATCTCATACGCGGTGGGCTTCGTAAGTCGGTTCATGGAGAATTCGATCATCGAACACCTTGATGCCGTCAAGCGCATCCGTCGCTACGTCGTCGGCACATGTCACTTTAGTTGTCGCTATGCAAAGAAGGTGGAGGAACCACGGCTGATCGGCTACAGCGACAGTGATATGGCTGGTGACATCGACATGGATGGTGACATCGACACCTGCAAGAGCACCACTGACGTGTTATTCTTCCTCGATCGTAGCCTCATTAGCTGACAATCTCATAAGCAGAAGGTCGTGGCATTGTCGTCCTGCGAGGCCAGTACATTGTTGCGACAACGGCGGCATGCCAAGGCATTTGGCTTGCAAAACTTTTTAGTGACTTGAAGAACAAGGAGGCCAGCAGCGTCATGCTCAAGGTAGACAACAAATCCGCCATCTCCCTCAGCAAGAATCTCGTCTTCCATGACCGAAGCAAACATATGGATACAAGGTATCATTTTATTCGGGAGTGTGTCGAGAGAGGGAAGGTTGAGGTCGAGTACATCGACACTGAAGAGAAGCTCGCAGACATTCTTACCAAGGTGTTCGGGCGAGCCAAGTTCATTGAGATGAGACAGAAGCTCGGCGTCATAGAGGTGAATCTCATACAACAGGCTTAGGGGGTGATTTGTTAGAGTTAATCCTGTTGAGGAGGTTAAAGATGATGTTATTTGGGTTTCATAAAATCCTAGTCTTTAGGAATTTTGTTATTTGATCTATGCTTTTTAATTTGTTTTGATTTATTATCACTTTGTTAGAATATGCTTAAAGGGTGCTACTTTTATGCATTCTGTTAGAGTTGTAAATGAGTATTTAAAGACCAAGTTGAGGTTGAACATAAACATACAAATTATTTTGATCAAGAATCAAACACTTCTCTCATCTTACACACACACATACATATATATATATATATATATATAAAGAAAGGTGGTGGACTTTAAAGAAAGGTCTCTAGTAGCTAATAATATATATATATATATATATATATATATATATATATATATATATATATATATATATATTATTAGCTACTAGAGACCTTTCTTTAAAGTCCACCACCTATCTTCCTAAATACTCATAAGTCTTTTCTGAGTTTTATATACCTTTTTCTTTTTCCCAATGGCCACAACTAAGAAAATTGTGTCAAGAAACATTTTGGGTTCTCTAAAGATACACAAAAGCCATTTTGTTGTGACTATTGCGTACAAGTAAACATTTTGGGTTTTCTAAAGATGCACAAGAAAGCTTTTGTCTTGACTATTGTGTAAAGATGATGGGGTTTTGATGGATCTGCTATTGAAAGAATATATCATTCCAATATCTCCATGACAAATGATTTGCTCTGAGTTGTTTTTCTTGAATACAAGTCAAATCCCAAATCTTGTAGGTAATTTTCAAAATGGATGATGTATGCTGAATTGATTTCCTTAGAAACATATAAATTAGTCAAACCCCTCAAGTTGTAGACCAATTTTTAGATGGAGGAAAAATAGTGGCATCAAAGAAAACAAGTCAAACATAATAACCATCACAGAAATATATAAAACCTAGCCGATATTGTGATTGGTTTCTCATGGTACATTCAAATGATCAGTCAAAGATTTGCTATCCTAACTATGGGTCCTGATCCTAATTCCATCCCTTTCCAAAGAAAAGTTCTTTGGGGCTTGGAATCCAGTATGAAGAAGCCAAGTCAACTAATAAACCAATGAGAAGATTTTGTACTTCTTTATAGCATGACCTAGGAAAAACAAGTATGAACCTGACCTAGGTTAGTCACTTTTTGAGGATCATCGTGCTCCTATCCAAATGGAAAAGGCTAAATTGTCCGCGGGAATGGCCCACAGGTTTGGTCCGTCCGTCCACGTGACACAACTCTATTAGTCCCCTCTATTTGTTTGGTCCCACCATTGGTTGACCTGTCAATGGAGTTACGTCACGTGACAAACGGACCAAAATTGTGGACCAATTTCACGATTAATGTAGCATCGTCATATCCAAATTGTATTAGTAGCAGTGCTTGGCATACTCACCTCTTAGTCAGGAAGAAGTGAAGAAGCTGACGTTCTCTTTGCAGTCATGTTGGACTAACACAAATATTGTCCCATGCCCCACTAAAGTCTTGCGACATTTAGTTGATGCCTGTCATCTTATATAATGTGCTTCGTCAATATTAATTATATATAACAAGTATGGTCAGTGAGAATGGTTACACATGAATCTGAAACAAATTTGCTCTACAAATTGCCTTCAAAAAAATGGAATAATTAGCTGTACGAAGTGCTTGCAGCGAAAACAGTTATGTGCGATCATCGATATGATCTCATGATTCATAAATATTTGATGTAACTAGGAAAGTATAATATTATTCGTGTATAGAAAAGCATTCACTATATCACTCAATGATTATATATATTAGAGAAACATCATGCTAGAAATATGAATAAGTTCCTAGCTAGTTGTCCCGATGAGGATTTTCAAATTAAAGATGACACTATTCAAGGAAATGTGCTTGACATTGTAGAAAAAAAGTATAGTACTAATTTGTTTCAGTTACTATGTTAAGAACAGAATGGTGATTGAGAACTTTCCGATCGACCAGTAACCGTTTCTTAACGATAATAATCTCGAACATGTAAATTAGGTTTGACAATTAAACACTCTTCCCCACCCCTCCACCACCACACATCCCTAAGAATTAAAAAAAAAAATGATCTGTAAAAAGAAAGTGTAACCTTAGGTGTTATCTATTACTAAAGTAAAATCTAGAACACAATGTACGGGTCCGAAATATATAGGATATTGATTTGGTTTGATTTCACTATCACTTTCCATATGAAAGCTGCAGGAAAAGGCAGAACTTTTGATATGTGTGGGTTGATGCAATTGTTGGCTAATTATAACATAAAAAGAGTAAAAGATAGATTAGCAATTGAAATGATTCTATGAATACTCACCTAATTTTGAAAGGTAAATAAATATGTTTCTAGAGTAGTCAGAATTAAGGAACCACTATACTTAAAATCGCAAATGCTTATAATTGATTTATGAATTTTATTTACATGATCAACTTAGTAAACGTATAATATCAAAGATGAATATGAATATATCAGGATGCTGATTGAGTTCTTAGTAGCGTAAGTAGGGTTTCCTCTAGGGACCAACCTACCTATTGAAAAATGGGGCCACGGCCACACCATAAGAAAATTATGTCACCTACTACTATGAATTCATAGGTAAATTTTCAAGTGTTAAAATACTTGCTTCATGTGCTTGTGCTATTGTCTAATCGACTATAATTTGACATTGGTTTTTAACAAATGAATACTTACTGTATTTTATTACATGTTTTAGAGCTTCAAAAATTGAGAGAAATGATGATATTAAGGACCATGTATATATTAAATTTTATGGAAAAAAATTGCTCTAAATTTATGGCCCTCAATATTAAATTCTGGTTTCGTGCGCCCCTGGTTTCCTCTATGATATGAATGTATCTGACCATCTGTCAATTGAAAGTTGTGTGTTCATAGCAAATTAAGTGATTCACGTGCATACATCATAAAATAGAAGCATAAAATAAAAAATTGAGGCAAAATATATAAATACTTTTCTTTTGGTAACTACCCAAGCATCTTGAAGTACTTTTTTGATCATAAATCTTAGCCTTATCCAATTCTTTATCCACATCATCATATCCACATAGTCCTAGAACCCACTTAGAAGAAGAGCCAATCAAGCAATATCCATTCAATTGCCAACATTTGCGCACAACTTTTCTTTTCTTTTCGTCTTCCTCATTTTATTCGCGTGAACAAAAACACTTTCTTTCCCACACATACTTTACAGGAACTTTGTTGGAATGAACATCATGTGAGAAAACAAAATCCTTAGGGCCACCGTACGCTCCCTCGCTGTCGGCAATAGGTCACAGGTCCTCTTCCCTGAGCCAAGTGTTGGTGATAGGCATTAATATTCAATCAGAGGCCTATGTGGCAACATTTATGTCACGAGGGACGTTCCATGAAAGGTTTAGCTTTATGATGATAACAAAGTTTTGTAGGACATGAAGTGAATGAAGACATGGTACACGAATTTTTTGATTCAAATCAAGAAATTGCATGTGAAGAAGATTGCTAGGCCGAGGTGAGCTGCGTACGTAGGCAAGGTTCTCATGGGCAAAGGATTTGTATAATAGTACTACAGACTAGTCATCAATAACTGTTGGAAAGATACAGTCACTAAAGTAAAGTTGAGAATGGTTTATTGTAAATCATTTATTCGATTGTTCATTATTTGTTATTAGAACAGATGCACTTGCGTTGCACCTATTATAAGTATTTAATTTTAATTATTATTTTTTGTAATTAAAAAGAAGAAAATATACCATAAAAGCAAATTATATTTTTTTTAAATATTATACGTAATTATCTAGCTGTCCTCATCAAATTAAAAAAAAAATTAATTAATAAAATTAGGTTGGAATATATTTGGAAGAAAAAATTGACGGTAAAATTAACTTTTCTTATTCTATAGTATTATAGATGTTAGATTATAGATTTAAGAAGACCCCATCAGAGACATCACGGTCAACGAACATGGACATATCGTTACAGAAGGCAAGGGACATGTCTCTACACAAAATTTGGGGAGTTTATTTTTTTTAACATGACAAAAATTTGAAAACTTTGAATCCTAAATTTTTATTTTTATTTTTATTTTTTTATTATATTTTTATTTTCATTATGTGTTGTTGTTGCCCTTATACTATGTTAAGTGTATAATGGGAATGGGAATTTTTTTTTTCTCATCCGTCTGTGAGCAATATGGTGATCGGTGAAAAGGAATATCCTTCCTTCTTCAGACGTTAGAGGAAAAAAATTAAATAAATAAAGGAAATAAAAACTTGACCATTCCAAAATTTTCTTCATTGACTTTCCAAATTAAAATCTAGATTTATATCAATTTTTTTTTTTGTCCTGGAAGTTAACAAAGAAGTCAAACTGTTTCAAAGGTTTTGTTCTCCAATTTTTTTACTTTATTTATAAATACTTCTGATCTCGTCCCTCTAAAATTTGGTCCCTCAAAAAGTTAGTTGAAGTAAAGTTACAAGGTACATAATTTCTAAATTTCTTGTTAAAATTATAAATATGCATCATTGTATAGTTTAATGAGTAAAAATTAAAATATTTAGATGAAGTTTTATGTTTTTGCATGTAACCAACATATAGGAAGAATTTTTGAGTGGAAAACATATATAATCTTTTATTTTTTGACAAAATCAACAAATCCATTCAAATTTTGGTTTTAGCCAAATCATTAATTGACCAAATCTATACCCACAATAACTAAAATATCTCCACGTGAAAATATTCTTCCTCATACGTTGAGATTTTCTTACATCGTGAAGATAAAATTTAGGACTGAGAGATTGTTCGTTGAAAGCATTCTGTCAATTTAAAATCTCATAAATCAGCAATCTAATTAATTTTCTGTTGTTGAGAGAGCGACGTCAAAAGAGAACTAACATTTTCGAGTGGGAATATTCTAGTTATTTCATGTGATGTTTTGATCAACTAACGGTTTGAATGACCGGTGCTTGAAGGGATTGGTTGATTTGCCAAAAAAAAAATTTGATATAGATTTTTTGTTCAAACAAATCATTCATATACTTGTTATTTCCAAAAACATAAAACTTCATATAAATTTTCTAAATTTTAAACTAGTTTATTTCATATTATTCTGACTAATAATGGAAAAACCAACTACTATCAATTCATTTCTAATGAGAAAAAAAATTGAAAATATGTAATTTAGTTAGTAGGTTAGCTACTTACAGGAAAATTCAGCACCGTCTTCTGATAAATACTAAAAGTTATTTTTTTTTCCCCAAGGGATCGAACTTAAAGGAAATGTAGATTTTAAAATGGATATATTATCTCCTGTATGTTCTATTTCATACTATCCATTAATATAAGAAATTTGATTTAGAGATTTAAGCTCCTCAATTGCGTTGTTAAAAAATTTCTTCCCCCAAAATTTTAGGCATGGATTGGTACAAGGTAAAGCTGGATGAAGGTTATCATAGAGGATACACGTTTGAGTCACATAAACTACATCTTCTTATATATGAAGAGCATATTACAGTATCGACTGATACCCAAGTCGATACGACCGATACCAATATGATTTGGTATGCCTTGATTCGATACCGACTGATATCGATAATGACCGATACCAAAATTGGGGTTCGTTTTTTCGGTTAATTCGACAAAAAATAAAATGGAACGAAAAAGACGAATCAACAAAGAATGTAAAATGAGAAAATTTCAATAATGTATTAATAATTAAAAATTATGTCTAAATATATAAAATATTTTTTTTTTAAAATTTTAATAATTTATTAATAATTATTTATTTTTCGATATTAAAATATTCGATACTCCGATTCGAAATCATTGATATTGTCGATTCCGATATTCATAAGAAGGATTCGATGCCGATTTCGATATGGATACTGTGAACCTTTGGCGAACCTTGATATGGAGTGGACTTCTTTTTTATTCATGGAAAGTTAGTGAAGTGTTGTATACCGCCAAGAAAAGAAGTAAATTTGAAATCTGATAAGCAAAAATTTGTACCAACTTGAATCGTAGTGGATGAAGGACCTTATAAAGGTTGCTCTATACGTTGCTTCATCTTAAGTGAACACACCAACTTCCATTTGAGTATAGAAGCATGCACTTCACCAACATGGCCTACATAGAGGAATCAAACAAAAAGAAACACCACCTTCCACCCCAACTGCCGCATCATCTAACATAGCGTCAGGTTCTTGAACTGAAAGAGCAATTTGCATTATACCGTATAAACACATACACAACATAACAAGAATCTAACATTTCTTTGGTCGATTTATCGAAGATTTTGCATAATATATATATCAATTGCCAGACACCGGTTTTTCACAGGTAAGAAGAACATTGAAAAAGAAAAATTAAAAGTCCTATATTAAGAACCTTATAACCATTTATTTCCGGAAAGATCATACGATTGGTGGCTTCTTGACGTCGGCCATCTCAGTGTGAAGGTCGGTGTCCTGAATGAAACGTCCCCAGAACCAATGGCCCTTCCATACGTTGAGCATCTCCTCGATGGGCACGTTCTTGGTCTCGGGAAGGAAGAGTGCGATGAACACGGTCATTATCACGACCCACCCTCCGAAGAAGTAAAAGAGGCCGAACTTAAAGTGGCAGAGCATGGCAAGGAACGCCTGGGCGATGATGAAGGTGAAGAGCATGTTGACCGACACGTTGATGCTCTGCCCCGCCGATCTGATTTCGAGAGGGAATATCTCGCTCGGCACAAGCCAGCCCAGGGGTCCCCACGACCACGCAAAGCCGGCTACGTAGATGCAGATGAAGACGACCACGAACCCGGCGTAGGACTTGGACAGGTGAGCCTCTCCGGAGGTGCCAAACTTGATCGCGATCAATGTGCCCACAATAATCTGAGAGAGGAGCATCTGGGCACCGCCCTGGAGGAAGAGCTTACGGCGTCCGAGCTTGTCGACTGTGAAAACGGAGACCAATGTGGCAAAGACGTTCACCAAGCCGGTGATGACCGCGGACATGAGGGACGCGTCGGAACCGAACCCGATCGTCTTGAAGAGCACCGGCGCGTAGAACATGATGACATTGATTCCGGTAAACTGCTGGAAGAAGGGAATGAGTACCGCCATCGTGAGCGACGGCCTGTACTTCTTCTGGACAATGTTCCTCCACGGGTGCTTGACGGCCCTCGACTCCTCGCTGGCCACGACCAGGTCGTTGTACTCCTCGTGGATGTCGTCGGTGCCGCGGATCTTGCGGAGCATCTCCTGGGCCTTGGCCGCATGGCCGCGCTCGATGAGGGAGTTGGGGGTGTCGGGGAGGAAGAGCGCGCCGATGGTGATGATGCCTGCGGGGACCCCAGCGAGGCCGAGGCTGACCCTCCATCCCTCGCCGCTCTTCATCTTGGAAGTTCCGTAGTTGATCAGGTTGGCGGCGAGAATGCCGAGGGTGATCATGAGCTGGAAGCCGATGTTGAGCATGCCGCGGAGGCGGGCAGGGGCCATTTCGGAGAGATACACTGGAACAGACTGCCAACAAACAAGTATATTTCAATGCAAGGACGGAACCAGAAATTATAAATGACATACAAAAAAAATAAATTTTTATTTTTTTTATTTGATAAGACCCGAGTCCACCCCAATTCATGCATAGTTACTCTGATAAAATGTCCATTCATTCCACCATCAAATTATTTTCAAAACATATTTAGATTGTAGGTCTATCCTCAAATGGGTAGACATCGTTAGATCCGAATCTAGAGAGCACAAACACTCTAAAATTAACGATGTGTTCAAATTGAATTGTGCTAACTGAAGTCTAAAACGCCACTAATACTCTACAATAATACACTAAATATACTTAAATCTACAAATGCACTAGAACATATCAAAATTTGATTGAAATCTCATGTCGAGTAAAAAAAGTGTCATGTTTTACTGGTGCCCATGCACCAATTATCTGGATGCAACCAAGAGGCAGTCAAATAGCTGGCCCACAACTTTTGGTCCCCAATAATAACGAAACATGACCTCAGCCAAACTAGATCTTACTCTACAAGTATAAGATCCCTACAGATATAGGACACATTCGAATCTGGTTCTTTGGCAAAAAGCTTTGATGCCCCACACAAAGTTTGACAAGGAAACAAACGCCCATTTGTCCTATTGATAGGAATATACCAATTACTGGGTACCAAAAGTGACAATTGACATGGTATAATAGTGGGGGGTACAAATCAAAAGTGACAGAAATAAATCATACCAGGAATGGACGTGCACTATTATTCCAAGGCTTGTGTGGTGTGGAAACACTGTAGAGTTGATCAGAAAAATTTCAGAACAGATTGATTGGTTAGGGGTGTTTGGTAAGTAAACGGTCGTTGGCTTGGAACAACTTAACGGGTCCGCCATGTGAGAAAGACAAAATCCTCAAATTGGACCTTTCCGTTCATTTTTGTCCATTAAAAAAAATCAACCTTTTGGATTGCTGACAAAAAATCGTCCGTAGACTTTGTTACACACAAATATTATTTAAACATATAGTTTTCTGCAAAATATGTTAAAAAGTTGTCAAAACTTTACCTATATTAATGCGCATTTGTTTGACTTCACTAGTGGTGTTTTTAGTCCGAGGCTGGTTAACGGCCCAACCGGTTTGTCCAGTTGGTTCTGTTTCGGAGGATATTGTTAGCTCTTATTAGGATCAACATTTCAATTTATTGAATAATAACAAATAAAAATAAATTATAATAAAATTTACTGTATTTGTATAAAATGTATCAGTTTTGGACTTATTCACAGAAACTTCAAACAAAAACTTTATAATTAAATATAGTTTGTTATAAAATATTTTAAAAAAAATTTGATATATGTGTTTAATTAGATAGTACCTTATTTAATTTATTTAAATATAATTTAAATTTTAAACATATTTTAGGATGTGTTATATATTAAAATAGTTTTTTTTTTTTTTCCTTCTGAAGTCCTCAAGAAGTAAACTTTACTAATTTTTTTTAAAAATTTATATATTAATAGTTGATAATATACATATTATTTAAATGATACATTTTCATACTTCTTTCTCTGAAATCGATGTATTATAATAGCAAAGATACAGATAGTGTCGTATAGTTAAGAGGCATGGTCGGAACTTCCACAAGGCCTAAATTGAGTTTTTAAAAAGACCGGTTCATCGAATATAATAAAAATTCAAAGAAACAATTTACCTTGGAAATTTAAGTAAAAAAAATTGCAATTTGGCAGGAAGTATCAATAATAAATTAGATTGCATTAAATTCAATACTAGTCCCTCCCATCTTCATGATCTGAATTTGGCAGTAAGAAGTAAGAAGCCTCACCTGATTGGCGAATCCGACGCCGACACCGAGGAGGATGCGGCCGATGATGAGCATGGCGACGTTCTGGGCGAAGCCGTTGATGGCGGCGCCGACGAGGAAGGTGAGCCCTCCCCCGAGCATGGAGTACTTCCTGCCGAACGCCCTCGTCACCGCCGAGGCGAAGAAGGACGCCACCAGCGCCGCCAGGTAGAGCGACGACGTGAACGAGGTCAGCAGCTGGCTGTCGAACTTGCAGTACTGGTTCGTGTTCTGGTCCAGCTTCTCCTTGTGGTACACGGACGGGAAGAACTTCAGCAGGAAAGGGTCCATCGACGTCACTCCTCCTGCACGAACGAATAGTAAGTTATACTATTTTATTGGATTGGACAGTTTCTAGCTGCAACAAGCTCTTTCGTAAAATAAAATTTACCCGAGATTCCGATATCGTAGCCGAAGATGAGACCGCCGGTCGCAGCAACGAGACAAGTGAGGAAGACGAAGAGAGTCATCTTCCCGGGATACTCTTTGCCGGTACCGGCACTGACAACGGCTCCTCCGGCCATTCTTGAACGCTGAAGGTTTAGAAACCCTAACCCTAACCCTAATGAAGACGCAAATAGAGTTGGTGATGATGATCAAGAAGAAGGATGAAGGGAGGATGGAGAGGAATAGAGTTGGGAGTTCATGGTGAGGATAAGGGGGTGTATTTATAAGTGAGCAAGTCGAGCCATTGAAGTGAAGTTTGTGCAATAATGGTAATTGTGGTGGTTGTGGATGTGTAATGTATTTATAAGTGAAGTTAGTACGTTAATTGCTAGGTGTGAGCTGGCGAATATATCTCCTTCGGATAAAGGGGATTTTTTTTTTTTTTTTAATATATGCCAACAAGGGAAATTAGGTCTCGTTTATTTTCTCACGTCTTAATTCATCAGATTTTCCGGGTTTTAAGCACATTATCCATACTTACCACATTTGTAGGAGATTTTTGAATTGGCATGTGTGTGAATCAATTGATGCCGGCCAAGGGCTAGCCGAAACTTATTTGGCTACATTGTAGGTATGATTATACATATTAGTCAACACACAAGGACGGAATCGATTGGATGAGCTCAAGTGCACTAGATGCACACTAATTCACATGAAAAAAAAAAAAATCAAATTTGAACGTATGAAGAAAAAACTATACACATGAAAAAAATCAAATATATATGAAAAATAAATTGGACGGACAGAAGACCACCCTACACCCTATTTTGGGCCGTCATTGATTGCACGTATATGTACACGTATACAACAAGATATTTATGGACACGAACATACATCCATGACCTAATATATTTGAAATATTATGTCTGATACATGTTTGACACATCAAATTTTGTACTTTATTTTTAGCGTATTTGTTTTCCTACTTTGTAATTTTTATAAATTTTAATTTTTAATTGAGTTTGAAAGCCAAGACAGTTAGGATTATAGTTCATATAATTCAAGTTCGTTCGATCAAATATGATTACTACCTACATTATTTTCACCTATGTGAATTTTTTAATAATGATCCTAACTATACTTTTGCCGACACCAATCATATTTTATTGAATCTTGATTCATATACTCAATAATAACGAACTAATTTTTTGATGGAGTCCATATTATCCAAACTAGTAAATGCACGTGCGTCGCACGTTAAATATTTTTTCTAATATTGTTAAAAATAGTTTAAATATTTATAAATTAAGATTTATTATATATATATATATATATATATATATATATATATATATATATATATTAAAAAATTAGATTTATAAAATTTATTGATATTATTGAAATTTTTCTCGACTTTGCATGTTTGCAGCCCTAAATGAGAGCATTTGCTAAAAAAAATTTAAAGTGGAGGCATATGCTAGTTTTAACATTTTGTTTGGAAATATTTGCTAAAATATTCATATATATATATATATATATATATATATATATATATAGACGTCTAGTCTAGTGGTTAAGACCGATGCATATTACCCAGGAGGTTACGGGTTCGAGCCTCCTGGACGTCATTTAATTCCCTTTAGGGGAATTAAGTGATGAGTTGGTGATGGGTGCAGCGCATGTGCAGGTGCAGGTGCGAGCATATGTTGCACCAAACAACATATATATATATATATATATATATATATATATATATATATATATATATGTTGTGGGACGTGGGTGCGCAGGTCGGGGGATATCGAGCACCCGGGGGAGTGTGAGGGTTGGGGCCTTCTGTAACTGCCACTTTTTCGTAGAGGAGTATTTTTGACATTTTATATTCTTCATATATTTTGTGGTATTTATTATTTATTGGTTAGTGGACTAGACTAATTATTAGACTTGATATTAGTGGACAAATTGGACTTGACATGACCCATGGACCCAACGTTTAAATTAGTCACATTAGACTCAATTTAAGTAATCCCTTTACTAATTAGAGATTAGTTTAATCACTTCATTAGGAATAGAAACTTTCCATTAATTAAACTTTCTTCATGACAACCCAATAGGAGTATCCATGACATTTTACATTGCTATGAGAGGGGTACATGTCTGACCACTATAAGGGGGGAGCCTTTCTCTCTCCTCTCCATTCCTCATCATTCCAAAATTAGATCCCCAATTAAGTTCTTTCCCAAATTAATTCATCCCTCAACTAATCCCTCTCAAATCAATCTCATTCCCTTCCATTCTCATCATCTAAGGAGCCTAGAAGCTTGGATTGCAAGGAGCGCTTGGAGAAGAAGGAGTTGGCTAGGAGCTTGTGTCCTAATTGTGTCCATTGGAGCTTCGTATTGGAAATTCATCTCCCAATAGGTATAATTCTAAATTTTTCCTTCAATTTAGCCTCTAATTAATGCATTTGACCATTATGAACCCTCTCATGGCTTAGGAGTACCCACAGAAAGAAGTTCTAGGCCCAATTGACCATTATTGTGACTTCTACATATATTTGTGCCCAATTTAGGGAAATTCGATATTGGTGCACCATGTGTTTGTCAAATGGCCAATTTGACCAATTTGAAATTAGATTGGTTGTGTGAGACTAGTGTCGTGTCCACAATTGGATACGAGTAAGCCGTGTCATGATATTTTGTGACAACGGTTGATTTGGGGGTGTTTTCTTCGATATGGGGGTCTACACGTGTCATATTTTGTCATGAGCACATAGATGGGTAGCTAACACTTTGTATTGCTTCTAATTATAATTTTGGACTTGTCCACATCATTTGTGGAGAGTTGGGTGAGGTTGGATTGAGTATCAAGGACGTATCGCAAGGGTATCATAGATCTAGTGTGATACTGGTGTGATGCACTCCTTGTATTTGTTGTATTGTCTTTAATGTACTTATATTATCCATATATTATTGATACAAGAGTGTAGTGTGTATATATATATATATATATATATATATATATATATATATATATATATATATATATATATATATCATTGTTTGATTCATATATGTTAGGATGGAATGGTATGTATGTATTGTAATATATATATATATATATATATATATATATATATATATATATATATATATATATAGCAGTATTTACACTTAGTTAGTGTGTCTGTGTGTGGTATGAGGGAGAAGTGGGTTGTGTGTTAGAGGGGCTCGGGCAGGAGTGGTTGTGCAAGCTTGTTGTGTTGGTAGGAGGTCGGGAAAGGGGTGTATGGGAGCAGAATATGGCAAGGTTGGACTGTCACTTTGGACAGTCGGGTAAATGGGGCATAGTAGCAGTCTGTGCAAAGCAGAGAATGTAGGAGGGAACTCTGATGCACAACAGTAGGGGATGGCTTGCTGTCAGGTCTATTGTAGTGTGGTAATGTTAGTATTGATAGGTATAAGTTAGATACCAGTTAGTGTCAGTTAAGTAAGTATGTATTAGAGTGTTAGTTGATTAGTTAGTATTAGATTGACAGTTAGTATATGAGGTAAGTTAGATAAGTTAATGTATCAGTTAGTTAATATTAGAAGATGAGATAGTGTATATACATGATGTCAGTTGTAGGTATGTTAGTTAAGAGTGCATCAGTTAGTAGTTAGTATTGATGACAGTTAGGTATTTGTTAACAGTTAGTAGTTATAGTACATAAGTATTGGTTAGAATATAACTAAGCTATTACTTGGTATAGTATGTATATATTTAAATATAAACTAAAGTGTTAGATATACACTAGTTAGTGTATATGTTAGTATTGGTTTTGATACTAGGTTCTAGTATTACCTTGAGTTAAACCAAGGTAATATTGGTGTCAGAGCTGCTGTATTTTTTTTCTATTTCATTCAATATATATATATATATATATATATATATATATATATATATATATATATATATATATATATATATATATATATGTCACGACCCGCACCCAGAAATTCGGGCACGAGTGCGTGGGTATGTCCAGCCTACGCCGCAGAGTCGGCGGTAGTACGCTGTCTAGGTCAATCCATTATTTGCTAACTAGCTCATTCACAAAAAAATATAGGCAAGATAATAATGAGAATGAAACTTAAGATTTCAACTAAAAATAACTGTGACAGCAGATTCAAATGTTTTAGTACAGGAATTCAATATTGAAATCGGGGACAAACCCGATAAATAAGATAAGAATATAAATGAAAGATAGCTACTACTAGCTACTCAGCAGGGGTCTCCTGGGTGGATTCTGGCTCCTCATAGGTATCATCAGTCCCCTCATAGGGACCATAATAAGTAGGGACAAGATCCTCATCATCGCCTAAATCAACAGATCCAGTCAGGAAAGGAGCAAAGTACACAGTGCACAACAAGGTTAAACTAAATATTTATGACAATTAAATATTGAATATCAAGTTAAGAACTGCATAACGGAACACCACTATCTCAGAGTTAAAGCTGTAAGCAGGAATACGAGAAATACAGAAATAAATGAAACAGGAATTGAAACTACAACAGTCAGCAAGATATATAACAAGACCAGAAACTATCTGTGTGAACTTGTGTTTGTTTTTAGAATACATAGTTGGCATGTAGGGGTTTATAAGGCTAATCCGGCCGTCATGAACGGCTATTAAACAGGGGAAATCAAGATCCGGCTGAGGTACAGTCGTGTACCAACAGCTATTAAACATGACAAGGGGAAGGGTAAACTACATGCCTTCTAGGTATTCTTCCACCCGACATGAAAAACAAGACAAGAACTACCAATATTCAAGACATGAAATTCAACATTTCTAACACGATGTGTAATCATCAAGGGTACATGTAAGACAGGGAATTAATTATCACAATATATAAAGATTAACTTGAGGTGCAGGTACTTGCATGTTGTTTGGATCTGATTAATTTGGTTCTTGGGGAAAAAGTCCAGAGATGAGTCCAAAAGCTGAAATAGACATTACTATCATGCTCAGAAGATGTCAATTAGCTAGAAATGTCTGTCCTTGGGTCCAATTTGGAGACAAGGGCAAAAACGGCA
Organism: Iris macrosiphon; assembly: GCA_036927795.1. Taxonomy (NCBI): domain Eukaryota; kingdom Viridiplantae; phylum Streptophyta; class Magnoliopsida; order Asparagales; family Iridaceae; genus Iris; species Iris macrosiphon. Next base: position 163,986,269 of record JAYESA010000003.1, read on the forward strand.
GTTTCGGGTCGAAACGGGGTCCGCCGGTGGGCCCGCTTTGCACCGAAAAACGTGTCCGGGTCAAAGGTCTCCAAATTCACCAAACTTAGTGTCAACAGGTCAGGAACGCTGATACGAACCCAACGGAACTTCCAGATTTGGATTCCGATGAGCCGAACACAAAATCGCCCGTCGAGCGGGGCCTGTGGGGCCCACGACACGCGATTTCGTCAACGTTCTCAGAATCGAACCAAACTTGACCCACAGGACCAGCGTATCGCTACGAGTCCGATGGTGTAAGTTTCGTCTCGATCTGACGTGTGTGCACGAAGTTAGGGTGAATTACAGAAAAGGCGGATACGGGGCGATGTCCGCGGATACGCGTTGATTCCGGTGTGTACGCACACCCAAATCAGCTTTCACGAAAACTCACACGTCCGTATCGACGATGCGCACGTATCTGAGAAGACCGCACGCGACCAAGTTGTCCCGTTTGGCGGGGCGGACTCAGTTCCGGGGTGAAACAGGGTCTGGTTTTTTCTGTTTTTGGATCGCGGTGTGCGATCACCACAGGACGCGATGCCCCGAACAGTTTGTCCGGACACCGAGAGGGTCATACAGGCTTCCCAACGCAATTTGCGAAATTGGAAATAGAGCTACGAGGCGAAAGTTACACGTACCTGAAGGGGACCTGAAAATTCAGGGTCGAGTCGTGTCCGACTCGTGTCGGACACGTGAATCCCAAAAATTAGGGTTTAGGGTTTGCTGCGGTGGGTGGCCTGCCGGGGTACGCCGGAGGGGAGGCCGAGGGCGGCTCGGGGACGGCCGGCTCGAGGCGGGGCGAACTCGGCGGAGGCGGCGGCGGCGCCGGAGCGAGTTCGAGCGGCTGCTGCGGCTCGGCGTCGGCGGGGCTGTCGTGGAGGGAAGAGGAGAGGCGGTTGCTGGCGGAGAGCGGCGGGGAGAAGGAGGAGCAGCGTGGCCGTGCTGCGGCGGAAGTCGGGGCGGGCTGGGGCGAGGCGGCCGGGGTACGGCGACGAGGGCTAGGTTTCCGGTGGTGAGGGGGCTGGTGCGGGCGGGTTTATATAGGCGGTGGTCGGGGTTGCTGGCCGAGGGAGGCGGTCGACGTGGGCGAGGTGGCCGGGCGGAGCGGGCGAGGTGGCCGGGCGGAGCGCCACGTGGCCGGAGGCGGCGGCTCCGCCGGGAGACGCGGGGAAGAGGGGGGAAGGGGAACCGGTCGTGCGGGTCGGGTGGTTAACGGGTCTGGGCAGACCCGCCCGACCCGCAAGGAGACGGGCTGGCGGGCTGGGCTGGCTGGGCCGGTCCACTGGGCCGGGCCGGCCCAAGGAAAAAGAAATAAAATTAAATAAATAAATATAATAATAATAATATTAATTAATTAATTAATTAATTAATTAATTAATTTAAATAGTTTTCAGGCATTTAAAAATATGTCTGAGGCCCAGAAAAATCTAGAAAAATTATCCTAAGTCCTTACACCCAAAAATGTTATTTTTATGATATTTTAATATTATTTATTGCCAATTAAAAATCATTTATTAATTAAAAACCCTGATTTTAATTACAGAAAATTTCCAGAAAATTCTAAAAAATTGGGAAAAATCCAAGATTTAATAATTTGAAAAATTCGGGGGTTTACAACCTACCCAACTTACAAAAATTTTGTCCTCGAAATTTAAGAATAACAAGGCACGAAAGGAAAAGCCGAAAAATAAAATATACCCCAGGGTTCAAAAAGATAGGGGTATCTCTCTCTAATCTCGTCTTCTCGCTCCCAGGTGGATTCGCCGGGGGAATGGTGCTTCCAAGCTACGCGGACCAGGGAGATAACCTGGTTCCGTAGGACTTTCTCCGAGCGATCCAGTATCTCCACGGGTTGCTCCTGGTAAGTCAGACTTGGGCCTACTTCGAGCTCTGAGTGATCCAAAATGTGGTTGGGGTCTGACACGTACTTCCTCAGCTGCGACACGTGGAAGACGTTATGTACTCCATCCAGAGAGGGTGGAAATGCCAGTCGGTATGCCACTTCTCCGATTTTCTCCTGTATGCCAAAAGGTCCAATAAATCTTGGGCTGAGTTTTTCACTCCTTCCGAACCTAATGGTGCCACGTGTCGGGGAAATCTTTAAGAATACCAGCTCTCCAACCTTTATTAAAGTCACAATCAAGTCTTAGTTCCATAAGCAAAGTGTTTAAATTGACTTGAATTTTATAAATTTAATTACCTCAAATTCCAAGGGCCTTCGGTGGCTATTTGCCCAATGTCGTTGCCTGTCTTGAGCCACTCGAAGTCTGTCCCTTATTTGCTTTACCTTATCAGCTGAATCGATCACCATCTCTGGTCCCAGCAGGGCTCTTTCTCCAACGTCGTCCCATGATAGCGGGGTACGACATCTTCGTCCATACAGAGCTTCAAATGGAGTCATCTCAATACTTGCTTGGTAACTGTTATTATAAGAGAACTCCACCAGATGTAGATAGTCTTCCCAGGATCCTCCAAAATTCAGAACACATGTACGGAGCATATCTTCAATTGTCTGGATTGTACGTTCCGATTGTCCGTCGGTTTGGGGATGATAAGCTGTGCTGAATTTGAGTTGCGTCCCCAAGCTGGCTTGTAAGCTCTTCCAGAAGTGAGAGGTGAACCTTTAATCTCGGTCGGAGACAATACTTACTGGAACTCCATGCAGCCTAACAATATGTCTGATATATAAATCTGCCAGCTTCTCTGTAGATAGCCCCACTTTGAAAGGTAGAAAATGTGCAGACTTGGTCAGTCTATCTACTATCACCCAGATTGCATCCTTTCCACTAGGTGTCCTTGGAAGTCCGAAAACAAAATCCATTGTGATATGTTCCCACTTCCACTCCGGAATGGGTAGGGGTTGAAGCAATCCTCCAGGTCTTTGTCTTTCTGCCTTGACTTGCTGGCACACTAAACAACGAGATACGAACCTGGCTACTTCTCTTTTCATGCCATGCCACCAAACATGCGTTCTCAGGTCCTTGTACATCTTGTTGGCTCCTGGATGTATAGAGTATTGCGATTTGTGCGCCTCTTGCATGATTTCTTCTCTTATGTCTCCTTGAGGTACACATAATCTATCGCCATGCCTCAGTGATCCATCTTCATGAATTCTGAATTCTTCTACTAGTCCAGCTTGCACTTGACCTCGAAGGCTTCGCAGGCCTTCGTCCTGAAACTGAGTCTCCTTGATCTTGTCCATTAAAGTAGACTGAATCTGCAAGTTCATCATTTGGCCTTCTTTTCCTGGGATAATTACTTCAATACCTAAACTTTCCAAGTCCTCCAGCAGGTGTCTGTCCATAGTCAAGTACATCGCCATAGGATACCTGCTTAGAGCATCAGCAACTACATTTGCCTTCCCAGGGTGATATTGAAGAGTGATATCAAAGTCTTTCATTAGTTCCAGCCACCTTCTTTGCCTCATGTTTAGCTCTTTCTGAGTGAAGATATATTTTAGACTTTTATGGTCCGTAAATATTTCTACCCTTTCTCCATAAAGATAATGCTTCCATAGTTTAAGAGCAAAAATGACAGCTGCCAATTCTAAATCATGAGTTGGATAATTCTTTTCATGTGGTCGAAGCTGTCTAGAGGCATATGCTATTACCTTCTTGTTCTGCTCCAGTACACAACCTAGACCTTTTCCAGAAGCATCACTATAAATAGCGAAACCTCCGGTTCCGGAAGGTAAGGTCAGAATAGGGGCAGAAGTCAGTCTTTTCTTCAATTCCTCAAAAGCACGCTGACATTCATCAGTCCAGGTGAACTCTTCATCCTTTCTTGTTAATTTTGTCATGGGCTCCGCAATTCTAGCAAAGTCCTTCACAAACTTCCGATAGTAGCCAGCTAGTCCCAGGAAACTTCTAATCTCAGCTACAGAGTCTGGAGTGGGCCAGGATTCTACTGCAGCTATCTTCTTAGGATCTACTGCTATTCCATCTTCAGTCACAACATGTCCCAAGAATTCTACTTTGTCTAGGAAGAAAGCACATTTAGATAATTTTCCATAAAGTTTTTCCTTCCTTAAAGTCTCCAATGCTAACCTCAAATGTTCTTCATGTTCTTCGGGGGTCTTGGAGTAGATCAAAATATCATCAATGAAGACCACTACAAATTTGTCTAGATATGGCTGGAAAACTCTGTTCATTAGGTTCATAAAAACTGCTGGAGCATTCGTCAACCCGAACGGCATTACTAAGAATTCATAGTGTCCGTTCCGGGTATTGAAAGCAGTTTTAGGGATGTCTTCCTTTCTCACCCTTACTTGGTGGTAACCAGACCTTAAATCAATCTTGGAAAAGACCCGAGCTCCACTCAACTGATCAAATAAGTCATCTATCCTGGGCAGGGGATACTTATTCTTAATTGTCAAGGCATTCAAGGCCCTATAGTCAATACACATTCGGGATGTTCCGTCCTTCTTGGGCACAAATAATACTGGAGCTCCCCAGGGTGAGACACTAGACCTAATGAAGCATTTGTCTTCTAGTTCTTTGATTTGCTCATTTAGTTCTACTATCTCCTTCTTGTTAATTCTGTAGGAATTTTGAGATACTGGTGCTGCTCTTGGCACTAGGTCAATAGAGAATTCAACATCTCGGTCTGGGGGTAAGCCTGGGAGATCCTCAGGGAAGACATCAAGGTATTCAGAGATGATAGGTAGTGGCACTTCTTCTGTTATTAGTGCTCCACAAATTTTGTTATTACCCATTTCTCTAGAACCTCTAGCAAATTCAAATTCTGGCTTGTCAGGTGGCCTGAAGATTACACTACCTCTGTGGCAGTCTATTGTGGCATGGTGTTGACTTAACCAATCCATACCCAGTATAATGTCAAAACTGGGAACGGGCATTACAAGTAGTCTAGCATACAGTTCTCTTCCACATAATGTAATAGGACAATTGTTACAGCATCACTAACCGGGATGATTCCTCCACCGGTAATGATCTTATAACAATTCCTAAGGGGTTTAGTGATTAAGCTATGCTTCATAAGAAAATCTACTGACATGAATGAATGCGAAGCTCCAGAGTCAAATAAAGTAATAGCTGGTATTGAATTTATAAGCACAGAACCTGTAATCACGTCTGCTGTGGCCTCAGCTTCTTCCAGAGTCATTGCATAAGCACGGCCTTGCTGCGGTGCACCCCTCTGTTGCTGCTGGTGCTGAGCAAAGCGTTGTTGTTGTGTGGGAAGTGGGGGTCCCCTCTGTTGTACTGCTGGGGCCCTGGCCTGGGCTGGAGCCTTTGGTGCAGCGGTGCGTCCTTGAGCAGCTGGACAGTCCCTCATTTGATGCGCTGCTGAGCCGCAGTAGAGGCAGGCACCTAGCCTCTTCCTGCAGACTTGCCAAGTATGACCTGGTTTTTGGCAAAAGTTACAAGCAGCAGTTTGTTGGTTCTGTCCCTGAGCCTGGTGTTGGGGTGCTGGAGCTCGAGGGAGAGGACGCTGAGTTTGCTGCGGGGCCCTCTGCTGTTGTTGTTGTTGTTGAAAAGGGCGTTTGTTGGGTCCTGCATTTCCGGTATCTCTTTCCCGCTTCAGTTTATGCCCCATATCTCTCTCTACGCCTTGTGCCACGCTCAGGATTTCTTCATAGGTACGAGCTCGGCTGGTGGTGACAGCAAGGCGAATATCCGGAGACAGCCCCTTCTTGAATCTACGGGCTCTGTCCTCCGGGGTACGAACCATGTACTCCGCAAAGTGGCTTAACCTGCTAAATTCAGCAGTATATTCATCAACAGACAGGTTACCTTGTTCCAGTCTCTCGAATTGGCTTTCGAGAGCTTCCCGAGCCACTTCGGGGTAGAATTTCTCCTTGAATAGTCTCTTGAAGTCCTCCCAGGTGATGTCAGGAGCAGATAGTTGGGGTTCATCTCTGAACCAGGTTCGAGCAATGTCGAACAGTTGCAGGCTTGCGGACTCCACTTTGAGGTCATCAGGGACCCGAGCAGTCTTCAGGAGTCTCTCGACATTCTCTATCCACTCATCGGCATAGAGAATGCCCTCAGTTCCGTAAAATTCCAGGGGTCTTAGATTCTTGAAATCTTTGGCACTCCCTGGCCTTTTGAGTGACGACTCCTGGGACTTAAGAGCTTCTGAGAGGCTGGTCCGCAGAAGTGCAGTCTGTTCTTTCTGGGATTCCACCAATACCTGGAACACTCCAAGTAGCTGTGCCCCATCCAGAGTAACTGCCAGAACAGATGGAGGCGGCGGGAGTACAAGAGTCTCGGGCACATTCTGCTCAGCTGGTTCTGATGTGCCTCCTACTGTGTTCCTGGTCTGGACCATTCTGAAAGATTAAGGGATAGGAAGATCAGAATAGAATACTTAAAAATCAAAGGCGATAGGAAAAATTGAGCAGCAAAGATATCAAGAATTGAAATAAGGACCCCATACTGTGAATGAGCTTTTCCTAGAATCCTCAATTTTATTCCATACCCTGTCCTAGGGTATTACCCTATTTAAGGATAGGACCTGCATGGGCCACCATAAAAATGTGTCACGACCCGCACCCGAAAATTCGGGCACGAGTGCGTGGGTACGTCCAGCCTACGCCGCAGAGTCGGCGGTAGTACGCTGTCTAGGTCAATCCATTATTTGCTAACTAGCTCATTCACAAAAAAACATAGGCAAGATAATAATGAGAATGAAACTTAAGATTTCAACTGAAAATAACTGTGACAGCAGATTCAAATATTTTAGTACAGGAATTCAATATTGAAATCGGGGACAAACCCGATAAATAAGATAAGAATATAAATGAAAGATAGCTACTACTAGCTACTCAGCAGCAGGGGTCTCCTGGGTGGGTTCTGGCTCCTCATAGGTATCATCAGTCCCCTCATAGGGACCATAATAAGTAAGGGCAAGATCCTCATCATCGCCTAAATCAACAGATCCAGTCAGGAAAGGAGCAAAATACACAGTGCACGACAAGGTTAAACTAAATATTTATGACAATTAAATATTGAATATCAAGTTAAGAACTGCATAACGGAACATCACTATCTCAGAGTTAAAGCTGTAAGCAGGAATACGAGAAATACAAAAATAAATGAAACAGGAATTGAAACTACAACAGTCAGCAAGATATATAACAAGACCAGAAACTATCTGTGTGAACTTGTGTTTGTTTTTAGAATACATAGTTGGCATGTAGGGGTTTATAAGGCTAATCCGGCCGTCATGAACGGCTATTAAACAGGGGAAATCGAGATCCGGATGAGGTACAGTCGTGTACCAACAGCTATTAAACATGACAAGGGGAAGGGTAAACTACATGCCTTCTAGGTATTCTCCCACCCGACATGAAAAACAAGACAGGAACTACCAATATTCAAGACATGAAATTCAACATTTCTAACACGATGTGTAATCATCAAGGGTACATGTAAGACAGGGAATTAATTATCACAATATATAAAGATTAACTTGAGGTGCAGGTACTTGTCTGTTGTTTGGATCTGATTAATTTGATTCTTGGGGAAAAAGTCCAGAGATGAGTCCAAAAGCTGAAATAGACATTACCATCATGCTCAGAAGATGTCAATTAGCTAGAAACGCCTGTCCTTGGGTCCAATTTGGAGACAAGGGCAAAAATGGCAGTTTCGGGTCGAAACGGGGTCCGCCGGTGGGCCCGCTTTGCACCGAAAAACGTGTCCGGGTCAAAGGTCTCCAAATTCACCAAACTTAGTGTCAACAGGTCAGGAACGCTGATACGAACCCAATGAAACTTCCAGATTTGGATTCCGATGAGCCGAACACAAAATCGCCCGTCGAGCGGGGCTTGTGGGGCCCACGACACGCGATTTCGTCAACGTTCTCAGAATCGAACCAAACTTGACCCACAGGACCAGTATATTGCTACGAGTCCGATGGTGCAAGTTTCGTCTCGATCTGACGTGTGTGCACGAAGTTAGGGTTAATTGCAGAAAAGGCGGATACGGGGCGATGTCCGCGGATACGCGTTGATTTCGGTGTGTACGCACACCCAAATCAGCTTCCACGAAAACTCACACGTCCGTATCGACGATGCGCACGTATCTGAGAAGACCGCACGCGACCAAGTCGTCCCGTTTGGCGGGGCGGACTTAGTTCCGGGGTGAAACAGGGTCTGGTTTTTCCTGTTTTTGGATCGCGGTGTGCGATCACCACAGGACGCGATGCCCCGAACAGTTTGTCCGGACACCGAGAGGGTCATACAGGCTTCACAACGCAATTTGCGGAATTGGAAACAGAGCTACGAGGCGAAAGTTACACGTACCTGAAGGGGACCTGAAAATTCAGGGTCGAGTCGTGTCCGACTCGTGTCGGACACGCGAATCCAAAAAATTAGGGTTTAGGGTTTGCTGCGGTGGGTGGCCGGCCGGGGTATGCCGGAGGGGAGGCCGAGGGCGGCTCGGGGACGGCCGGCTCGAGGCGGGGCGAACTCGGCGGAGGCGGCGGCGGCGCCGGAGCGAGTTCGAGCGGCTGCTGCGGCTCGGCGTCGGCGGGGCTGTCGTGGAGGGAAGAGGAGAGGCGGTTGCTGGCGGAGAGCGGCGGGGAGAAGGTGGAGCAGCGTGGCGGTGCTGCGGCGGAAGTCGGGGCGGGCTGGGGCGAGGCGGCCGGGGTACGGCGGCGAGGGTTAGGTTTCCGGTGGTGAGGGGGCTGGTGCGGGCGGGTTTATATAGGCGGTGGTCGGGGTTGCTGGCCGAGGGAGGCGGTCGACGTGGGCGAGGTGGCCGGGCGGAGCGGGCGAGGTGGCCGGGTGGAGCGCCACGTGGCCGGAGGCGGCGGCTCCGCCGGGAGACGCGGGGAAGAGGGGGGAAGGGGAACCGGTCGTGCGGGTCGGGTGGTTAACGGGTCTGGGCAGACCCGCCCGACCCGCAAGGAGACGGGCTGGTGGGCTGGCGGGCTGGGCTGGCTGGGCCGGTCCACTGGGCCGGGCCGGCCCAAGGAAAAAGAAATAAAATAAAATAAATAAATATAATAATAATAATAAATAAATAATTAATTAATTAATTAATTAATTAATTAATTAATTAATTTAAATAGTTTTCAGGCATTTAAAAATATGTCTGAGGTCCAGAAAAATCCAGAAAAATTACCCTAAGTCCAATTTTTCATTTTACACCCAAAAATGTTATTTTTATGATATTTTAATATTATTTATTGCCAATTAAAAATCATTTATTAATTAAAAACCCTAATTTTAATTACAGAAAATTTTCAGAAAATTCCAAAAAATTGGGATAAATCCAAGATTTAATAATTTGAAAAATTCGGGGGTTTACAATATATATATATATATATATATATATATATATATATATATATATATATATATATATAGTTAGTTAGTTAGTTAGTTAGTTAGTTAGTTAGGTTTATGCAAATGTCAATTTGCAATTTGGCTTTATCATAAATACTTGGATTGTGAGGGGGCTTTAATGAATAAAACTCAAACAAGGGGGGAGAAACCATCAACCCACCTTAACTTTTTCCTTGACTCATCACCATCCTTTACACATGTATTTATTCATCTTCTTCTTTATTTTCCATAAGCCATATGTCTTCTCCTTAACTCTTCTTCCATTTCCAATGAACCTAACCTCTCCCTTTTATTCCATCACCAGCACCAACTCTCCTCTTCCTTAACTCCTCTTCTTCATCTCATCTTCAACTCCTCACCCCCACACCTGTGCGGCCCGGCCTCTATCGTCCGCAGCCGCGCGTCCGCCGCCGCTGACCGGCCATCTCCTGCCCGACCTCCGACCGACCTCCTTCCCTCCGACGATAACTTCCAACACTCCTTCTCCTTGGGAGGATCTTCCAAATCTAGGTATAACTCCTTCCCATTTTCTTAAAACCTATTTTCTTTCAAAATAAAACCTAGGTCAGGATGTTTAAATGGGAATATGTCCAAATTTTTTGGTAATAGGTGATCTTTGGAAGTAATCAGAAAAATCGAAGATCAATTTCGGTTAGGAGATCAACACCAAAGGCAAGTCCTCACCTTTTATATTTTAATATTTAGGGACCGTGTCTTAAATTTGTTCTTCTATTTTTCCAAATTATGAGTATTTTAGTTAGTTATAATTTATAGAAGCAACTTGAAACCATATTTCATAAATTGAAGTATAGTAGGGGCTATGTTAAGTATGAATTGTGGTATGATAAGGACTCTTGTATTAGAACACGATACAGACACACCGACACCTGAATGCTTTTATACTTGGTTTTGGTTGTTAGGAATTATGATTTTTGTGAACTATTCATGGTTATACATATTTATTTTATTCTGTCCGAAAATTAAAATTACACTTAATTGGTATAATAATTGTCATTTGGCTAGGTGGAGTATTTACATACACCAGGATAATTAGATGACCCTCAGTGTTGACTTTGAACTTCAATCTAAGGTTATTCAATCTTCTAAAGTTAATTGTATGGGATATCTAATTTAATTTTCAACTCGCCAATCACTTTTAACATACTACAAGTTAAGGAGGGAACTTAAGGTATTCACTAAGAAAATATATTATGTGTAAAGTAAGAAAATTTGGACTATAAATCTTAGAAAGTTATAGTTTGATGTGCTCATATACAAGACTTACCTCTTGGAATTGTTTCTAGCATATATTGTCATGAAATTCTGAATCTTATAATTTTTGTTGTTGTTGTTAATGATAGTGTTAGGGGCATTTAAGATTGAAATCAGATCTCTAGTGCATGTGAGGGAATTCGGGGGAGAGATGCCAACAACCAATATCTTGTCTTGACTACCTAGCATCCTGACACCATTAGAAGTATCTTTTGCTTACAAAATCTGACAAACTTTGCATGATAGTAGACAAGTATAGAACCAAAGTATTAATCATTGCCGGTAATCCAATGCAAATTGATTGGATACACCATAATAGAAAATTTCTAACCTAGTTATTACATTTAGTTCTAGAATTTCACAATAGAAGAAATTTAATACATGAATTTAATACTTAAACTAATTCAATGATTAGTACTTTACCACTATTATCAATTTATACTATTGTCATTACTTGAAAATGGAATTGCTTTATTTCTAATATAATGATTGTCTTATTTTGGTACAGCCAGTATAACTAGTACTTTGCATAGCTTAAGGTAAATAGCTTGCCGGATAAGGTAAAATAGCTTGCATGTCAAAGTAACAAAGATATTTTACTTGAATTATATACTTATACTTGCATGTGTTCCGGTGTTGAGAGTTGCTCCACCAAAGGGGTCGGCGTGTCCGAGATAATGTTACGGAGGGTTGCTCCGGGTCTAATATTTAAACTGTTAATTTTTTGGAGCTCGAAATACAAAGGAGACTCCGCAAAAAAATTTAAGAATTTCGGGAGTTAACCAAATTTCGATATCCAAAAATGTAACAGATAATTCTAAACCAAATTTGTTTTTGGATGTTATATATATATATATATATATATATATATATATATATATATATATATATATATATTCTAGTGACGGACTTAAGACAACTTAAAATTTATTTAATTAGGGGACGATTAATAGGAGTCTAGGATTCGTAGGTCACGGATACGAGCCACGCAACTGAAACAAAAATTTAGATTCCTAATATTGTCTGCTCTGTATAAGTTCAAAGAAAATAGTAATTCCGGGAATTTGTGTCTTGATAGTTATGATTATCCCGAAAGTGATACATGATTAAAACTTTGATGTCTGTTTCCTGGAATTATAATGAGATAAGATCTTGTATTTTTTTTTTACATACTTGGGAATGTCTACTTATCCATTCAGTATTGATATAAGATACAGAGCAAAAATTAATAAAATAATAGAATATGAATTGCTTGTAGTTGTAGGTTAGAAAGCAATGGGCAGGGGAGAACAACTTTAATACCATCTACGAAATTTTGCAACATAATAATAACCAAAAGCTTATCAGCAGTTAAGGCCTTTTTGTAAGGCATTGCGAATTGAGTGTGTGAGGCTTAGCTCACTTACCTGTTTAAGCCCATGAGAGATAGGGCCGGTTTATAATACAATGTCACCCAGTCTAAGTTACCTATTTAAGCCCATGAGAGGCAGGGTCGGATTATAACATCGTGCCACCCAGTCTGAGTTAATTGTACCTGAATATAAACACACATATTTTGATTTAAAACATCGAATGGGTGAATTAAGAATTTAATTGTTTAAGCCCAAGAGAGGCATGGACGGATTCTAAGCACCGTGCCACCAAGTTACAGCATGATCCCTGGTGTACGGGATTGTTGATGGAAAACTAGTTAAAGTGGTTATTCAAAGAGTTGTTCTCCAATTTGCATCATCATTTAGAAAAATTGGTTGTGTATTGTGGTTGTGACATAGGGATTTATATTGCTTGAATTGTTAGACACTATAAGAATACTAGTTTAGAAATTATTTGAGTTGTAGGTATATTATAAATTTTAGTTTCCTACTTTCTATACAGAAGTTATTAATTTTCGTGCCTTACTGTATCATATCATATTTTTATTTTTTTACCGTTCTTGACCTAGTACTTGTTGTCGTTCTGACGACCTAGTATTGTTCAGTAGGGAAAGAGGAAGTTCCTAGTAAAATGCTACCTTTTTATGACGTGCACGAAGTCGAGAAATAATCTTCAAATGGTTCTAAGGGATACCGTAAATAATATTTTGTAGCTGGAACTATGTATATTAATGGTTTTGATGTAATGGCTTGTACAATTATACTTTAATCATATTGTAAAATTATAGTTTGTAGTAATGAAAGTATTTAGTATGACTTGCATTCTATCCTAGAATAAAGGCGACAATCGCGGATACGAGTACGATTGTATTCGTACGGGACATAGCCTGGAGATGTAGTTACGTATCCGGCTCACTGTATCTTGAAAAGTGGGGTGAGACACATCATTTAGTGGTGGCCCATGCAGATCTAGCTTTTGGGAAACCTATGTAGGTCCCGAAAGATGAAGAACCTAGGATAAGATGCAGGTCTGCGAAGGAAAGAGAATTTAGGATAGGATACAGGTTTAGGTTAATATAAAGGACATGAGATAGGATGTAGGTTAGGGATTTATATATAGGTTAAACTCGGATCTTCTATCACATCTGTAGAAATTATTTGGAAATACCTTAGGATAGGCAATATCGGTGATTATAAGAAGGACTAAAGATATTACAAGATTTTTTCAAATTTTATTTGGGGTACTTATTGGGGGATACTAACTTGAAGTTTCTTATTGTAGATCATGCCTCGATTCTTGCCTTATGTCATACTGGGAAATAGTAGCCACAGTCTCGATAATTATTACCCTTTTGCAAAAAGAATATGGCGACTGGTACGTAAACAAATGATAAGGGCCTATAGAGTACACTAAGAGATCAAATACCCGGTAGTATCGGATCTCAGTAATGAAAATGAATTGTTTTTTAATAGGAAAAATTATTATATACTTATTAAGGCTCGACCGTCTGAGGATCCAGATCCGATAGAAATGACTATAATGAAACTTTGGAGGAATGACAGGATTATTACCTGGAATCAACTATCATCAGAATACGAGAGATGATGATTTAAGCAATGAAAAGAAAAGTACAACGGTGTAATAGAAAAAATTTGTCTGCCATGTAGCATTTTGTAAAAACAGCAGATGTATATATATAAGTTAGGATTAGGAAAACAAAAGTATGAGAGTGTAAATAGAATGTAAATAGTATGAATATGTATGTACTCCTACGTGTAAGATGATTAGTATCCCTAGCAGCATATTTTGTATCACATTTTGGTTATGAGTGAATGAAATATGCTTATTCTTTATCCTTGTGTCAATATTTTTTTAATTACTGTTGTTCAATATTCTTACGATTTGCAAGATTATTTCTTAATCAGGAAATTTCCTGAGAAATTTATATTTGAATTTTTTAGGACAATGTCTAATCATGACCAATCTCGTGCTTCATCATCCCAAGCTCAGTCTGAACCATATATTAAGGATATGTACAGATTATTCCCTCAAGCCACAACTACCACAGTGTTGGAACACATGCGGACATCTGTCAATTCTAAAGATGGTTCCCTAAAGGATTTTAGAAATCTTAATCCTCCCAAGTTTAAAGGAACAGAAAGTTTGATCGAAGTCGGGCAGTGGATTAAAACCTTAGAAGGAATGTTAAAAGCAACAAAAGTTAGTCCCGAGGATATGGTATCCACGATCCGAATCCAGTTGGAAGATATTGCTGAGCACCGGTGGAGTTCAGAGCATCCAGAGGATTCAGATGATATAATAACTTGGGGAGAGAGAAGAAGTTCGAAGGAAGGTTCTTTCCGAAATTGGCTAGAATAGAGTTAGAACGACAATTCACTCATTTGAAGCAAGGGAAGCTCACGATAGACGAGTATATTATAAAAAATTTTAGACTTAGCCGCTTTGCTTCAGGTGTAAGCCCCTGATTTTTCAAAAATATTAAATTGGGATTTTTCGCAATTTTCTGGAATTTTCTGGGAATTTTCTGTAATTAAAATCAGGGTTCTTAATTATTGAATGATTTTTAATTGTTAATAAATAATATTAAAATATTATGGAAATAATATTTTTGGGTGTAAAATGAAAAACTTGACTTAGGGTAATTTTTCTGGAATTTATCGGGCCCTGGACCTATTTTTAAATCACCTAAAACTATTTATTAATTAATTGATTTATTATTATTATTATTATTATTATTATCCTAATAATAAATCCGGCCCGTTCCCCAGCCCGGCCCACTGGGCCAGACCCCGGCCCAAACCACTCGGCCCAGCCCCCTCCTTAACGGATCGGGTCGGGTCCGCCCGACCGAACCCGACCCGAACCCGATGACCCACTCCCCTCCCTGACCCAGTCACCCGTTCCCCGCTCCGGCGCCCGCCTCCTCCGCCGCTTCCGCCGCCTGCGGCTGCGCCACCGCCACTCAGTTCGGCTCGCCTCCGCCCGCCTCGGCCACTCCCTCTTCCCCCTTCCTATTTAGCCCTAACCCGAGCTCCTCCGCCAACCCCGAGAACCCCCGGCCACCACCGCCTCCCACCTCGCAGGCGCCACCACCGTCCTCCTCCCTCTCCCCTCGCCGTGGCCAGCCCCCTCCGCCGCAGCCCTCTCATTCTTCCTCCCCTCTCCCCTCCTCGAGCACCGCCTCCGGCTCCCCGACGAACGACAGCAGCAGCGGCTCGAGCTCGCTCCGGCGCCGCCGCCGTCAGCCTGAGCCGCCGCCGCCTCCACCAACGAGCGCCGCGCTGCCCTGCCCCAGCCCGGCCGGCCTCTCCCCGCCGCGAGCCGCCCTGGCCAGCCTGAGCTCCGCCGGAGAGAAAACCCTAACCCAAAATCAATCGGACACGGCCTGTGTCGTGTCGGACACGACACAGACTCGAGGAAACCCTAGTTTTCGGAGGCTTGTTCAGGTGCGTGTAACTTTCTCCTCGCTGCCCCGTTATCAATTCCATAAATTGCGTTGTGAAGCCTGTATGACCCTCTCCGTGCCCGGATAAACCGTTCGGGACATCGTGTCCTGTGGTGATCGCACACCGCGATCCAAAAACAGAAAAAACACCGACCCGATTCACCCCGGAACTGGGTAAACGGGACGACTTGGTCGCGCGCGGTCTTCACAGATACGTGCGCAGCGTTGATATGGACGTGTGGGATTTCGCGGAAGCTGATTCGGGTGTGCGTGCACACCGGAATCAACGCGTATCCGCGGACATCGTCCCGTATCCGCCTTTTCTGTAATCCACCCGAACTTCGTGCACATAGGTCGGTTCGAGACGAAACTTGCGCCATCGGACTCGTAGCGATACGCTGGTCCTGTGGGTCAAGTTTGGTTCAATTCTGAGAACGTTGACGAAATCGCGTGTCGTGGGCCCCACAGGCCCCGCTCGACGGGCGATTTCATGATCGGCTCATCGAAATCCAATTCTGGAAGTTCCGTTGGGTTCGTATCAGCGTTCCTGACCTGTTGACACTAAGTTTGGTAAATTCGGAGACCGTTGACCCGGACACGTTTTTCGGTGCAAAGCGGGCCCCACCGGCGGACCCCGTTTTGACCCGAAACTGCCGTTTTTGCCCTTGTCTCCAAATTGGACCCAAGGACAGGCATTTCTAGCTATTTGACATCTTCTGAGCGTGATGGTAATGTCTATTTCAGCATCTGGGCTCATCTCTGGATATTTCCCCGAAGTACAATTAACTGGATCCAAACAACAGGCAAGTACCTGCACTTCAAGTTTAATCTTTATATTGTGATAGTTAATTCCCTGCTCTACTAGTACCCTTGATGATTACACGTAGTGCTAGAATACTGAATTTCATGTCTTGGATACTGTATTTCATGTCTTGCTTTTCATGTCGGGTGGGAGAATACTATAAGGCATGTAGTTTACCTTTCCCCCTATCATGTTTAATAGCTGTTGGTACGCGACTGTACCCTCAGCCGGATCTTGATTGTTCATGTTTAATAGTCGTCTATGACGGCCGAATTAGCCTTATAAACCCCTACATGCCAACTACGTATTCTAAAATAAACACAAGTTCACACAGATAGCTTCTGGTCTTGTTATAGTTCTTGCTGACTGTTGTAGTTTCATTTCCTGTCTCATTTATTTTCTGCTTTCTCATATTCCTGTTTATAGCATTAACTCTGAGATATTAATGTTCTTCTATGCAACTTTCTCAACATGATACTCAAGTTAATTGTCATGAATATTTAGTTTAATCTTGATGTGCATTGTGTACTTTGCTCCTTTCCTGACTGGATCCGTTGTTTTAGGCGATGATGAGGACTTGTCCCTACCTTTTATGCCCACTATGAGTTAGCAGGTGACCCATATGAGGAGCCAGTTCCCACCCAGGATGCTACTTCTGCAGAGTAGTTAGCAGTAGCTGCTTATTTATTTCCTTTCAGCATATACTCGGGTTTGTTCCCGATTTATCTTCTGGCTTGTATTAACTGTGGATTTGGTTGTCAAAGATTAAATGTTATGAAATCTTAGCATTCCTATTTCCTGTGATTATTCTTACATGTTCATTATTGTGGATGAGATAGATACATATTGACCCCAGAAATGACCTAGACAGCGTACTACCGCCGACACTGCGGCGTAGGTTGGACGTGCCCACGCACTCGTGCCCGAATAACCGGGTGCGGGTCGTGACATGATTTTATGGTGGCCCATGCAGGTCTAACGACTAAATTATTCGGTTTCAACTTAGGGACCGAACAGGCCTGCAATAAGATTGAGGATTTTAGGAAAAGCTCATCCACTTGCTTGAATCGTTTTTTTGATATCTGTATCGTATTCGAACTAATTTGACTTGCATCCTGCCTTGATTCCTGTGCGCCTTTATCGTTTATTTTTGGATGCAGAGTAAAAGATCTACCAGCAAGCGACGGGGTTCCTACAAGATCACCACGAGATGCTCTACCAGCATGACCATGGAGAACGTGCAGACTCTTAGAGTAACTAATTCGCGTAAGTGATTTTTAGCTATCGTTTCTAGTATTGTTTAGCTCGTGCCTATTGGTTCGTGACCTCAGCCCCAACCTAGTAACTTTAAACTTGCTAATAACCTGGTATGTTTTTGTATCTAATAACTGTAGAGTTTGTAGAATCTTTTGTTATTGTGCTTATTGTAGGTTGTTTTATGAACTTAAATAATTTGTATCTCCTTTCATCATCATCTAGTGCACTAAATTTTGATGTACTTGACTTATGTTGCTATTTTATAGCCTAGTTTTGCAAGCTTACTCTTTATCGAGCTTGTTCATGACAAGTGTATTATTGGGGAGGCCCACAATGATACATTTCAGAATTAGTGTATTACGGTCTGATCAACCATAGTGCGCTTGATTCGCCCTTCGAAATAATATCTTACGTGGATTGAGATATATAGTTGACTAGTTGCCCTCTAGATATGTCCGAGCATATCGTATCGATTACATAACTGTATTAATACGAGCATGTGAATAGGAATTACCGAGATAGGATTCAATCCACAATCGCTTGACAATTTCCACCTGAATACTTTAAAATGCCTTGACCCCGATATTTCTTTTCAATCACCCCACCCTTGAACTCTTTATTATTGATCTTCGTCTTCCCTTATTTCGGAACAACGAAATCTCGTGCCTGGTATAAGTTAGTACATAGATAGTACTAGATATGCCACATAGGCCGATCACATACTTGGGGATTAAACTTTCGTAATTGAGGACATATCATATGTGACATGATCGGCGTTGAAGTTCGAGGATTGAAAGACGTAGGTAAGCATATTAAGGAATATTTTTCTTAAGGTATATAGTCTTTTGTGATGAATGGGTAAATTCTAAGTTGGGTAGCCGTGCATTTGTCAACTCGAGAGGGGTGTCTTTTGGATTGTGACCGAGTAAGGTTAGATTGGAAGAAGCAAGCCATCCTAAAATTTAGAGGAGTGACTAAGATGATTAATGATATCGAGGACCCAATAATTATACCTTAGGTACATGATTTAAATTTTGAATAATGAAAATAAAATCGCCAATTCGAATTTAGAGGATATATGATTCAAGACTTGAACATTGGTGGACTACACTTAATTTATTTTTCAATTTGATGATTTGAATTAAGGATTAAAATTTGATGGTTGGACTACCTAGTTGGATTATTGTGGATGTGAATGAAATTTAAACAGTTGAAGCATACAATTGTGAATGGGAATACTATTGGACTCGAATCACTTCTAGAGGAATTTATGATAATTAGAATCGTGAGGCAAAGTCATGTGCAAATCTTGAAAATGCTATATGGACTTAATCTAAAATCTGCCTGTGGGAACTTTGAGGAAGTAAGAAGTAATAACCCTAGGTTGAATCTTGATTGGAACAAGTAGTCGTCTAAATCATGAAGTGATTGCAGTGGACATGCTTAGGATTTAAATTATCGCAAGGAGATTGCGATTGATGTACATGAAGGATTAACAGATTATGGCTTAATTTTAAATTTCGAGGATAAAATTTTTATAAGTTGGGTAGATTGTAAGCCCCTGATTTTTCGAAAATATTAAATTGGGATTTTTCGCAATTTTTTGGAATTTTCTGGGAATTTTCTGTAATTAAAATCAGGGTTCTTAATTATTGAATGATTTTTAATTGTTAATAAATAATATTAAAATATTATGAAAATAATATTTTTGGGTGTAAAATGAAAAACTTGACTTAGGATAATTTTTCTGGAATTTATCGGGCCCCGGACCTATTTTTAAATCACCTAAAACTATTTATTAATTAATTAATTGATTTATTATTATTATTATTATTATTATCCTAATAATAAATCCGGCCCGTTCCCCAGCCCGGCCCACTGGGCCAAACCCCGGCCCAAACCACTCGGCCCAGCCCCCTCCTTAACGGATCGGGTCGGGTCCGCCCGACCGAACCCGACCCGAACCCGATGATCCACTCCCCTCCCTGACCCAGTCACCCGTTCCCCGCTCCGGCGCCCGCCTCCTCCGTCGCTTCCGCCGCCTGCGGCTGCGCCACCGCCGCTCAGTTCGGCTCGCCTCCGCCCGCCTCGGCCACTCCCTCTTCCCCCTTCCTATTTAGCCCTAACCCGAGCTCCTCCGCCAATCCCGAGAACCCCCGGCCACCACCGCCTCCCACCTCGCAGGCGCCACCACCGTCCTCCTCCCTCTCCCCTCGCCGTGGCCAGCCCCCTCCGCCGCAGCCCTCTCCTTCTTCCTCCCCTCTCCCCTCCTCGAGCACCGCCTCCGGCTCCCCGACGAACGACAGCAGTAGCGGCTCGAGCTCGCTCCGGCGCCGCCGCCGTCAGCCTGAGCCGCCGCCGCCTCCACCAACGAGCGCCGCGCTGCCCTGCCCCAGCCCGGCCGGCCTCTCCCCGCCGCGAGCCGCCCTGGCCAGCCTGAGCTCCGCTGGAGAGAAAATCCGAACCCAAAATCAATCGGACACGGCCTGTGTCGTATCGGACACGACACGGACTCGAGGAAACCCTAGTTTTCGGAGGCCTGTTCAGGTGCGTGTAACTTTCTCCTCGCTGCCCCATTTTCAATTCCGTAAATTGCGTTGTGAAGCCTGTATGACCCTCTCGGTGCCCGGACAAACCGTTCGGGGCATCGCGTCCTGTGGTGATCGCACACCGCGATCCAAAAACAGGAAAAACACCGACCCGATTCACCCCGAAACTGGGTACGCCCCGCCAAACGGGACGACTTGGTCACGCGCGGTCTTCACAGATACGTGCGCAGCGTTGATACGGACGTGTGGGATTTCGCGGAAGCTGATTCGGGTGTGCGTGCACACCGGAATCAACGCGTATCCGCGGACATCGCCCCGTATCCGCCTTTTCTGCAATCCACCCTGTCACGACCCGCACCCGGAAATTCGGGCACGAGTGCGTGGGTACGTCCAGCCTACGCCGCAGAATCGGCGGTAGTACGCTGTCTAGGTCAAATCCAGATTTACTAACTAGCTCATTCACAACAACATGGACAAGATAATAAGGAGAAATGAAACTTAAGATTTGCAACTGAAAATAAATGTAACAACAGATTCAAATGTTTAAGTACAGAAATTCAATATTCGAATCGGGGACAAACCCGATAAATAAGCTAAGAATGGAAATGAAAGATAGCTACTACTAGCTACTCAGCAGGAGTAGCTTCCTGTACGGGAACTGGCTCTGCAACTGTATCACCTGCTGCCTCATAGGGGCCATAATAGGTGGGGGCAAGATTCTCATCATCGCCTAAACAACAGATCCAGTCAGGAAAGGAGCAAAGTACACAGTGCACAACAAGATTAAACTAAATATTTTATGACAATTAAATATTGGATATCAGGTTGAGAAACAGCATTAGCAGAACATTATTATCTCAGAGTTATCTGTAAACAGGAATATGAGAAACTGAAATAAATGAACCAGGAAATGAAACTACAATAGCCAGCAAGAAATATAACATGACCAGAACTATCTGTGTGAACTTGTGTTTGTTTTTAGAATACATAGTTGGCATGTAGGGGTTTATAAGGCTAATCCGGCCGTCATAAACGGCTATTAGTCAATACAATCGAGATTCGGCTGATGGACAGTCGTGTACCAACAGCTATTAGACAATCCAGGGGAAAAGGTAAACTACATGCCTTCTAGGTATTCTCCCACCCGACATGAAAACAAGACCTGAACTCCAGTATTCAAGACATGAAAATCCAGTGTTCTAACACTACGTGTAATCATCCAATGATGCTAGTAGAGCAAAGAATTAATTATCACAATATATAAAGATTAACTTGAGGTGCAGGTACTTGCCTGTTGTTTGGATCTGATTAATATTGGCTCTCGGGAGAAAATCCAGAGATGAGTCCAAAAGCTGAAATAAATATTACCATCACGCTCAGAAGACGTCAAATAGCTAGAAACGCCTGTCCTTGGGTCCAATTTGGAGGCAAGGGCAAAAACGGCAGTTTCGGGTCAAAACGGGGTCCGCCGGTGGGCCCACTTTGCACCGAAAAACGTGTCCGGGTCAACGGTCTCCAAATTCACCAAACTTAGTGTCAACAGGTCAGGAATGCTGATACGAACCCAACGGGACTTCCCGATTTGGATTCCGATGAGCCGAACACAAAATCGCCCGTCGAGCGGGGCCTGTGGGGCCCACGACACGCGATTTCGTCAACGTTCTCAGAATTGAACCAAACTTGACCCACAGGACCAGCATATCGCTACGAGTCCGATGGCGCAAGTTTCGTCTTGATCCGACGTGTGTGCACGAAATTAGGGTGAATTGCAGAAAAGCCGGATACGGGGCGATGTCCGCGGATACGCGTTGATTCCGGTGTGCACGCACCCCCGAATCAGCTTCCGCGAAATCTCACACGTCCGTATCGATGATGCGTACGTATCTGTGAAGACCGCACGCAACCAAGTCGTCCCATTTGGCGGGGCGCACTCAGTTCCGGGGTGAAACAGGGTCTGGTTTTCCTGTTTTTGGATCGCGGTGTACGATCACCACAGGACGCGATGCCCCGAACAGTTTGTCCGGACACCGAGAGGGTTATACAGGCTTCACAACGCAATTTGCGGAATCGAAAACGGAGCTACGAGCAAAAAGATACACGCACCTGAAGGGGAGCCAAAAATCAGGGTCAAACCGTGTCCGTGTCGTGTCCGACACGCCGACACGAGATTCAAATTAGGGTTAGGGTTTCGTTCTGGTTTGGGGCTGCCGGCGGCGGTCCGGCCGGAGGAGCGCCGAGGAGGCTGGACGACGCTCGCCGGGGCGAGGCGGAGGCACGGCGTAGGGCGGGGCGGTGCCGGAGGCCGACGGGAGGCGGCTGCAAAGGCGGCTGCTGCTGCTGCGGGCGGAGCTCCTGGCGTCGAGGAGGAGGAAGGGGAAGGAGATGGTGGCTGGGTCCGGCGAGGGAAGAGGGAGGAGGAGTTCGGCGCGGCGGAGGCGAGGCCGGTCGGGGTGCGGTGGCTGCGAGGGGTTGCTGTCGAGCGGAGGGGAGGAGGGCCGCGGCTTAAATAGGCGGAGCGGCTGGGAGTCGGGCCGAGCAAGGCGGGGTCGAGGCGGGGAAGGCGGAGGCGAGCCGGGTGGAGCGGGGACGTGGCGGCCATGGCGCGGCGCTCGCAGCGGCGTGCGGAGCGGCCGGGCGCGGCGGACTCGGGCGGTTGGGGGAAACAGGGAGACGGGTCTGGGCGGCGGGTCGGGTCTGGGCAGACCCGACCCGACCCGGTAAGTGAAGCGGGTTAGGCTGCTGGGCTGGGCCGGATCAGGCCCAATGGGCCGGGCTGGGGAACGGGCCAGAAAATGAATAATAATAATAATAATAATAATAATCCAGAAATAATTAATAATTAAATAAATAATTACATAAATAGTTTTAGGTGTTTTAAAAATAGGTCCAGGGCCCAATAAATTCCAGAAAAATTACCCTAATTCCAGTTTTCCATTTTACACCCAAAAAATATTATTTTCATAATATTTTAATGTTATTTATTGCTAATTAAAAAATCATTTATTAATTGAAAAGCTTGATTTTAATTACAGAAAATTCCCAGAAAATTCCAGAAAATTGTGAAAAATCCCAATTTTAATATTTTTTGAAAAATCAGGGGCTTACAATCTACCCAACTTATAAAAATTTCGTCCTCGAAATTTAAAATAAGGCAGGGTTCTCTCTGTCCAATCTCACTTGATTACAGTCCAACGGTTTTCTCTCAAGTGAACATTGCGGTCGCTACCCAACTTATAATTTTACCTATATATCCTCTAAGGCTGTACAACTAGTAAATCTAGGTCCCAACTTAATAAATCATGGTATTGAATCTTTAAGTCTACAACACAAAACACATCACCTAGGGTATTGCCTTAGTCATAAAGGGTTATCATCTAGTACTACAAATCAAACTTATACCAAACACAGGATTTTGTCTTTCCGAAGTAAGGGAAGACGAGGATCAATAATAAAGAGTTTAAGGGCGAGGTGGTAGAACAGAGGTATAGGGATCAAGGCGTTTAAGGAATTCTAATGGGGTTTGTCAGGCGGTTATGGATTGAGATTCTATTCTGGTAATCATTTATCCGCATGCTCGTATCAGTATAATTATGTAATTGATACGATATGCTCGGACGTATTTAGGGGCAAGTACACTAGTCAACTATATATCTCAATCCACGTAAAGTAGTCGTGCGAAGTGCGAATCAAAATGCACTAAGGTTGATCAGACCGTAGTACACTGATTCTGAGTAGACACTTGTATTAGTGGGGTTGATCAGGCCTCAATAATACATGTGTCCTGAACAAGCCCGATAAAGGGTAAGCTTGCAAAACTAGGCTATAAAATAGCAGCATATGTCAAGTTCAGCAAAATTTAAGTGCGCTAGATAATGATGAAAGGAGGTACAAATTATTGAAGTTCACAAAATAACACAAAATAAGCACAATAGCAAAAGTCTCTAAAACAGTTATCAAATTTAAAAGCATACCAGGTATTTAGCAAGTTCAAAATTACTAAGTTGAGGCTGAGGTCACGAACCAATAGGCATGAGCTAAACAATACTAGGAAAGGTATCTACGAATCACTTACGCGCATTAGCTGCTTCCAGAGTTTGCGCGTTCTCCACGGTCATCACGTAAGCTTGTCCGCGTCCGGGAGCAGTGGGGCAGTCCCTCACTCGATGTTCTGGTGATCCACAAAGTAGACAAACACCTAGCCTCTTTCTGCAAACTTGCCAAGTATGGCCTGGTCTATGACAATAGTTACAAGCAGCAGTTTGTTGGTTCTGTCCCTGGGCCTGGTGTTGGGGTGCTGGAGCTCGAGGGAGAGGACGCTGAGCTTGCTGCGGGGATCTCTGCTATTGTTGTTGTTGAAAAGGGCGTTTGTTGGGTCCCGCATTTCCGGTATCTCTTTCTCGCTTTAGCTTATGCCCCATGTCTCTCTCAACGCCTTGTGCCACGTTTAAGATTTCCTCATAGGTGCGAGCTCGGCTGGTGGTGACAGCAAGGCGAATATCCGGAGACAGCCCCTTCTTGAATCTACGGGCTCTGTCCTCCGGGGTACGAACCATGTACTCCGCAAAGTGACTTAACCTTCTAAATTCAGCAGTATATTCATCAACAGACATGTTACCTTGTTCCAGTCTCTCGAATTGGCTTTCGAGAGCTTCCCGAGCCACTTCGGGGTAGAATTTCTCCTTGAACAGTCTCTTGAAGCCATCCCATGTGAGGTCAGGAGCAGATAGTTGGGGTTCGTCCCTAAACCAGGTCCGAGCTATGTCGAACAGTTGCAGGCTTGCAGACTCCACTTTGAGGTCATCAGGGACCCGAGCAGTCTTCAGGAGTCGCTCTACGTTCTCTATCCATTCATCGGCGTAGAGAATGCCCTCAGTTCCATAGAATTCCAGGGGTTTAAGGTTCTTGAAGTCTTTGGCACTCCCTGGCCTCTTGTGTGGCGACTCCTGGGACCTAAGAGCTTATGAGAGGCTGGTTCGCAGCAGGGCAGTCTGTTCTTTCTGGGATTCCACTAGTCCCTGGAACACTCCAAGTAGCTGTGCCCCCATCTAGAGTAACTGCTGGAACAGATGGAGGCGGTGGGAGTGCAAGAGTTTCGGGCACATTCTGTTCAGCTGGTTCTGATGTGCCTCCTACTGTGTTCCTCGTTTGAACCATTCTGAAAGATTACGGGATAGGAGAATCAGAATAGAATACTTGGAAATCAAAGGCGATAGGAAAATTGAGCAGAAATGATATCAAGAATTGAATTAAGGACCCTATACTGTGAATGAGCTTTTATCCTAAAGTCCTCAATCTTGTTGC
This sequence comes from Iris macrosiphon, assembly GCA_036927795.1. Classification (NCBI taxonomy): domain Eukaryota; kingdom Viridiplantae; phylum Streptophyta; class Magnoliopsida; order Asparagales; family Iridaceae; genus Iris; species Iris macrosiphon. The sequence continues at coordinate 164,011,621 of JAYESA010000003.1, forward strand.
AGGCCTGTTCGGTCCCTAAGTTGGAACCAAACAATTTAGTCGTTTGACCTGCATGGGCCACCATAAAAACGTGTCACGACCCGCACCCGGAAATTCGGGCACGAGTGCGTGGGTACGTCCAGCCTACGCCGCAGAATCGGCGGTAGTACGCTGTCTAGGTCAAATCCAGATTTACTAACTAGCTCATTCACAACAACATGGGCAAGATAATAAGGAGAAATGAAACTTAAGATTTGCAACTGAAAATAAATGTAACAACAGATTCAAATGTTTAAGTACAGAAATTTAATATTCGAATCGGGGACAAACCCGATAAATAAGCTAAGAATGGAAATGAAAGATAGCTACTCCTGCTGAGTAGCTAGTAGTAGCTATCTTTCATTTCCATTCTTAGCTTATTTATCGGGTTTGTCCCCGATTCGAATATTGAATTTCTGTACTTAAACATTTGAATCTGTTGTTACATTTATTTTCAGTTGCAAATCTTAAGTTTCATTTCTCCTTATTATCTTGCCCATGTTGTTGTGAATGAGCTAGTTAGTAAATCTGGATTTGACCTAGACAGCGTACTACCGCCGATTCTGCGGCGTAGGCTGGACGTACCCACGCACTCGTGCCCGAATTTTCGGGTGCGGGTCGTGACACACCCTAACTTCGTGCACATACGTCGGATCGAGACGAAACTTACGCCATCGGACTCGTAGCGATACGCTGGTCCTGTGGGTCAAGTTTGGTTCGATTCTGAGAACGTTGACAAAATCGCGTGTCGTGGGCCCCACAGGCCCCGCTCGACGGGCGATTTCATGATCGGCTTATCGAAATCCAATTCTGGAAGTTCCGTTGGGTTCATATCAGCGTTCCTGACCTGTTGACACTAAGTTTGATGAATTCGGAGACCGTTGATCCGGACACGTTTTTCGGTGCAAAGCGGGCCCACCGGCGGACCCCGTTTTGACCCGAAACTGCCGTTTTTGCCCTTGTCTCCAAATTGGACCCAAGGACAGGCATTTCTAGCTATTTGACATCTTCTGAGCGTGATGGTAATGTCTATTTCAGCATCTGGGCTCATCTCTGGATATTTCTTTGAAGTACAATTAACTAGATCCAAACAACAGGCAAGTACCTGCACTTCAAGTTTAATCTTTATATTGTGATAGTTAATTCCCTGCTCTACTAGTACCCTTGATGATTACACGTAGTGCTAGAATACTAAATTTCATGTCTTGGATACTGTATTTCATGTCTTGCTTTTCATGTCGGGTGGGAGAATACTATAAGGCATGTAGTTTACCTTTTCTCCTATCATGTTTAATAGCTGTTGGTATGCGACTGTACCCTCAGCCAGATCTCGATTGTTCATGTTTAATAGCCGTCTATGACGGCCGGATTAGCCTTATAAATCCCTACATGCCAACTACGTATTCTAAAATAAACACAAGTTCACACAGATAGCTTCTGGTCTTGTTATAGTTCTTGCTGACTGTTGTAGTTTTATTTCCTGTCTCATTTATTTCCTGCTTTCTCATATTCCTGTTTATAGCATTAACTCTGAGATATTAATGTTCTTCTATGCAACTTTCTCAACATGATACTCAAGTTAATTGTCATGAATATTTAGTTTAATCTTGATGTGCATTGTGTACTTTGCTCCTTTCCTGACTGGATCCGTTGTTTTAGGCGATGATGAGGACTTACCCCTACCTTTTATGCCCACTATGAGTTAGCAGGTGACCCATATGAGGAGCCAGTTCCCACCCAGGAGGCTACTTCTGCAGAGTAGTTAGCAGTAGCTGCTTATTTATTTCCTTTCAGCATATACTCGGGTTTGTCCCCGATTTATCTTCTGGCTTGTATTAACTGTGGATTTGGTTGTCACAGATTAAATGTTATGAAATCTTAGCATTCCTATTTCCTGTGATTATTCTTACATGGTCATTATTGTGGATGAGATAGATACATATTGACCCCAAAAATGACCTAGACAGCGTACTACCGCCGACACTGCGGCGTAGGCTGGACGTGCCCACGCACTCGTGCCCGAATAACCGGGTGCGGGTCGTGACATCAGGTATGATAGCTGGTGAAGAAACTAAGATATCTAGATTCTTGGAAGGATTATGGGGACAATTAAAGAGTAAAATCGCAGCATATCGGTGCCTAACCTACCCCCAAATAACAGAAGCTGCACGAAGTCAGGAGAGGATGCTGAATGAAGAACAACCATTTCGATCTCAACTCCAGAAGAGAATTTTAGACATAGGGATTTCATCCTCCAGGAACCAATGGCAGGGACCATCCAAACGTCCTCAAGTTGATAATTCGGGTGGACCACTTATCTGTAACTATTGCCAAAAGCCTGGACACTTAAAGAGAAACTGTAGAAAGTTCCTAGGAATTTGTTTAAGATGTGGATCAGAAAATTACCAAGCTGGTCAATGTCTACAACAATCAACCTTAGGGCCAATAATGCAAAACCTGCAACAAGGACCACGGCACACGTTCTGAGGGAATAATATCATGCTCGTATTTTAAGAAAATGGTCATCGACCTCTGATACAAGCACCGATACCTCAAGCTACGTTGACTTATGGGAACCAACGAAGACCACCCTTCGCATCCCAAGCCTACCAATTCCAGCAGGCTCAGAAGGTAAAACAGCCTCAGACTGGAAAGAAGAAGCAAGGACAATCATTTATGATGGATGCTAATAAAACAGAACTAGCTGGGGAAGTAGTGATAGGTATTATCCTAGTTTCAGCTTGTCCAGTATCAACATTATTTGATTCAGAAGCAATATATTTATAGTACCAACCTTTGCATCTCATACTCTAACCAACAGTGAGCAATTCCTAGAGGTAATGGCATAATAGGAATTTGTCAATATCCATTCAAATAAGGAATAAGTGTTTTAGCTAAGACTATTAGTCTTCATCTGAATTGATTAACCCCAATATTAGTTGACGTAGTTTTGGGTCACAGAGAAGTTTATAAGTTTATTTCACTAAGTATTTCATCATAGACCTTTCTGATTAGACTACGCTTGGATGATTAAACAAGACTTTCTGATTAAAATATGCTTGGATGATTTCTTTTGATGAGAAAGCATAAACATGATATTAAATGTGGCAAAGAAAACACTTGGATGATTCTTTAAAAATTGGAAACAAATTGTATGTACCATATAGAGAACTAAAAATTAGGGTGATATTGAAAATCACAGTTATATTGACACTACAAGCAACGATCAATCAGGATTCTGGATCACAAGGAAAAGTGACTCAAAAGTTATATTATTCTTAACCAAGTAGAATTGAATCAAGATACATTTGAAAAATCTACTTGGAGGAAAGAAAATGATATGCAGAACCAATATTCGTACTTGTTCGATGATCAAGGATAGTTATGCTTTAGATCTATATAAATTGTAATAAATTTAAATTCTGAGGACGTAATTTTTTTAAGGAGTGTAGAGTGTCAGAGTTGTTGTATTTTTTTTTCTATTTCAATATATATATATATATATATATATATATATATATATATATATATATATATAGGTTTATGCAAATGTCAATTTGTAATTTGGCTTTATCATAAATACTTGGATTGTGAGGGAGGCTTTAATGAATAAAACCAAAACAAGGGGGGAGAAACCATCAACCCACCGTAACTTTTTCCTTGATTCATCACCATCCTTTACACATGTATTCATTCATTTTCTTCTTCATTTTTCATAAGCATATATCTTCTCCATAACTCTTCTTCCCTTTCCAATGAACCTAACCCCTTCCTTTTATTCCATCACCAGCACCATCTCTCCTCTTCCTTAAATCCTCTTCTTCATCTCATCTTCAACTCCTCACCCCCCACACCCATACAGTCCGGCCTCCACCATCCGCAGTCGCGCGTCCACCGCCGCTGACCGGCCATCTCCGCCCGACCTCCGATCGGCCTCCTTCATTCCGACGACAACTTCCAACACTTCCTTCTCCTTGGGAGGATCTTCCAAATCTAGGTATAACTCATTCCCATTTCCTTAAAATCTATTTTCTTTCAAAATAAAACCAAGGTCATGATGTTTAAATAGGAATATATCTAAATTTTTGGTAATAGGTGATCTTTGGAAGGAATCGAAAAAATCGAAGATCGATTTCGGTTAGGGGATCAACACCAAAGACAAGTCCTCACCTTTTCCATTTCAATTTTTAAGGACCGTGTCATAAATTTGTTCTTTCATTTTTCCAAATTTTGAGTATTTTAGTTAGTTATAATTTATATAAGCAACTTGAAAGCATATTTCATAAAGAAGTATAGTAGGGGCTATTTTAAGTATGAATTGTGGTATGATAAGGACTCTTGTATTAGAACACGATACGGACACTCCGACACCTGAATGCTTTTATACTTGGTTTTGGTTGTTAGGAATTATAATTTTTGTGAACTATTTATGGTTATACATATTTATTTAATTCTGTCCGAAAATTAAAATTACACTTAATTGGTATAATAATTGTCATTTGGCTAGGTGGAGTATTTACATACACCTGGATAATTAGATGACCCTCAGTGTTGACTTTGAACTTCAATCTAAGGTTATTCAATCTTCTAAAGTTAATTGTATGGTATATCTAATTTAATTTTTAACTCGCCAATCACTTTCAACATACTACAAGTTAATGAGGGAACTTAAGGTATTCACTAAGAAAATATATTAAGTGTAAAGTAAGAAAATTTGGAGTAGGAGTCTTAAATGTCATAGTTTGATGTGCTCATATACAAGACTTACCTCTAGGAATTGTTTCTAGCATATATTGTCATAAAATTTCGAATCTTATAATTGTTGTTGTTGTTGTTAATGATAGTGTTAGGGGCATTTAAGATTGAAATCAGATCTCTAGTGCATGTGAGAAAATTCAGGGGAGTGATGCCAACAACCAATATCTTGTCTTGACTACTTAGCATCCTGACACCATTAGAAGTATCTTTTGCTTACAAAATCTGATAAACTTTGCATGATAGTAGACAAGTATAGAACCAAAGTATTAATCATTGCCGGTAATCCAATGCAAATTGATTGGATATACGATAATACAAAATTCCTAACCTAGTTATTACATTTAGTTCTAGAATTTCACAATAGAAGAAATTTAATACATGAATTTAATACTTAAACTAATTCAATGATTAGTACTTTACCACTGTTAAAACATCGAATGGGTGAATTAAGAATTTAATTATTTAAGCCCATGAGAGGCAGGGCCCGATTCTAAGCACCGTGCCATCAAGTTACAGCCTGATCCCTAGTGTATGGGATTGTTGATGGAAAACTAGTTAAAGTGGTTATTCAAAGAGTTGTTCACCAATTTCCATCATCATTTAGGAAAATTGGTTTTGTATTGTGGTAGTGACATAGGGATTTGTATTGCTTGAATTGTTAGACACTATAAGAATACTAGTTTAGGAATTATTCGAGTCGTAGATATAATTATAAAATTTACTTTCCTACTTTCTATACAGAAGTTATTCATTTTCGTGCCTTACTGTATTATATCATATTTTTATTTTCTTACTGTTCTTGACCGAGGATTTGCTGTCATTCTGACTACCTAGTAGTGTTCTCTACGAAAAGCGGAAGTTCATGTTAAAATGCTACCTTTTTATGACGTGGACGAAGTCGAGAAGTAATCTTCAAATTGTTCCAAGGGATACAACAAATAATATTTTATAGTTGGAACTATGTATATTAATGGTTTCGATGTAAAGACTTGTACAGTTATACTTTAATCATATTGTATAATTATAGTTTGTAGTAATGAAAGTATTTTAGTATGACTTGCATTCCATCCTAGAATATTACAGGCGTCAATCCCTGATACGAGTACGGTTGTATTCATATGGGACATAGTCTGGAGATGTAGTTACGTACCCGGCTCACTGTATCCTAGGACGCAGACGTGACATTGGGTATGAGATATCATTGGGTTTATGGTATTGAATACCAAGAGGGTAGCTAGGTATTGATACCCTAGTATATTGTAATAGCTAGTACAACTTAGATAAGTAAGGTATGGACATAATAACCTAGATATAGACTTATACAACCTAGAAATAGCTTGTTTGACCAAGTTTGACTAGTTTGACCTAGAAATTGACTAGTTTAACTTGTTATCATTTCAAAATACTGTATTGATATGATGTTCCATTATTAGGTCTTCGAGGCACTGTTACGGTTATCGTTGATACTTCACCCCGGATTACAAGCGAGTACATTCTCTGACAATTTTCTGTTTATGATATCTTGTATGTCTCTTGTATCTAGTGTAGATATCCTTGACTTTTTGTCACGTGGTTACACGGATTGGTATTTCCTGGATCCCGTCATTAGATGTTATTTCCTGTTGGACCCTGTACATGCCCTATTATTCATGTACATGCCATTTGATTCCAGTATATATATAGATACAGATTTCTGAGAAGGTTGGCCCCATGTTCCTATATCATAACGTATCATTGTTGGATCCACTATACCAGTAGGGGGTTGTGGAGAGTTAGTTAGATATGTGATCATACCCATCATGTACAAGTATTCCTGTATAAGTACCCTATTAGTGTTAATCATACACCTCACGTATGATTAGCCAGAAAATAATTCATGTACAAGTTTTCAAGCCGATCACATGTTGAAGCTAGAACTCACCCACTTAGTTAGTTGTATTTTCTGACTCTTGTATATGATGCTCATCTCGCTTGTATTATTTACAGAATTTTTATATCCTATATATTTCTTGCTCTTGTTCTATTTATCTTGTATTTCTTTCTATTTATTATTACATAGTCTTTATCATTTATTTGAAACTACTATTAGATGTGTGCTTCACTTCAATCCTGACTGGATATATTTTTTAGATGATTTAGATGTCAGCTATCCTACGCACTATGGACCTCAGGATGTAGCGGGTGTAGAGTTGGAGACGGTGGCTTAGGAGGAGCCAATACTGGGAGATGATCAGCTAATAGCAGATAGTTAGATTATTGTATTGGATATGTCTCAGTTTAGACATTTTGGCATGTATTATAATTGAGACTACTTTGCTAGCCTAATAGACTTGGATATGAGTTGTATTGTGACTTGTGACTCTATTTCTTCAATTATATATCATGTTATATCTTTCTCTAGTTCCATTATGATTGAGTATGGATTACATTTATCATATTATCACATTGCTCCTCTATTTCGAGTTGAGATGTTATGACATATACATTATATATATTGTATGAGATATTTAGATAGTGTTGATGACCTAGACAACGTTCTACCGCTGACGCTGCGGCGTAGGCTGAACATACACATGTACTCGTGCCCCTACAGCGGGTGCGGGTCGTGACACATTTTTATGGTGGCCCATACAGGCCAGGCTTCGCTAATAGTGCGATATCGTAGTAATATAACGACTTAGTTGTACTACTACGAGCATGCGATAGGATCTAGGATATAGAATATTAGGATGAGAGGATATTCAATCACATCTAGAAAATTTTCATAATCATTTGATTCTTGAATATTTGTTATTTCTTGTAAATATTTGAATTCATATTTCTTTGAAACTCATTATTTGCACATCTATATATTCAGAAATGATGACATTATGATACTCCCAAGAGTGAATTAATGATGATAGTATGATGCTCATAATTTATAGTGAATGGAGAATGATACCCAACATAACATATAAAATCAAAGAAATATATAGAGGTTGCATGAATCAGACTTATAATGATGATCAAGGAGGATAAGAGAACGAATCGGAAGGATTGATGACTGAGCTTTGGATTGTCAATACTCTGAGGTTATAACTAATAAAGACAAATCGATAAATACTAAACATGAGATTTTAGGGAAGATGGTGAAATAGGGATTTGAAATTTTAAGTGGTTATGTAAGAAATGGTTTAACTATTTATAATATAATGTTGAGGATCACTAAAATAAACAAAGGAGAATTTTGCAAATTAATGGTATTATGTAAATTATGAATGGCGGCAAATCGAGGGAATAGAAAATGTAAGAGTTAGTTTGAAGATTATCATTCTTGTGATATAAAGGACTCATCAAGGATATAAATTTAGAGAGGTGCAAGAGGATAAATTTTAAATGCTTTGAGATTTGAGATGGATAATTTAGGGATTATGAAGTATTGAGGATGAAGGCACAAATTAAAATTTAATTATGTGAATCGGGAGTTATCAGGATGGTATTATGGGGTTGCACTATGGAACTAGGGACTTGTAAATAAGTGAAACAGCGGATCATTAACTATTGAATATAAATTTAGATTGGAAATGATAATCGATACCAAGATTATGAATTGAGGAGTTTTTCAAATCATAAGATTAAATTGTTGAATGAAGATTGGAAGATTATAAATATTTCGATGTCAAGGTAGTGATATATGTTATTGAGAAATGATATGAGAATTTGACATAAACGTTAATATTGAGAAATTAGTGAATTTGAGGAGTATAGAAAATAATTCGAGATCAAATGAAAGAATTGAACTTCAATAGAGGAGATGAATTTGACTTAAGAGTTGTGGGTTTAGTTAAAAATACAAGTTGTGGAATAGGGAATATTTATTATTTCGTAGATGATGATGGATTATGGAATCTGATAAGGGACTACAAGATTAAGTGAGATGATATGAATGTGTCTTCAGGAACAGTTACCTCTGAAGAAGAATGAGCAGATATTCTAGAACAAAGTTCTCCACCATCTATCATATTTTTCTATAACTCCATTCTTGTATTGATTTATACCAGATTTATTATAATATTTTGCCATTCTCGTGTAATTATATTATTGTCTATTCTAGTCGTGCTATTCTTATTAGGATATTTTGAGGGTAGTTCATAGGTAGAACTCTTGATAGAGATTCCAAGTTTACGACAAGTGGTGATCGTAAATGGGTATAAAAGATAATAAAGAAGGATTTGACAATGGAACTGCATGCAAGAACACTAATGATATGACTTCATAGGTCAGAATTATAGGAGGGTTAGAACTCGGAAGAAAAAATAAGACGAGATCACTGGAGTAATTTTATCGGAAGGAATGATATTTTGGAAATCGAAACATCAGTGATAAAAATTTAAAATTGATTGAGCGAAATTAAGTTTGAAGCAATAGAGGAATTGGTTATCATATAATAGTGATATATATTTTGTCTGAAGATAACAGCTTGGATATGAGATAGAATTGACGATAAAGGAATGGTTTTGACAACGGAATCACACATATGAATATTAAAGATAGAACTTCATAGATGAGTATTTTGAGGATTACGACTCTAGAGAGAAAAGTGGATAAAGCTTTGATGAGAATATTGTCGGGAGAAATAATGATTTAGATCAAAAAAATGATGATAAAAGTTGAAAGAGTTAATGGAGTAAGGGAAGTTTTGAGGAAGTAATGTTATTGAGTGAGAAACTGCAATTCGAGGGAAAGAAAGTGCTGAGTATTAGTGGCTTACAGGATTTAAAACCGAAGGATGTCTAAGATAAGTTTTAGATCAAATGGAAGATGGTAAAACTTAATGGATTTTAATACGTGCATATTAAAGTAAGAGAGGAATTATGTTGGAGAAAAACTAAATGAGAAAGAAAATAAGGAGGGTGTTCAAGGGGGGAGTCTTTCTCTCTCATCTTCATTCCTTATTCCCAAATTAGATCTCCAATTGAGTTCTTCCCCAAATTGATTCATCCCTCCACCAATTTCTCTCAAATCACTCTCCTTACCTTCCATTCTCATCATCTAAGGAGCCTAGAAGCTTGGATTGCAAGGAGCACTTGAAGAATAAGGAGTTGGCTAGGAGCTTGTGTCCTAATTGTGTCCATTGGAGCTTTGTATTGGGAATCCATCTCCCAATAGGTATAATTATGAATTTTCTATCAATTTAGCCTCTAATTCATGCATTTGACCATTAGGAATCCTCTCATGACTTAGGGCTACCCATAGGAAGAATTTCTAGGCCCAATTGACCATTATTGTGACTTCTACATAGGTTTGTGCCCAATTTGGAAAAAATCTGAGATTTGTGCACCATTTATTTGTTAAATGGCCAATTGGACCAATTTGAAATTAGATTTGGTTGTGTGAGACTACTGTCGTGTCCACAATTGGATACGAGTAAGCCGTGTCATGATATTTTGTGACACGGGTTGATTTGGAGATTTTTTATTTGACGCGAGGGTCTACACATGTCATATTTTGCCATGAGCACATAGATGGGTAGCTAGCACTTTGTATTGCTTCTAATTATAATTTTGGACTTGTCCATGTCATTTATGGAGAGTTGGGTGAGGTTGGATTGAGTATCAAGGACGTATCGCAAGTGTATCATAGATCTAATGTGATACAGGTGTGATGCACTCCTTGTGTTTGTTGTATTATCTTTAATTTATTTATATTGTCCATATATTATTGATACAAGAGTGTAGTATATATATATATATATATATATATATATATCATTGTTTGATTCATATATGTTAGGATGTAATTGTATGTATGTATTGTAATATATATATAGCAGTATTTACACTTAGTTAGTCTGTCTGTGTGGTATGAGGGAGAAGTGGGTTGTGTGTTAGAGGGGCTCAGGCATGAGTAGTTGTGCAAGCTTTCTATGTTGGTGGGAGGTCGGGCAAGGGGTGTATGGGTGCATAACATGGCAAGGTTGGAATGTCACTTTGGACAGTCGGGTAAATGGGGCATAGCAGCAATCTGTGCATAACAGAGAATGTAGGAGGAAAGTTTGATGCACAACAGTAGGGGGATGGCTTGCTGTCAAATCTGTTGTAGTGAGGTGATGTTAGTATTGATAGGTATTAGTTAGATACCAGTTAGTGTCAGTTAAGTAAGTATGTATTAGAGTGTTAATTGATTAGTTAATATTAGATTGACAATTAGTATATGAGGTAAGTTAGATAAGTTAATGTATCAGTTAGTTAATATTAGAAGATGAGATAGTGTATATACATGATGTCAGATGTAGGTATATTATTTAAGAGTGCATTAGTTAGTAGTTAGTATTGATGACAGTTGGGCATTTGTTATGAGTTAGTAGTTAGAGTATATAAGTATTGGTTAGTATATACCTAAGCTATTACTTGGTATAGTAGTGTATATATTTAGATATAAATTAGTGTTAGATATACACTAGTTAGTATATATATTAATATTGGTTTTGATACTAGGTTCTAGTATTATCTTGAGTTAAACAAAGGTAATATTGGGTATGAGATATCATTGGGTTTATGGTATTGAATACCAAGAGGGTAGCTAGGTATTGATACCCTAGTATCTTGTAATAGCTAGTATAGCTTAGATAAGTAAGGTATGGACCAAATAACCTAGATATAGACTCATACAACCTAGAAATAGCTAGTTTGACAATGTTTGACTAGTTTGACCTAGAAATTGACTCATTTAACTTGTTATAATTTCAAAATACTGTATTGATATGATGTTCCATATTTAGGTCTTTGAGGTACTATTACGAATACCGTTGATACTTTACCCCAGATTCCAGGCGAGTACATTCTCTGACAGTTTTTCGTTTATGATATCTTCTATGCCTCTTGTATCTATTGTAGATATCCTTGACTTCTTGACACGTGGTTACACGGATTGGTATTTTCTGGATCCCGTCATGAGATATTATTTCCTGTTAGACCCTGTACATGCCCTGTTATTCCTGTACATGCCCTGTAATTCCTGTACATGTATAAATACCGTTGATACCTCTTGTATGATTAGCCAGGCCATGATTCTTGTACAAGTTTCTAAGCCGATCATATGTTGAAGCTAGTACTCACTCATTTAGTTAGTTATATTTTCTGACTCTTGTATATAATGCTCATCTCTCTTGTATTATTTACAGTATTTCCTTATCCTGTATATTTTTTACTCTTGTTCTATTTATCTTGTATTTCTCTATATTTACTGTTACATAGTCTTTATCATTTATTTGAAACTGCTGTTAGATGTGTGCTTCGTTCCAATCCTGACTGGATATATATATTATATAATTTATATGTCTGGTATCATACACACTATGGACCTCAGGACGTAACGGGTGTAGAGTTGGAGACGGTGGCTCAGGAGGAGCCGATACTGTGAGATGATCAGCTAATAGCAGATAGTTAGATTATTGTATTGGATATGTCTCTGTTTAGATATTTTGCCATGTACTATAATTGAAATTATTGTGCTAGTCTATTAGACTTGGATATGAGTTGTATTGTGACTTGTGACTGTATTTCTTCTATTCCATATCGTGACATATCTTTCTCTAGTTTATATTGTGATTGAGTATGGATTACCTTTATCATATTATCATATTTTTTTCTCCATTTAGAGTTGAGATGTCATGACTGGTACATTATATATATTGTGTGAGATGTTTAGATAGTATTGATGACCTAGACAGCGTTTTACCGTCGATGCTGCAACATAGGCTGGACGTACCCACCCACGTACTCGTGCCCCTACACCGGGAGCGGATCGTGACACCTTCACACTCAAAAAAAATAAAATTATATATATATATATATATATATATATATATATATATATAATTTTTATTTCAAATAAAAGTACTAGAGCATAACTATTATAAAAATTAAACTCACTAAGGTACTATTTGGTAAACAATAAGTGGAGAAGTATTTGGATTTAGACTTTCAAAGATAAAAAGTGGATAGAAATTCATGTACTTTTTTGTCTTCCTAGTAGGGGACAAAGGTGTTTGGTTAGGATAAGGAAGTAAAAAGCAAAAAGTGTGAGAGTATGTTATAATAATAAAAATTGTAATAATTATTTTAATAAAAAATTAATAGTAGTTAATCTAATAATAGTTATGATAATTATTTTAATTAATCTAATAATAATATTGTTTTATTACTTTAATTAATCTCTCTTCCTCTATCTCATTTTACAAATTATCTCTCTCTCTCCTCTCTCTCTCTCTCTCTCTCTCCTTCTTGCATCTCATCTTCTCTCTCCCAAATCACATACCACCTACATCATCTTTTTGATCCTCGTCGACGGCTCCTTGTTGACCTCGTCGACGGCTTTTCGAGATCGCTTTCGCCTGAATCTCGTCGATGGCCCCTCGAGGTTGCCCCTGCCTAGACCTCGTCTCCAGAAACAGTTTCTTGTGCAAAATTTAGCACATCTGCAATACCCAATGAAACAGTCGATTTGAGGATTTCTACCCCAAATCCAGATTTTGAACAAATACAACCCAAATAAACTCCAAACAAACCACCACTAATACACATAACATCTTGGGTAGTCATGTTTAGGTGATAACTATACGTTATCGTTTCTTTATAATCCTATCTGAAAATCAAGGACGTAATCAGAAATTTAAAAAACTGAAGTAGACTAGAATAGACCAGTAGTGAACTGACTCATGAGGAAAAAAAATTAAAATAGGCTGGAGCTCATCCGAGCCTACAACGTGGTTCTGCCTCTGCCAAGAATTAATCTCGATGTTACATCGGACAACCAGCAAGACGAGTCCTCTCATGAATAATTTCCTTATAAGTTTCTCAAGTTTGACGAAGGGTTGATATCCCTACATAACTGTAATCTCACTTCATAATGTGGATACGAATATTGCAAAAGTGACATGTAAATAAATTGTTATTCCCGAGATGGATCAAAGATGGTACAACGCGGACCATAGCAGAGTTGCTAGCGAGACCCGAAGGTCCGCTCTCTACTGGAATTCAAGTTATCGTCAAGTTCAGAGATTCACACAAGAGTTCCTCATCTGATATTTCTCGATTCCAACGAAGCATGAACCAAGAACATGTTACAAACTGGCTCCGAATAAAATAAAGATTACAACAAGCAACAATTAAAATATTCTTCTCTTTACGTTTGCAGACGCTACAATGAGAAAGAACGAAACAAAGGAAAAACTTAACAGAAGCTCCTTGCTGGGGTGGTCAAAACCACCGTTGTTCAAAGCAAGATTCGCCATACAGAAGATATGCCCCCAGGAACTAGCAAGTTCACAAAAAAACTTCTGGAACGCTCAAAGTCACCTTCGAAAACAATCCGGAGACACCATGTGATAGGGAGACACTCTGAGCCGCCTATAATCTGGTGTTCTCAGTTTTCCATATGTATTCTCTCTCCTCAAATGAAAGAGAAGGTCCTCTATATAAATAGAAGAAAACAACATATATGCGGCCTGAGGAAATACTAGGCCGCATATGCGCTGACCGACCATATCCCCCAAAACCAGGTGTCAATACCGCAGGCGACGCCCATGCCACATGCGCCGCCTATGCCGCATACGCCGCCTTTGCCGTCGGTTACACTGTACTACACAAGGAAAACAACGCCGCCCAACACCGAAAGCAGTCGCCCGTGCCGCATATTTCGGAAGGCACAGAAAATCATGCGCCGCATGTGCCGCCTAAAGAAGACAATGTCCCCTCCACATGCGACTCGCTCATCCAAACCTGGCCGTATAGCGTCAGGATGCATAGCCCCAGGCCGTATAGCGTCTGGATATGTCACGCCCCAGTCCCAAAAGGCCGAGGGACTGGACACGTGGCAATAGCCAGCAGCACGCACAAAATGGATAACCCAATTTAATGGAGCCATCAGGGCGTACTTAAGCTGTAACGAAGGTCTACTACAAATAATCACACTAGTCTCATCCATAAAAATAAAGAAATAAACTGCATAATGAAATGGAAATAAGTAGCAACAACAAGTTAGTCGGGAAAATAATCCGACTTAGGTCTGAATACACTAGCACAATAGGCCAGGAACAAAAGAGATAAACATAAGTAAATACTGAGTACGGGAACCGGTACTCAGGAGAAGTCTTCGGCAGTCACCTCGTCTTCAGGGTTCAGTCCTGCTCCAGCAATAGCTTCAGCTCCGGTCCCGTAAATCTCGGGGTACTGCTCCTCAGCTAAACCTGGGGACATAATCCATTCCAGGTCCTCAGTGGACATAGCAAGGCACAAAATAATACAAGCCAAATGAATAAGCAGTACAATAAATAAAGGAACAGCAGGATAAACTAAGTAAACATCTAGGTGATATATAAATGAGAGCAACACTAGTACTCAGGCTGAGACCGCTACAAGCTCTGTGTCGGGGAGCCGGGTAGCAGTAATAACACGTAAAGGGTCTAGCTCTGCTGGAGAGTCTACAACCTCACAATAATAGTAGATATATATGTAGAACATCCTGTAGCCTGTGTGTCTCTCCCCACCCAATGTAATCACGCAAGCCATGACCATAACGTCTCATGTCCATGTCAGCGAGATTATAGCTAATGCAACAAGTCATACTGTCTATAACTAAAATAACTCTGTCAAGTCCTGTATCCTATACAGAATCACCACGAATATCTCAGGAGGATTCTGTCCATGATAGTGTCAAGTGTCCTGGGTTGTAGGGTACTTGATAGGTCAAGTACAAAAGTAAGGGGATCGTAAATCCATCTCTAAATGACGAACCCAACACCGCGTATGGTATTGGCACCCGACTATGATCGGACACTAGGTACGTCACGCGTTTCATAGGTTAAGCAGTTAAAACAAGTTTATATGAATTTACACAAGACATCCAATAAAGTATTATTACAGGAATTATGAAAATAAAGACTGCAAGTTTGGCAAGGTGCACTTGCCTGATGTTTGGATTCCACTAAGGTCCTGGTTTCGAAAATTTCTAGAGTTGTCTTCGAAAGCTGAAATAAACAGTACCATCATGCTCAGAAGGTGTCAAATAGATAAGAACGCCTGTCCTTGGGTCCAATTTGGAGACAAGGGCAAAAATGGCAGTTTTGGGCCAAAACGGGATCCACCGGTAGGCCCGCTTTGCACCGAAAAACGTGTCAGGGTCAACGGTCTCTAAATTCACCAAACTTAGTGTCAACAGGTCAGAAACGCTGTTACGAAACCAACGGAACTTTCAGATTTGAATTCCGATGAGCCGATCACGAAATTGCCCGTCGAGTGGGCCTATGGGGCCCACAACACGCGATTTTGTCAACGTTCTTAGAATCGAACCAAACTTGACCCACAGGACCAGCGTATCGCTACGAGTCCGATGGCACAAGTTTCGTCTCGATCTGACGTGTGTGCACGAAGTTAGGGTGAATTGCAGAAAAGGTGGATACGGGGCGATGTCTGCGGATACGCGTTGATTTCGGTGTGCACGCACACCCGAATCAGCTTTCACGAAATCCCACACGTTCGTATCGACGAGGCGCACGTATCTGTGAAGACCGCACGCGACCAAGTCGTCCCGTTTGGCGGGGCGTACTCAGTTCCGGGGTGAAACAGGGTCTGGTTTTTCCTGTTTTTGGATCGAGGTGTGCGATCACCACAGGACGCGATGCCCCGAGCGGTTTGTCCGGGCACCGAGAGGGTCATACAGGCTACGCGTTGCAATTTACAGAATCGAAATCGGAGATGCAGGGTGCAAGATACGAGTACCTGAACGAGGCTTCTTGAAACGGGGTTCGCCGTGTCCGAATCGTGTCCTGGACACGTGTCCACTGCTAGGGCTAGGGTTCACTGTGTCCGGGTCTGTGTCCGTGTCTACTGCTGGCGGACACAGCAGAGGCGGCGTTGGTGGCGGAGAGAGCCGGGGACGGCGTCGCCGGGCTCGGGTGAGGGAGGTGCCGGCCGAGGGTCGCCGGAGGAGGCTCGGGCAGCGGTGGAGAAGGAGGAAGGAGGAGAGGGGAGGGGCTGGTTGTGGGCTCGGGGTGGCTCACGGCGGGAGGAGGTCGACGCAGGGGCGGTGGTCCGGCGGAGGGCAGCAGCTAGGGGAGGGGATTGTGGGCGGAGGCCGGCGGCGAGGGTTTGATTTGGGGGAGAAAGAGGCCGGAGGGGTAGGGTTTTATAGGGCTCGGGGAGGTGGTCATTGCCAAGGGGGTGGCCGGGGAACGCGGAGCCGAGGAGGTCGTGGGGTAGAGGGGCTGTTCTCCGGCGACGTGGCCGGAGAATCCGACCGGAAAACGCGGGGCAGGCGTGGGGAAGGGGATGGGCTCTCTCGGGTCGGGTCGGGCGCAGGTTCGGGTTGGGCGGACCCGCCCGACCCGCTAATGCTGGGGCTGGGCTGGGCTTCGGCCCACTGGGCCGGGCCGGAAATAATATCCATAATAACAATATTAATAATAATAAATAATAATAATAATAAATAATTAGTTTAAAATAGTTTTTAGGTATTTAAAAATAGGTCCGAGGCAACATAAAATCCCAAAAAATTACCCTAAGTCCGGTTTTCTATTTTACACCATAAAATCATATTTTCATTACATTTTAATATTAGTTATTAGCAGTTAAAAATCATACAATCACCACAGCACTTATGTAAATTCCTGAAAATTGCAGAAAAATCCCAAAAATTGGTTTTAAAAATCTGAAAATTTGAGGGTGATTACAATCTACCCCCCTTAAGAGGATTGCGTCCTCGCAATCGAAGGGTAAACTACAAAGGGCACGAACTACAGAAATAAAAGAATGCTTAGTTTTTACCTGCATCTGCAAATAAGTGTGGATAACGCTGGCGCATGGTATCCTCTCGTTCCCAGGTCGATTCGCCAGGAGAGTGTTGTTTTCAAGCTACCCGAACCAGTCTGATTGTCTGTCCTCGTAGTGTCTTCTCACTGGTGTCGAGTATACCCACTGGTTGCTCCTCATATCTCAGGCTAGGGCCCACCGAAATCTCAGAATGATCAACTATATGACTTGGGTCAGTCACGTATCTCCTCAGTTGTGAGACGTGGAATACATCATGCACTCCCTCTAAGGATGGAGGTAATGCAAGACGGTAAGCCACCTCACCAATGCGCTCCAAGATATCAAATGGCCCAATGTACCTTGGGCTTAACTTGCCTCTGCTGCCGAATCTGATAGTACCTCTAGTGGGCGAGATCCTCAAAAATACATGCTCTCCTTCCTTGAACTCCAGGGGTCATCTGTGTGCATCTGCCCAATGCTTCTGTCTATCCTGGGCTGCACGGAGATGGTTCTGAATCTGTCTTACTTTCTCCACTGTCTCCGTTACCAACTCTGGACCCAGTATTTGACGTTCGCCAACGTCGCTCCAGCATATTGGCGATCTGCACTTCCTTCCGTACAACGCCTCGAAAGGTGCCATCTGAATGCTTGCCTGATAGCTGTTGTTGTAGGAGAACTCCACTAAGTGCAGATGATCTTCCCAAGATCCTCCAAAGTCCAGTATACATGATCGCAGCATATCTTCCAGGATCTGAATTGTGCGCTCTGATTGGCCATCTGTCTGGGGATGATAGGCAGTACTGAATTTGAGCCTGGTGCCGAGACTCTCTTGCATGCTTCGCCAGAAGTGAGATGTAAATCTCGAGTCTCGATCTGATACAATACTAACCGGCACTCCATGTAATTTTACGATCTTTCGCATATACATGTCGGCTAGTACTTCCGTGGATTGTCCGACTCTGAACGGCAAGAAGTGAGCCGACTTAGTGAGCCGATCCATGATGACCCATACTGCATCCTTTCCACTAGGGCTTCTTGGAAATCCAGTGACGAAGTCCATGGTAATATGCTCCCACTTCCATTCAGGGATGGGAAGTGGCTGCAACATACCTGCAGTCCTTTGGTGCTCGGCCTTCACCTGCTGGCAGACTAAGCATTTTGCCACAAATTGGGCAATCTCCCATTTCATTCCATGCCACCAGCAATATTGTCTTAGGTCCCGGTACATCTTGGTCCCTCCTGTATGAATCGAGTATATGGAGCTATGTGCTTCTGTCATCAACTCCTGCCTTAATTCTCCATTCGGAACATATAGGCGATTTCTGCACCTTAATATCCCGTCCTCGTGGATGCAAAGTCCCGTTTGCATGCCTGCTTCGGTTCTCTCTTTCAGCCTTCGGAATCTGGCATCATTAGGCAAAGCTTCTTTGATTCTCTCCACCAGCGATGACTTAACTTCGAGGTTAGCCAGCAAACCATTTTGTCCAGGTAGAACAACCTCTATCTGTAGATCTTGCAAGTCTTGTAATAGCTGAGGCTGCTCAGTTAAGAAATAAGCCGAGGGTTTTCTGCTGAGGGCGTCGGCTACAACATTTGCTTTCCCCGAGTGGTACTGCAGATCGATGTCAAAGTCCACCATCAACTCAAGCCAACGCCTTTGCCTCATGTTGAGCTCCTTCTGTGTATAAACATACTTCAAGCTCTTATGATCAGTGAATATTTCGACCTTCTCTCCATACAGATAATGTCTCCAGATCTTCAATGCAAAAATCACTGCAGCTAGCTCCAGGTCGTGCGTTGGGTAGTTCTTCTCGTGAACCTTCAGCTGCCTCGATGCATAAGCGATAATCTTGCCATGTTGCATCAAGACACAACCTAGTCCACTACCGGACGCATCACTGTAAACAACAAAACCTCCTGACCCTGAGGGAAGAGTCAAGACGGGTGCTGTTGTTAGACGCCTCTTCAATTCTTCAAAGGCATTCTGGCATTCTTCCGTCCATATGAACTCCTGATCCTTCCGTGTCAGCTTAGTCATAGGTTCTGCGATCCTTAAAAAAATTTCTACGAACCGCTGGTAATACCCAGCAAGTCCAAGAAAACTTCTCACTTCCGCAACCGAGGTAGGGGTAGGCCAGGTTTCTATGGCAGTGACCTTCTCTGGGTCCACAGACAGTCCTTCACCCGAGATAATATGCCCTAAGAATGGTACCTTGTCCATACAGAACTCATATTTGCTGAGTTTGGCATACAGCTTCTCCCTTCTCAAAGTTTCCAGCATAATTCTAAGGTGTTCCTCGTGCTCTTCGTGGTTCTTGGAGTAGACTAGGATATCATCAATGAATACCACCACGAACTTATCCAAGTACTGATGGAAGACTCCGTTCATCAAACTCATAAATACAGCAGGTGCGTTGGTTAAACCAAACGGCATTACTAGGAACTCATAATGTCCATATTTAGTTCTGAAGGCCGTCTTTGGGATATCTTCCTTCTTCACCCTAATCTGGTGATAACCGGATCTAAGGTCAATCTTTGAGAATACCCTAGCACCACTCAATTGGTCAAACAAGTTATCAATGCGTGGTAATGGGTACCGGTTCTTAACAGTTACAGCATTAAGGGCTCTGTAATCAATGCACAATCGTACAGTTCCGTCCTTCTTGGGTACAAAAAGTATAGGTGCTCCCCAAGGTGAAACACTGGGCCGGATAAATTCTTTCTCCAGAAGGTCGTCAACTTGTGCTTTCAACTCCACTAACTCCTTAGGTGCTAGCCGATATACCGATGAAGTGATAGGTTCGGCTCCTGGAGTTAGGTCTATTGTGAATTCTATCTCCCGATCAGGTGGTAAATCTGGAAGATCGTCGGGAAATACGTCCACAAATTCCGTTATGACTCTTGGGTAACTTGAATCTTCTTCTACAGTCAATACCCTAAGAGTTGGCTGGACCCCTTGTTCTACAGCTCCTCTAAGAAATTCAAACTCAGGAAGGCAAGGGGGTCTAAATATCACTTTTCCAAGCCGGCAATCCAGTGTCGCATGGTACTGACTTAACCAGTCCATACCAAGTACAACATCGTAATCAGGCATAGAAAAGATCAAGAATTGGACTCGCATCTCTTGGCCACAGACTACCACTGAACATGATCTACAAGTATCACTAACCGGGATAATTCCACCTCCCGTTAGAATTCTCTTCATCTTCGAGAGAGGTGCGGTAGCTATTCTATGTGTAGCTACGAAGCTAGCAGCAATAAATGAATGCGAGGCTCCAGAATCAAATAATGCTACAGCAGGAATTGAAGCTACTAATATGGTACCTGCTATCACTTCGCCTGCAGTAGCTTCCTCAGTGACTGCTAGTGCATATGCCTGACCTCGTCCCTGAGCGGGACCCTTTTGCTGACGAGCTTGCTGGAACATTGCTGCCTGAGGTGGTAGAGGTGGCCTGGCTCCTCCAGGCCCTGTCTGTGTTGCTCCCCCAGCTGGAAGAGCTGCAGGTGGAGCTGGCCGATTCGGAACTCCCTCCTGACGTTCCGAGTAGTCCTTTGAGAAGTGTTGTCCAGATCCGCAAACCAGGCAGAGCCCCAGCTTGCGTCTACATTCTTTTTCAATATGTCCTACCTTGCCGCAGTAATGGCAAGTAGGCAGGTTCTTAGTTGCTGCTCTTGGAGGCGGGCTCTTCTGGGGCCGTTTAGCAGATTCCCCTGGTGATGACTTGGACGGTGCGGAGGAGAAGGGACGTTTCAGGCTTGATTCCCTCCGAGTAACGCGCTCCAGCCGACGTGCTGCAGCTAGGACGTCGGAGTAAGATGTGGGCGCGACCGATCCGATTAATTTCTGAATCTCGAACCTGAGGCCATCAAAGAACTTCTCCGCCTTCTCTTCTTCAGTAGGAATTAGGGAAGGGGCGAAGCGGCTCAGGCGAATGAATTCGGCGTTATATTCCTCCACCGTCATGTTGCCCTGGATCAGGCGGTTGAATCTGTCTCGGAGTTCTGACCGAGCCACAGCAGGGATGTACATTTCCTAGAAGAGTCTGGAGAACTCCTCCCAGGTAACCTGATCATGTCCGAGCCTTCTTTCTTCGGACAGCCACCAATGATGCGCGTTGTCCGTCAGTTGCATCCTGACGGCAGTCATCCATTTGTCCCTTGGTAGTTCAGCGGCCTCCAACTGATGCTGCGTGTTTGTAAGCCATTCATGCACTTCAGTTGGTCCTTCCTTGCCCGAGAAGGTACGGGGCTTGAGTTGACGAAAATCTGTGATAGATCCCGTCGCTAGCCGCCTATTTGGTGGATTTGCATGTTCCAATGCTGCGACTAGGCTGTTCCTTAGGTTCTCGGCCTCATGACGTTGGGTCTCCTGTTGGATCTGTTGTTGTGCTTGCATCATGGCATAGAATATCTGAAACATTTGCTGTCCGTCCATTGCCTGTCCTGGGGGAAAGACAAGCATCGTAGGAGGGAACTGGGGAGGAGGCGGGATGTCATCACGCCTGAACCTGGAACTTGGCTGGCCAGTTTGATTGCTCTGAGAGGACTGTCCTATAGTATCTGGCGTCGGTCCAGCTTCGCAGGTAACCCCCGCTTCAGGCGGTGTACCCAAGGGGGTCTCGTCACCACTTCTGGGATCCATTACTCTGCATCAAAAGAAAACAATGAGAACGCACAGAGGAATCAAAACAGGATGCAATTCAAGCAATTAAATTAAATTCGACATAGAGTCCAAAAATGATTCAATCAATGGATGAGATCCTATAACTTATCCTATCTTATTGCAGGCCTGTTCGGTCCCTAAGTTGAAATCTAAAAATTTAGTTTTGACCTGCATGGGCCATCACAAAAACCATGTCACGCCCCAGTCCCAAAAGGCCGAGGGACTGGACACGTGGCAATGGCCAGCAGCACGCACAAAATGGATAACCCAATTTAATGGAGCCATCAGGGCGTACTTAAGCTGTAACGAAGGTCTACTACAAATAATCATACTAGTCTCATCCATAAAGATAAAGAAATAAACTGCATAATGAAATAGAAATAAGTAGCAACAACAAGTTAGTCGGGAAAACAATCCGACTTAGGTCTGAATACACTAGCTCAATAGGCCAGGAACAAAAGAGATAAACATAAGTAAATACTGAGTACGGGAACAGGTACTCAGGAGAAGTCTTCGGCAGTCACCTCGTCTTCAGGGTTCAGTCCTGCTCCAGCAATAGCTTCAGCTCCGGTCCCGTAAATCTCGGGGTACTGCTCCTCAGCTAAACCTGGGGACATAATCCATTCCAGGTCCTCAGTGGACATAGCAAGGCACAAAATAATACAAGCCAAATGAATAAGCAGAGCAATAAATAAAGGAACAACAGGTTAAACTAAGTAACCATCTAGGTGATATGCAAATGAGAGCAACACTAGTACTCAGGCTGAGACCGCTACAAGCTCTGTGTCGGGGAGCCGGTAGCAGTAATAACACGTAAAGGGTCTAGCTCTGCTGGAGAGTCTACAACCTCACAATAATAGTAGATATATATGTAGAACAGCCTGTAGCCTGTGTGTCTCTCCCCACCCAATGTAATCACGCAAGCCATGACCATAACGTCTCATGTCCATGTCAGCGGGATTATAGCTAATGCAACAAGTCATACTGTCTATAACTAAAATAACTCTGTCAAGTCCTGTATCCTATACAGAATCACCACGAATATCTCAGGAGGATTCTGTCCATGATAGTGTCAAGTGTCCTGGGTTGTAGGGTACTTGATAGGTCAAGTACAAAAGTAAGGGGATCGTAAATCTATCTCTAAATGACGAACCCAACACCGCGTATGGTGTTGGCACCCGACTATGATCAGACACTAGGTACGTCACGCGTTTCCTAGGTTAAGCAGTTTAAACAAGTTTATATGAATTTACACAAGACATCCAACAAAGTATTATTACAGGAATTATGAAAATAAAGACTGCAAGTTTGGCAAGGTGCACTTGCCTGATGTTTGGATTCCACTAAGGTCCTGGTTTCGGAAATTTCCAGAGTTGTCTCAGAAAGCTGAAATAAACAGTACCATCATGCTCAGAAGGTGTCAAATAGCTAGGAACGTCTGTCCTTGGGTCTAATTTGGAGACAAGGGCAAAAACGGCAGTTTCGGGCCAAAACGGGGTCCACCGGTGGGCCCGCTTTGCACCGAAAAATGTGTCAGGGTCAACGGTCTCTAAATTTACCAAACTTAGTGTCAACAGGTCAGGAACGCTGATACGAACCCAACGGAACTTTCAGATTTGAATTCCGATGAGCCGATCACGAAATCGCCCGTCGAGTGGGGCCTATGGGGCCCACGACACGCGATTTCGTCAACGTTCTCAGAATCGAACCAAACTTGACCCACAGGACCAGCGTATCGCTACGAGTCCGATGGCATAAGTTTTGTCTCGATTTGACGTGTGTGCACGAAGTTAGGGTAAATTGCAGAAAAGGCGGATACGGGGCGATGTCCGCGGATACGCGTTGATTCCGGTGTGCACGCACACCCGAATCAGCTTTTGCGAAATCCCACACGTCCGTATCGACGAGGCGCACGTATCTGTGAAGACCGCACGCGACCAAGTCATCCCGTTTGGCGGGGCGTACTCAGTTCCGGGGTGAAACAGGGTCTGGTTTTTCCTGTTTTTGGATCGCGGTGTGCGATCACCACAGGACGCGATGCCCCGAGCGGTTTGTCCGGGCACCGAGAGGGTCATACAGGCTACGCGTTGCAATTTACAGAATCGAAATCGGAGATGCAGGGTGCAAGATACGAGTACCTGAACGAGGCTTCTTGAAACGGGGTTCGCCGTGTCCGAATCGTGTCCTGGACACGTGTCCACTGCTAGGGCTAGGGTTCACTGTGTCCGGGTCTGTGTCCGTGTCTACTGCTGGCGGACACAGCAGAGGTGGCGTTGGTGGTGGAGAGAGCCGGGGACGGCGTCGCCGGGCTCGGGTGAGGGCGGTGCCGGCCGAGGGTCGCCGGAGGAGGCTCGGGCAGCGGTGGAGAAGGAGGAAGGAGGAGAGGGGAGGGGCTGGTTGTGGGCTCGGGGTGGCTCACGGCGGGAGGAGGTCGGCGCAGGGGCGGTGGTCCGGCGGAGGGCAGCAGCTAGGGGAGGGGATTGTGGGCGGAGGCCGGCGGCGAGGGTTTGATTTGGGGGAGAAAGAGGCCGGAGGGGTAGGGTTTTATAGGGCTCGGGGAGGTGGTCGTGGCCGAGGGGGTGGCCGGGGAACGCGGAGCCGAGGAGGTCGTGGGGTAGAGGGGCTGTTCTCCGGCGACGTGGCCGGAGAATCCGGCCGGAAAACGCGGGGCAGGCGTGGGGAAGGGGATGGGCTCTCTCGGGTCGGGTCGGGCGCAGGTTCGGGTTGGGCGGACCCGCCCGACCCGCTAATGCTGGGGCTGGGCTGGGCTTCGGCCCACTGGGCCGGGCCGAAAATAATATCCATAATAACAATATTAATAATAATAAATAATAATAATAATTAATAATTAGTTTAAAATAGTTTTTAGGTATTTAAAAATAGGTCCGAGGTCCCATAAAATCCCAGAAAATTACCCTAAGTCCGGTTTTCTATTTTACACCATAAAATCATATTTTCATTACATTTTAATATTAGTTATTAGCAGTTAAAAATCATACAATCACCACAGCACTTATGTAAATTCCTGAAAATTGCAGAAAAATTCTAAAAATTGGTTTTAAAAATCTGAAAATATGAGGGTGATTACAGGATACAATGACCTTAGCTGCATAGCACCTGGCCGTATAACGCATAGACGCATAGTGCCTTGGCCGTATAACGACAGGCCGTATGCGCCACGAAGCATGCGCCCGAGCTAGCAATCGTGCATAAAACTCACACATAAAGGAGACACGAGTGCCAAGTGATGATACTGACGTGCTAAGTGTAAAGTGCACCAACAAGGTGCCACTTTGCGCCCTTGAGCCCGTGCCCGAGTCCGAGTCGCTAAGCCCCTTCAGGGCTTAGATCCTAAGGAAAACTTCCCAAAGGTGGTGACAAAATAAAGATTATCTAAATAGTGTTCACACTTAAACCCTCTAGGAAAAGTCAACCCACATGGGCCTCCACCCCATGTGCATATACCAATACTAAGCAAAACTATATATTGAGATATACACATTGGTGGTTTTCTAATATGGGACTAAAAATCCTAAAGCCAAGTAAAAAATACCAACAATCCCCCCACATATATCACAATATATGGTTGAGCGTTCCTCACAGTGACTGCTATCATGCATTAGAATAGATGTCGCCGATGACTTGAATCTTCCCGCATGGGTCAAACAACTGTACGATACAAGAATGGACTGGGCCTTGAATTATGAACCATAGCTATTATTCTCCCAACTCACACAATGACCTCAGCTGTGCCATCTGGTCGCACGTTAAAGGCCTTGTGCTGACCTGGTCTCAGTATATGTATCTTGTGCGTCTACAACTTTTCGTCAAGAGACGGCCTATATCTCTATCAATACACTTAGGTGATTTCTTTCACTATAGAGCATTTATTATCCGGCATAAAGCATTGCACTTCTGTACGGTGCTACACCGCATGACATGGCTGCCCAAGGCCGAGGATCCCCCTCTTGTGGTGTCATACCACTGTAGCATGAGGACACTGGCCTCTTAGTAGTGCCATTACTACACAAACTTGGAGCGTTGCGCTCCTGTACGGTGCTACGCAACTGTGACATGGATTAAAGCCGAGGTTCACTCCCTCATGTGGTGTCACCCACTGTAGAATGAGGTTACAGGCCTCTTATTAGTATTGTACTACCTCCCAACATGAAGCCTTGCGCTTCCGTGCGGTGCTATGCCGCTGTGACATGGCTCAAAGCTGAGGTTCACTCCCTCATGTGGTTTTACCACTGTAGCATGAGGTCACATGCCTCTTTGTAGTACTATACTACTACTCTCTATTTTCTTTCAACATTAGGCTACCTGCCTATGTGTGGTGCTAATGCCGCTGTGACATGGCCCAAAGTTGAGGATCACTCCCTCATGTGGTGTTACGCCACTGTAGCATGGGATACAAGTCCCTTATAGTGCTGAAACTACTCGTTCTTCCTATAACGCATGCCGGATATTAACTCTGCCCGAGAACTCATTAAGGCGTTAAAGTCATTCTCTTACAGGAAATGTTCTGATCAAGAACAAATAGTAAACTACAGTGGTTCCGGATACGTATCCCACAATATCCCTGAGGACTACCCACTATACCTAATATTCTCCTAGTCAATGGTCCTCCCTTGAACCAATAGCTATATGCCTGATAGATTTTTCTTTAAACCAATAGCATAAAACTACATGGTAGGATTGTAGAGATGCAATACCAAAGGTCCTCCAAGCCCATATCTGCTGTGTCCTTGACTATGTGCGGTATTACTGTCGCTGTGACATGGACTACAGCCAAGGCTTTACCATGTCGAGGTACCTCCTAGTGGTGTCACCCAACAATAACAAGGAGCACTATGCTCCTTTATAGTGCTTAACTTTGACTATATGCGGTGCTACTGTCGTTGTGATATGGCCCGAAGTCGAGGCTTTACCCTGTCGAGGTACCTCATAATGGTGTCACCCCATGATAGCATGGAGTACTATGCTCCTTTATAGTTCTTACAATCAGCTGGAACTTGAGGCCAATAATGAACGGATCTGCCAGAATTACCTGACTCCGATCTTTAACCATTGTAATGATCCACGCTAGCTGTGCTCATTCAGTGTTCTGTACTGGCCTGTTATGAACGGATCCGCCAGAATCACCTGGCTCTGAATATTAACCACTGTAATGATCCATGCTAGCTACACTCATTTAGTGTTCTGTACTGGCCTGTTATGAACGGATCAGCCAGAATTACCTGGCTTCGAATATTTACCACTGTAATGATCCACGCTAGCTGCGCTCATTTAGTGTTCTGTATTTTATCCACACAGTTCTCTTCAGATCTTTGAAGAGATGAATATATGCCACTGCTGTAACTTTCTGGTTTTTACAGTATTTTGGTATCATCCGAATCTGTGTACTAACCATAGGAAGATCATCTGAGAGCTTTTAGAGACATCCTGCTTAATATGCTGCAGCTGATAGTGCATAAAACTCTGAGAGTAAAGACTGCTTCTTCGACTTCCACGATATAGCAGTACCACTCCTGAATAAGTCACGTCCTCCTGTGGATCTTTTACTCTTCTTTTCTGAGCACCAACTGATATCTGTCACGCCCCAGTCCCAAAATGCCGAGGGACTGAGCACGTGAGCAATGGCCAGCAGCACGCACCGATGGACAACCCAATTTAATGGATCCATCAGGGCATGCTTAAGCTGTAGTCTATCAGTAATATGTTACAAGTCTCAGGTATTTCTAATCTCATCCACCAAATAAACACAGATTAATTGCCAGAAATAATGTAATGGAATTAAATATGCAATATCAAATAAGGTTATCTCGGGAAACAATCCGAGAATTATTCTGTTACAATTAAGGAAACATAGACTGGAAATAAAATACTGAAAAGGAAATACTGTGTAGCTGAAGCCGGTGCTCAGGTGAAGTCTTCGGCCACTATCTCGTCCTCGGTTCCGGGTTCTGCTCCAAGGAGTGCTCCTGTACCGTACACCTCGGGGTAGTTCTCCTCGGCTATACTTGGGGACATAGTCCATTCCAGGTCCTCAGGGAACATAACAAGGTACAGAAAATACAAGCCAAAACATATGCAGTGCAGCAATAAAATAAACAGCAGGGTAAATATGTCAACCAGCTAGTGATATGCAAGTGAGAGTTTTAGTCATACTCAGGCTGAGACTACTACAGGATCAGTGTCGAAGAAACCATAGCAGTATTTTCTCGAAGAGCCAGAACTTGTGCCAAAGCTCTGTATCAGAGACTAAGACACCTCCAGATAACATTATTTATATTATAATCAGCCTTGATATGGTAATACTCTCCCCACCCCATGTAATCTCACGTCACAGTTCCAGAATATATCAGGTACAAGTCACGCAAGTTTGAACTAATACAATGAGTCAGGCTAGAATCTAAGCATGTAAACCGGAAATGACATGAAAATATAGCCTATACGGAATCACCAGGTATATCTCAGGCAATTCTGTCACATGAAGAGTGTCAGGTGTCCTGGGTTGAGCAGTTAAACAAGTTACATATGAATCTACAAGAAATCAAGTAAAATACTATAACCAGAATTATCTGAGAATTGGCAAGCTTTACTTGCCCACTGAGGCAAAGCTAAGTCCAGAAAATAGGTAGCAAAGTTGCAAGTTTTGGCGAGGTACACTTGCCTGTGGTTCCGGCTCGGGTTGCAGTTCTGACTTCGGCAGGAATTGCAGGCGGTACTCCGGTTGCTGAAACCAAAAATCACCATCAGATCCAGAAAATATCAATCATCTAGAAACGCCTGTCCTTGGGTCCAATTTGAAGACAAGGGCAAAAACGGCAGTTTCGGGCCAAAACGGGGTCCACCGGTGGGCCCGCTTTGCACCGAAAAACGCGTCAGGGTCAAAGGTCTCCATATTCACCAAACTCAGTGTCAACAGGTCAGAAACGCTGATAAGAACCCAACGGAACTTTTAGAATTGGATTCCGATGAGCCGAACACAAAATCGCCCGTCGAGCGGGGCCTGTGGGGCCCACGACACGCGATTTCGTCAACGTTCTCAGAATCGAACCAAACTTGACCCACAGGACCAGCGTATCGCTACGAGTCCGATGGCGCAAGTTTCGTCTCGATCCGACGTGTGTACACAAAGTTAGGGCGCATTCCAGAAAGTACGGATACGGGGCGATGTCCGCGGATACGCGTTGATTCCGGTGTGCACGCACACCCGAATCAGCTTCCGCGAAATCCCACACGTCCGTATCGACGAGGCGTACGTATCTGTGAAGACCGCACGCGACCAAGTCGTCCCGTTTGGCGGGGCGTACTCAGTTCCGGGGTGAAACAGGGTCTGGTTTTTCCTATTTTTGGATCGCGGTGTGCGATCACCACAGGACGCGATGCCCCAACAGTTTGTCCGGACACCGAGAGGGTCATACAGGCTTCGCAACGCAATTTACGGAATCGAAATCCGAGCTACGAGCAAGAAAATACACGCACCTGAACGGGGCTCGAAAACCAGGGTTGGAATCGTGTCCGACACGACACAGGACACGCGTCCTGTGTCCGACACGCGGGGGGGGGGGGAACTTAGGGTTAGGGTTTGGGGGCTTTCGGAGAACCACGGCTGGCCGGGGCGGCTCGCGGCGGTGTCGTCGGCTCGGGGCTGCGTCGGCGCTGCACGGCGGTGGTACGGCGGCGGGTCTCCGGCGAGGCGCTGGGACAGAGCGGAGCCGCGTGGAGGAGAAAGGAGAAGAGGGGGAGGAGATGGTCGTCGACGGCGAGGCTGCGGGCGGCTGCAGGGGGAGAGGGGGAGGAAGAAGGAGGAGGCGGAGGAGGGCGGTGCAGCGAGGGTTGCGCAGGCGGCGTTTGCCGGAGCTAGGGCGAGGGGAGGCGGGGAGATTCTGGCCTGGGAAGAGGGAATTGGGGGTTTAAATAGGTGGCCGGAGGTGGTGGCGTGGCCGAGGATGGCGGGGAGAGGGGCGGAGAAGGCGGTGGACGTGGGGGTGAGCGGAGCGGGCGGGCGGGCGGCCGAGCGGAGCGGGCGGAGCGCCGGCGGGTGCGGGGAAGAGGGGGTCGTGGGAGAGAGGGTGGAGGCCGGGTCGGGTTTGCGGGTCGGGCGGCGGCGGATCCGACCCGACCCGCTAGGGGCTGGGCTCGGGTTGGGCTGGGCCGGGCCGGTCCAACGGGCCGCGGGCTGAATCAAATATAAAAAAATAATAATATTAATAATAATAAATCAATAATTAATTAATAATTAATTAATTAAATAAGTAAATACTTTTTAGGCATTTAAAAATAGGTCCGGGGTCCGATAAATTCCAGAAAAATTGCCCTAAGTCCAGTTTTTCATTTTACACCCAAAAATATTATTTTCATAATATTTTAATATCATTTATTATCAATTAAAAATCATTTAAAAATTAAAACCCTGTTCTTAAATTACAGAAAATTCCCAGAAAATTCCAGAAAATTGTGAAAAATCCAGTTTTTAAAATTTTGAAAAAATCAGGGGGTTTACAATATCACTGAAGCCTTCCATCATATCTGGATGACTGCTGTAGTGCAGGATATACTACTGAGTCCACTTGAGAATTCTGACGACTCTCTTCACAGCTTTCATTGTTCAACAACACACATACTGCTCGTGAACTGACTCAGCATCCCTACAGGGAGAGCTATATCAGGCCTGGTGGTACTCGTATCTTGAATCATGCACCTGATGATGCTCGAGTACACCAACTGTCTGATGCTTTCCCTTGGATTAGGCTTCTTCAGCTTAATGTTACACCTGAGGAGTATCGACCCTGATACCAAAAGCGTGTGACAAATTATCTTCTGCAGAGAGCTTGTGCCTGAGTAAGCCCACTTGGCATTCAGATTGACTAATATCTTTAGGATGACCTCCGCAATCCCATATCCTAAAACTGGACAAAAGGACATATTTGTTCTAGTGACACTTCTATATCCACAGCTAAAATTTAGTAAGTCGTCCACATATATACAAAAAGATGACTATTTTTTTATCAGCGAACTTTGTGTACACACACTAGTTTGTCTTGATGATCCTGTGTCAACTTTGACTAGATAACTTGTCAAATTTTGGCTGCCACATCCTGGGATTTTTTTTAGGTCGTTTTGAGATATCACCATCCTGCAAACTGTCTTCAAACCTGAATAAAAATAATTATGTCTGTTTTTCGTGAATCTCTCATGACTGTCTTCCTTCATCTGATAAACAATCAGCTTATGAATAACAGCTATGGCAATCATTATCCTGATATATGACACCCTCAACGAGGTGCCTAAGAACTCAATCTCCTGTTATCTGAGAAAACCCCTAGGTTACAAGCCTATTCTTGAACTCAACTGTTCTGGCTGGTTCCATTTTCTTCTACTGTAGATATATAAGCATTTCAAAGATTTATCTCCTTCAGGCAGATTGATCAACATTCAAGTGTTGATATAGGGTCAATCTTTCCTTGGACTGCCTCTACTTAGCAGACTAAGTCTCTGGTCTTTATCGCCTCATCATAGGTAAGTGGCACGACCTCCATATGATAGGTGATAAGATTATCTTTGGTCCTTCGACTTTTTGACTCTTCTAGCTGGCTGCTCTTTGAGTTCTGGTTCAAATGTTGTCTCTTAAAAGATAATTCCTTCCTGGACTACATCTTCTTCTACAGAATTCTCAATAACTTTGGCTGATATAATCCCCCTAAAACCCCCCATAATTGAACGATATTCATGTGGATCTGAATTTGAACCAGAATTACATGAAATATTCTTCCACAGACAATCTCGAAGGCCCTCTGAACAACAATATAGAAGTCATCATTACTGTTAACTGCTCGTCCTTCCTATCTGCACCTTCAATGGACTGGAAGAGTACGAAGATGTTGTTCCATAGTCAATTTTATGTTCCAAGTTGAACGATGCGAATCCATAGAACGATGCATGTTCCATAGTCAATTTTATGCTCTAAGCTGAACGATGTGAATCCAAAGAACGATGCTCTTCGTATAGAAAACTTTTGAGTCTATTGAGTTGTGGACCGATATGACGCTCAGCTCTAAACTTGAAGTCCCTGAGGTTCTCAAACGCTTCATCTTTCGATTATGAGAAGATACACGAACGAATTTTCCGAGAAATCGTCAAAGAAAGAAGTGATAAACTTTACCCCGGCCCTTTGTTGAGAATAAAAGTCACAGATATTTGAGAGCACCAGCTCCATAGGATCTGTAATTATAGTCTTCCGTCTAAACGACTTCCTGACTACCTATGTCTGAATATAGCCATCACGTCTCTCCACCTCCTTACTCCCACATCTTGGAGATATCCCTGAACTTAGACATCTTTAAAAAGGACATGCCTTAGTCAGATGGGACACAACTCAATAAGAGCAATCTCTTCCTCAAGCCGGAAGTCCAGAATCATAATCCTGATCCCTAGATCTTCTGCTTGGCACTTGTTCGCCATAGAGACCTCCTTCTTAGATAGTGCTCTTCCTTGGTGAACAGCTCCTTCACAGAGCATGCGTGGCCGAATGTACCAGTATCTATCCACCAGTCAGTAGCCACGCTTGATACCTCAACCTGCGCAATCATATCAACCAAGTTAAGTAATCAAAGGAACCAAATTTTAGCTATTTCTTGCTATATTGGTTCGAATTGGTTCTACTTTCAAGTTCCAATTCCAGCCATGCTTCAAGTCATGCCATACGCATAAGCCTTCATGCATCCTGCATGCGCATAAGCCTCCATGCGTCCTACATACGCATAAGCCTTCATGTATCCTGCTCTGCCATGCAGCTAGACCTTCTATGCACCAAGAGGCTTCTATGTAGCAACAGTCTTCATGCGTCCTGCTCTTCATGCGGCAAGAGACTGTTATGCGGCCAAGTCTTTATGCGGCAAGAGACTGTTATGCGGCCAAGTCTTGCCAACTGCCAAGAACTGTCATGTGCTAAGTCTCCTTATGCGCATACTCTGCAATCCTTGGTTAACTTGTAATCTTTCTTCCAACTGGAATATGCGTCCTTCTAACGCTAACCCCTCCATCATGGGAAATGGTAGGTTCTGACAACTCACATTCAACATTTGACAAAGGACTTCTTCCCTCATCCAAATGTTCGAAGTGTATCCCCTCAATCTTCTCAAAGTTTGTGAAAACTTGTTACCGAGAAGATTTGATCGGATGTTCTACATTTTTCTTCGGATCTTGCTTTGAGATTATTATTCCCAAGATGGATCAAAGATGGTAGAACGCGGGCCATAGTAGAGTTGCTAGCGAGACCCGAAGGTCCGCTCTCTACTGGAACCCAAGTTATCGTCGAGATCAGAGATTCACACAAGAGTTCCTCATCCGATATTTCTCGATTCCAACGAAGAACGAACCAAGAACATGTTACAAACTGGCTCCGAATAAAATGAAGATTACAACAAGCAACAAGTAAAATGCTCTTCTCTTTACGTTCGCAGACGTTATAATGAGAAAGAACGAAGCAAAAAAAAAACTGAAAAGAAGCTCCTTGCTGGGGTGGTCAAAACCACCGTTGCTCAAAGCAAGATTCGTCGTACATACGATATGCCCCCAGAACCAGCAAGTTCACAAAAGAACTTCTGGAACGCTCAAAGTCACCTTTGAAAACACTCGGAGACACCACGTGAGAGGGAGACACTCTGGGCCGCCTATAATCTGGTGTTCTCGATTTTCCATATGTATTCTCTCCCCTCAAATGAAAGATGAGGTCCTCTATATAAATTGAAGAAAACAACACCTACGTGGCCTGAGGAAACACCAGGCCGCATATGCGCTGACCAACTAGATCTCCCAAAATCGGGTGTCAATGCCGCAGGCGCTGCCCATGCCGGATGTGTCGCCTCCGTCGTCGGTTACGCTATACTGCACGAGGTGGACATCGCAGCCAAACGCCGAAAGCAGCCGCTCGCGCCGCATATTCCGGAAGGCACAGAAAATCATGTGTTGTAAACTCCCAGATTTTACAAGAATTTTAAATTGGGATTTTTCGCAATTTTTCTGGAATTTTCTGGGAATTTTCTGTAATTAAAATCAGAGTTTCTAATTATTAAATAATTTTTAATTATTAATAAATAATATTAAAATATCATGAAAATAATGTTTTTGGGTGTAAAATGGAAAACTGGACTTAGGACAATTTTTCTGGAATTTATTGGACCCCGGACCTATTTTTAAATGCCTAAAAACTATTTATTTAATTAATTATTTATTTATTTAAACATTTATTATTATTATTATTATTATTATTATTATTATTATTATTATACCCAACCCAGCCCAAACCAAGCCGGCCCAGCCCAACCCTTGGCTGCGGGTCGGACCCGAACCCGCAAGCCCGGATCCGTTTCCCTAACGGGCCGGGTCGGGTCTGTCCGACCCGAACCCGCCGACCCGACCCGGAGACCCGTTCTCTCCCCCACGTCTCCCCCGATTTCTCCGCCGGCGGCTCCGGCCACGTCGCCGGAGCCCGCGCCTGACCCGCCCGCAGCGCCGCCACGACCCCCCCTCTCTCCGCCTTGTCCGGAGCCCCCTCGCCTCGCCCTGCCCTTTAAAAACCCGCCTCCGCCAGTCCCCGACTCCACCCTAGCCCGTCGCCGCCGTCCCTCTCCTCGCCGGCCGCCTCGCCCAGCTCCGCCCTGACCAGCCCCCTCCTCCTCCTTCCTCTCCTCCCCTCCGGAGACGCCGCCGCCGGCCAGCAGCCGAAGCCACAGCAGCAGCGGGCCAGAGCCCGGCCAGCCTCGGCCCGCCGTCCCCGGCGCCTGCCGCTCGCCGCCGACCAGCCAGCCGCCGTGCAGCCCTGCCCCGGCCCGCCTCGCCGTCCTCCGGCGCCGCCCCGTCAGCAAACCCTAGCCCTAATTCTCCCTGTGTCGGACACGGACACGGGACACAGTGTCCGTGTCGTGTTGGACACGTTTTTGCCCGATTTTCGGGTCCCCTTCAGGTGCGTGTAACTTTTTGCTCGTAGCTCCATTTTTGATTCCGCAAATTGCGTTGCGAAGCCTGTATGACCCTCTCGGTGCCCGGATAAACCGCTCGGGGCATCGCGTCCTGTGGTGATCGCACACCGCGATCCAAAAGCAGGAAAAACCAGACCCTGTTTCACCCCGGAACTGAGTACGTCCCGCCAAACGGGACGACTTGGTCGCGTGCGGTCTTCACAGATACGTGCGCACCGTCGATACGGACGTGTGAGATTTCGCGGAAGCTGATTCGGGTGTGCGTGCACACCGGAATCAACGCGTATCCGCGGACATCGCCCCGTATCCGCCTTTTCGGCAATTCGCCCTAACTTCTTTTACACTCGTCAGATCGAGACGAAACTTGAGCCATCGGACTCGTAGCGATACGCTGGTCCTGTGGGTCAAGTTTGGTTCGGTTCTGAGAACGTTGACGAAATCGCGTGTCGTGGGCCCCACAGGCCCCGCTCGACGGGCGATTTTGTGATCGGCTCATCGGAATCCAATTCTGGGAGTTCCGTTGGGTTCGTATCAGCGTTCCTGACCTGTTGACACTAAGTTTGATGAATTTGGAGACCTTTGATCCGGACACGTTTTTCGGTGCAAAGCGGGCCCACCGGCGGACCCCGTTTTGACCCGAAACTGTCGTTTTTGTCCTTGTCTCCAAATTGGACCCAAGGACAGGCGTTTCTAGCTATTTGACATCTTCTGAGCGTGATGGTAATGTCTATTTCAGCTTTTGGACTCATCTCTGGAATTTCCCCCCAAGAGCCAATATTAATCAGATCCAAACAACAGGCAAGTACCTGCACTTCAAGTTAATCTTTATATATTGTGAGAATTAATTCCCTGTCTTACATGTACCCTTGATGATTACACCTAGTGTTAGAAATGCTGGATTTCACGTCTTGAATATTGGAGTCCTGTCTTGTTTTTCATGTCGGGTGGGAGAATACCTAGAAGGCATGTAGTTTACCCTTCCCCTTGTCATATTTAATAGCTGTTGGTACACGACTGTACCTCAGCCGGATCTCGATTTCCCCTGTTTAATAGCCGTTCATGACGGCCGGATTAGCCTTATAAACCCCTACATGCCAAATATGTATTCTAAAATAAACACAAGTTCACACAGATAGCTTCTGGTCTTGTTATAGTTCTTGCTGACTGTTGTAGTTTTATTTCCTGTCTCATTTATTTCCTGCTTTGTTGTAGTTTCATTTCCTGTCTCATTTATTTCCTGCTTTCTCATGTTCCTGTTTATAGCATTAACTCTGAGATATTGATGTTCTTCTATGCAACTTCCCAACATGATACTCAAGTTAATTGTCATGAATATTTAGTTTAATCTTGTTGTGCATTGTGTACTTTGCTCCTTTCCTGACTGGATCCGTTGTTTTAGGCGATGATGAGAACTTTGCCCCTACCTATTATGGTCCCTATGAGGGGACTGATGTCACATATGAGGAGCCGGTTCCCACCCAGGAGGCTACTTCTGCAGAGTAGTTAGCAGTAGCTGTTTATTTAATTCCTTTCAGCATATACTCGGGTTTGTCCCCGATCTATCTTCTGGCTTGTATTAACTGTGGATTGGTTGTCACAGATTAAATATTATGAAATCTTAGCATTCCTATTTCCTGTGATTATTCTTACATGTTCATTATTGTGGATGAGATAGATACTTATTGACCCCAGAAAAGACCTAGACAGCGTACTACCGCCGACACTGCGGCGTAGGCTGGACGTACCCTCGCACTCGTGCCCGAATTTTCGGGTGCGGGTCGTGACACATTTTTGTGGTGGCCCATGCAGGTCAATGACTAAGTTGTTCGGTTTCAACCTAGGGACTGAACAGGCCTGCAACAAGATTGAGGATTTTAGGAAAAGCTCATCCACTTAATTGAATCGTTCTTGATATCCATATCGGTTTCGAATCATTTTATTGACTTGCATCCTGCCTTGATTCCTGTGCGCCTTTATCATTTATTTTTGGATGCAGAGTAAAAGATCTACCAGCAAGCGACGAGGTTCCTACAAGATCACCACGAGATGCTCTACCAGCATGACCGTGGATAACGCGCAGACTCTTGGAGCAATTAATGCGCGTAAGTGATTTGTAGATACCGTTCCTAGTATTGTTTAGCTCGTGCCCATTGGTTCGTGACCTCAGCCCCAACCTAGTAAATTTTAAACTTGCTAATAACCTGGTATGCTTTTATATCTGATAATTGTAGAGTTTGTAGAATTTTTGTTATTTTGCTTAATGTAGGTTGTTTGTGAACTTAAATAAATTGTATCTTCTTTCATCACCATCTAGCGCACTTCATTTCGCTGTACTTGACTTATGCTGCTATTTTATAGCCTAGTTTTGCAAGCTTATCCTTTTATCAAGCTTGTTCATGACATATGTAGTAGTGGGTCGACACACTAATACAATTGTCTACTCAGAATCAATGTATTACGGTCTGATCAACCTTAGTGCATTTGGTTCGCCCTTCGTACTACTTTGCGTGGATTGAGATATATAGTTGACTAGTATACCTGCCCTAGACATGTCTGAGCATAACTGTATTAGTACGAGCATGTGAATAGGAATTACCGAGATAGGATTCAATCCACAATCGCTTGACAATTCTCACCTGAATACTTTAAAACGCCTTGACCCCGATATTTCATTTCTATCACCCCACCCTTGAACTCTTTATTATTGATCTTCGTCTTCCCTTATTTCGGAAAGACGAAATCTCGTGCCTGGTATAAGTTAGTACATAGATAGTACTAGATATGCCACATAGGCCGATCACATACTTGAGGATTAAAACTTTCGTAATTGAGGACATATCATATGTGACATGATCGGCGTTGAAGTTCGAGGATTGAATGACGTAGGTAAACATATTAAGGAATATTTTCTTAAGGTATATAGTCTTTTTGTGATGAATGGGTAAACTCTAAGTTGGATAGCAATGCATTTGTCAACTTGAGAGGAATGTCCTTTGGATCATGACCGAGTAAGGTCAGGTTGGAAGAAGCAAGCCATTATAATTTTGAAAATTTAGAGGAGTGACTAAAATGATTAATGAATTGATATCGAGGACCCAATAGTTGTACCTTAGTTACATGATTTAAATTTTGAATAATGAAGGTAAAATTATCAATTTGAATTTGGAAGATAAAATTATAGAATTTCAGACTTGAACATGGGTGGACTACATTTTTTCAATTTGATTATTTGAATTACAAATTACAAATTACGAATTGGTGGTTGGACTACCTAGTTGGATTATTGAGGAGATGAACAAAATTTAAAAATTTGAAGCATACCATCTTGAATGGGAATATTGTTGGACTCGAATCACTTCTAGAGGAAATTATGATAATTAAAATCGTGAGGCAAAGTCATGTGCAAATCTTGAAAATGCTATATGGACTTAATCTAAAACCTGCCTGTGGGTAATTTGAGGAAGTAAGAAGTAATAACCATAAATTGAATTTCTGATTGGAACAGTAGTCACCTTAATCATGAAGTGGTTGCAGTGGACATGATTAGGATTTAAATTTTCGCAAGGAGATTGCGATTGAGATACGTGAAGGATTATGGCTTAATTTTAAATTTCGAGGACGAAATTTTTATAAGTTGGGTAGATTGTAAACCCCCAGATTTTGCAAAAATTTTAAATTGGGATTTTTCGCAATTTTTCTGAAATTTTCTGGGAATTTTCTGTAATTAAAATCAGGGTTTCTAATTATTAAATAATTTTTAATTATTAATAAATAATATTAAAATATCATGGAAATAATGTTTTTGGGTGTAAAATGAAAAACTGGACTTAGGACAATTTTTCTGAAATTTATTGGACCCCTGACCTATTTTTAAATGCCTAAAAACTATTTATTTAGTTAATTATTTATTTATTTAAACATTTATTATTATTATTATTATTATTATTATTATTATTATTATTATTATTATTATTATTATTATTATTATTATACCCAACCCAGCCCAAACCAAGCCGGCCCAGCCCAACCCTTGGCTGCGGGTCGGATCCGGGTCCAACCCGCGACCCGAACCTGCAAGCCCGGATCCGTTTCCCTAACGGGCCGGGTCGGATTTGTCCGACCCGAACCCGCCGACCCGACCCGGAGACCCGTTCTCTCCCCCACGTCTCCCCCGATTTCTCCGCCGGCGGCTCCGGCCACGTCGCCGGAGCCCGCGCCTGACCCGCCCGCAGCGCCGCCACGACCCCCCCTCTCTCCGCCTTGCCCGGAGCCCCCTCGCCTCGCCCTGCCCTTTAAAAACCCGCCTCCGCCAGTCCCCGACTCCACCCTAGCCCGTCGCCGCCGTCCCTCTCCTCGTCGGCCGCCTCGCCCAGCTCCGCCCTGACCAGCCCCCTCCTCCTCCTTTATCTCCTCCCCTCCGGAGACGCCGCCGCCGGCCAGCAGCCGAAGCCACAGCAGCAGCGGGCCAGAGCCCGGCCAGCCTCGGCCAGCCTCGGCCCGCCGTCCCCGGCGCCTGCCGCTCGCCGCCGACCAGCCAGCCGCCGTGCAGCCCTGCCCCGGCCCGCCTCGCCGTCCTCCGGCGCCGCCCCGTCAGCAAACCCTAGCCCTAATTCTCCCTGTGTCGGACACGGACACGGGACACAGTGTCCGTGTCGTGTTGGACACGTTTTTGCCCGGTTTTCGGGTTCCCTTCAGGTGCGTGTAACTTTTTGCTCGTAGCTCCGTTTTTGATTCCGCAAATTGCGTTGCGAAGCCTGTATGACCCTCTCGGTGCCCGGACAAACCGCTCGGGGCATCGCGTCCTGTGGTGATCGCACACCGCGATCCAAAAGCAGGAAAAACCAGACCCTGTTTCACCCCGGAACTGAGTACGTCCCGCCAAACGGGACGACTTGGTCGCGTGCGGTCTTCACAGATACGTGCGCACCGTCGATACGGACGTGTGAGATTTCACGGAAGCTGATTCGGGTGTGCGTGCACACCGGAATCAACGCGTATCCGCGGACATCGCCCCGTATCCGCCTTTTCGGCAATTCACCCTAACTTCTTGTACACTCGTCAGATCGAGACGAAACTTGCGCCATCGGACTCGTAGAGATACGCTGGTCCTGTGGGTCAAGTTTGGTTCGGTTCTGAGAACGTTGACGAAATCGCGTGTCGTGGGCCCCACAGGCCCCGCTCGACGGGCGATTTTGTGATCGGCTCATCGGAATCCAATTCTGAGAGTTCCGTTGGGTTCGTATCAGCGTTCCTGACCTGTTGACACTAAGTTTGGTGAATTTGGAGACCTTTGATCCGGACACGTTTTTCGGTGCAAAGCGGGCCCACCGGCGGACCCCGTTTTGACCCGAAACTGCCGTTTTTGTCCTTGTCTCCAAATTGGACCCAAGGACAGGCGTTTCTAGCTATTTGATATTTTCTGAGCGTGATGGT
Organism: Iris macrosiphon; assembly: GCA_036927795.1. Lineage (NCBI taxonomy): Eukaryota > Viridiplantae > Streptophyta > Magnoliopsida > Asparagales > Iridaceae > Iris > Iris macrosiphon. The sequence goes on from JAYESA010000003.1 coordinate 164,052,270, forward strand.
AATGTCTATTTCAGCTTTTGGACTCATCTCTGGAATTTCCCCCCAAGAGCCAATATTAATCAGATCCAAACAACAGGCAAGTACCTGCACTTCAAGTTAATCTTTATATATTGTGAGAATTAATTTCCTGTCTTACATGTACCTTTGATGATTACACCTAGTGTTAGAAATGCTGGATTTCACGTCTTGAATATTGGAGTCATGTCTTGTTTTTCATGTCGGGTGGGAGAATACCTAGAAGGCATGTAGTTTACCCTTCCCCTTGTCATGTTTAATAGCTGTTGGTACACGACTGTACCTCAGCCGGATCTCGATTTTCCCTGTTTAATAGCCGTTCATGACGGCCGAATTAGCCTTATAAACCCCTACATGCCAAATATGTATTCTAAAATAAACACAAGTTCACACAGATAGCTTCTGGTCTTGTTATAGTTCTTGCTGACTGTTGTAGTTTCATTTCCTGTCTCATTTATTTCCTGCTTTCTCATATTCCTGTTTATAGCATTAACTCTGAGATATTGATGTTCTTCTATGCAACTTCTCAACATGATACTCAAGTTAATTGTCATGAATATTTAGTTTAATCTTGTTGTGCATTGTGTACTTTGCTCCTTTCCTGACTGGATCCGTTGTTTTAGGCGATGATGAGAACTTTGCCCCTACCTATTATGGTCCCTATGAGGGGACTGATGTCACATATGAGGAGCCGGTTCCCACCCAGGAGGCTACTTCTGCAGAGTAGTTAGCAGTAGCTGTTTATTTAATTCCTTTCAGCATATACTCGGGTTTGTCCCCGATCTATCTTCTGGCTTGTATTAACTGTGGATTGGTTGTCACAGATTAAATATTATGAAATCTTAGCATTCCTATTTCCTGTGATTATTCTTACATGTTCATTATTGTGGATGAGATAGATACTTATTGACCCCAGAAAAGACCTAGACAGCGTACTACCGCCGACACTGCGGCGTAGGCTGGACGTAGCCACGCACTCGTGCCCGAATTTCCGGGTGCGGGTCGTGACATGTGTCGCATGCGCCGCCTAAAGCAGACCTTGTCCCGTCCACATGCGACTCGCTCATCCAAACCGCATAGCGCTTGGCTACAAAGACCCTGGCCGCATAGCGCATGAACTCGCGCATAAAGGAGCACACGAGCGTCATGCTAAGTGCAAAGTGCACCAACAAAGTCCCACTTTGCGCCCTTGAGTCCGTGTCCGAGTCCGAGTCCGAGTCGCTAAGCCCCTTCAGCACTTAGCTCATAATAGAAACTTTCCAAATGTGGTGACAAAACAAAGATTGTCTAAATGGAGTTCACACTTAAACACTCTAGAAAAAGTGAATCCACGTGGGCCTCCATTCCATGATAATATATCAATACTAACTATAGCTATATATTGAGATATACACGTTGGTAATTTTTTAATGTGAGACTAAAACTCTTAAAGTCAAGTGGAAAATACCAACACAATTTGTGTATAACTACTGTTATCAAAATTGCCATAAATAATTTAGAGATGAACATGCAAATAATGTGGGCCTAAACTAAAACTATGCATAAATAAAGGTCAAACCATCAGAATGTACATTTGCACTTTGGAGTTCATTTCAAGCTTGGCTGGCTTGACCTGCAATGCATGGACAACGGAAGGGAAGGACTGTTGAAGAATATGGGTCCCGTCTCTTTGTAGTTCAGTGTCCTTTTTTGATAATTATGATGTAATGTTCACACCGACAGGTTTGTTGTTCTCTGCTCTTGCATTGACCATTGGATTGGAATCTAGATTGTGACTGGATTCGATTCAACTCGATTAGATTGAGAGCAACAAAGCACAACACGGATGCTCTCCATGAAAATTGAAGCCAAGGAAATTGACAAAACACAATGATTGTATCAAAGTAAAGAAATTTGTATTTATTAAGTTTTACAAAGTAGTTGATGTCACAATCCGATTCCGGATAGCCGAATAGTGAGTGTGTTCAGCCTATATTTCGATATTGACAATAGTATGTTATTTAAACCTCAAGAATTATTATTAAGATACATGACACATTATTTACACGTATTTTATAGATATTATTAAATCACATATTTTATATATTATTATTAAAAAAACTTAAAAAATTATTGTAATTATTTTAATCTTTATTAAAAATACTTATAAAAATTAAAAAATAGTTGTTTTAATTATTCTAAATTTATTATTTATTATATGTATTATTTTATACATGTATAGATCAAATGACAGTTTTCGTAATTATTTAGCTATTTATATTAATTTTAATAAAAAATTTAATTAGTAAATATACGTAAAATATATTTGAAAAAAAATTACGATAAAATTAAACTTTTTATTATTATATAGCAATATAGACTAGAAGAGCGAGCCTATTGTGTTGAGATGTTAGACTGTGTGTTGTCTATTATCCTTTTAGGAATGGTATTTGTGTTCTATTGAGATGGGTTGTCCTCAGTGGAGGAACCACAACAAGGGCTGGTGAGCTTCAGCCACCCTAATTTTTTTTTTTCTCGTTTTCTTCCATACGTTTTTGTATTTATTTATTTTATTGGTGTCAGTCTATACCTATCACACCCTATCCTATTCTAGCCCATCCTAACCTAGAATTTGGGCCGCTCTTGGTTGATCTCTTCTTGAATGTCTGAATTGGCTCTAATATCTGAACCCCTTGCTAATTCAACACTCTCCTGCTCCCCATCCCAAAGTATTTTTAGACTCCTAAGTATAGCAAATTGTCAGATTCCGGTACCCACTGTGTCTTGGCCCCTTGTCTATTGGACTTGGACGCACCATGGGTTGCCATTCCTTTGGGTCTCCATGTTAAGCCATAGCTTTATTTCGCTTTTCCACCTTTACACGGCCCAAATAGGCCCGACAGAGTTGGTTTGGAGCTTCATCTTGATAAGAACCTTGTATCACTACAACAACCTTCACTCAATTGTTACTGATTAGTTGCTGCCACTGCAAACTTTTCTCAATGACTGATCATCAAGGCAGGCTCAGTAGAAGGAAATAACTTCATGGCCAGCCAGCTCTCCAATTCTGTTTGGCATCATGGCCAGCTCAGCGTAATGCCAGCTCAGCATAAGGGTGCACCAATCAACTACCTGCAAGCCATGTGTCCTGGAGTGTGATATCTATAAATAAGAGAAGGCAGAGAGAAGAAGTATCAGAGATTTGTATCCACATTTGTTTTCCTGCATTTTATTTCTGCTATGTCAATTTGAAATTGTATTTTTCGCTTCTTTTTCCTTACCAAAAGCTTCAATAAACAACCCTAGTTCATCCCCAAATTAGTTTCATTCTCCACAAATTTATACTGTAGAAGTGCAATTCATGGCTAATTTCAACTGATCATCAACAAATCCAAGCTCCGGAGCTCGAGATCACATCAATTTGGTATCAGAGCAGGGGTTAGAGCCGGTTACAGAGACCAACCAGGAAGGAAGCTCTAGCCATGGCGGATCTGGAGGAACTACATCGGAAGATCGACGAGCCCCAATTGATGAAGGGAGAATCATGTCCATCGAAAATACCATGGGAAAGTTTGAGCAAATTGAGAAAATGTTAGAGGAAGTAGTGAGATCTAAAAAAAGTAATGAAAATAGCAATCAAGCACCTACTCTGCAATTTACCATAACTGCACCCAATTATTTCCCTATTGTTCATGTGTCGAACTCACCAGCACAGGAAAATGGTCATCAAGCTTGGGGAATGAATTCTCCCATGCTTAATCCAGCATCATCCATAAATTAGCATATACCTATGGGACCATTAACTCCACATCAAGGGAATAGGCCAGTTGCCATGGGAATGGGGTCTGTTGGACAAGGAATGCATTTAAGCTCTCCACGAGCTCCTGCATTGTTCCTAGGATCACCAAAAGTAGCACAACATCAAGTTCATGGCAAGAATGCTCCAACTCCTAGAGTTAATCTGCCTAATTTTGATGGAACAGGAGATGTAGAAGAATGGTTGATGAGAATAAGTAATTTCTTTATGTACTATAACACACCTGACTGTGATAGGCTCAAACTTGTTTCAGTGCAACTCAAATGCACTGCTGCATATTGGATGGATTGGATGGTTGATATCAAAGATGAAAAGGTAACTTAGGGGGAGTTATGTAGGTCAATCAGGTTGGAATTTGGTCCCTCTCAATTTACAGATCACATGATTGAGCTCAAGTTACTGAAGCAAGACACCAGTGTATAAGAGTATAATTCACAGTTTCAAAAATTGTCCAAAAAAGTGTTGAGGATACCTGGAAAATGTCTGATTAGTCAATATATTGGGGGGCTAAAGGAGGAGCTCAGATATGAGTTACAAATTGCCAACCCTACTAATTTGATCACTGCTATGCAACTTTTAAAACTACATGAAGCTAAGTTCTTAGCCATGAGAAGTGGGTACAGAGGGAATTTTGGTGCCAGTAAGACTGCTTCCAGCACAGAGTCAGGGTTAACTAGTCACAATGCCTCACATGTGAATAATGACCAGTGGAAAAAGTATACAAATCCAAATCCTAGTACACAGTCTCATGCCAATGAGGAGAAACCAAGGAATACAATATCCCCTGCAGAACTTGAGAGGAGGAGGAAATTGGGCTTGTGTTTCTTGTGTGAAGACAAGTGGTTCAGGGGACACAAGTGCAAGGAGAAGAGACTCTTTATGTTGATCACTGATGAATTACAAGGTGAGGACTCAAGATGGGGGGGGGGATGAGACAAGTGAAGAAACTGGTACAGAATTCGTTGTTATCTCCTTAAATGCTCTGTCAGGGGCAATGTAAAGTTCAACAATGAAGCTCAGGGGCACTATCCACAGCAAACCAATGATGATACTCATAGATTCTGGTTCTACACACAATTTTATTGATGCTCAGTTCAGTGAGAGGTTGAAGCTACCCAGTGCACATGATGAGCCCTTTGAGGTATTAGTGGCCAATGGGAAGAAATTACAAAGTAGGGGTTTATGTTCAAATGTGGTGTTAGACTGCCAAGGCAAGAAGATTAAAGTTAACCTACTTAAGTTGCCCATCACAGGTTGCCAAGTTGTTCTAGGAGCTAGTTGGCTCAGTACCTTGGGGGACATCACTTGGAACTTTAAGGAGTTAACCATAAAGTTTCTTCAACAAGGACAGATGCAATGTTTCAAAGGCCTAGATGCAGATGAAGTCACCATACCAGAACCTGAAAACAAGGAGTTGAGGCAAATGTCACAGTTTTATGTGATTCAGTTATGTGCCAAGGAAGTCAAGCAACAACCCTCAGATACATCTCCTTATATTTCTGCCTTGTTGAATAGCTTCAAACACATATTTGAAGAACCAAAAGGGTTGCCTCCCCAAAGAAACTTTGATCACAAAATTCCTTTGATTCCTGGAGCTATGCCAGTTTGCCAGAGACCTTATAGGCAACCTTATATCTATAAAAACAAAATTGAGAAGCAAGTCAAGGATATGTTAGAGAATAGGATTATCAGACCTAGTACGAGTTCAAACTCTTCCCCTGTCATTTTGGTAAAAAAATCTGATGGGTCATGGAGGATGTGTGTGGATTATAGGGCCCTCAATCAAAATACTATCAAGGATAAATTTTTCATTCCCTTCATAGATGAGCTATTTGATGAGCCTCATGGGGCCCAGTACTTCTCAAAATTGAATTTGAGGGCAAGATATCATCAAGTGAGGGTGGTTGAAAATGATGTGCATAAAACAACATTCAAGACTCATGAAGGACATTATGAGTTCATAGTGATGCCTTTTGGGCTCACTAATGCTCCCTCAACCTTCCAAGCCATGATGAATACATTGTTTAAAGATTTCTTGAGAAAATTTATACTAATTTTCTTTGATGATATATTGGTTTATAGCTGCAACTGGGAGGAACACTTAATACATTTAGAACAGGTATTCAAGAGGTTGTCAAATCACAACTTAAAGGTCAAGGAGAGCAAATATGGTTCCTCCATGTGGTTCTGGCCCATGCATCCCAGACTCCATGTGGTTCTGGCCCATGCGTCCCAGACTCCATGCGTCCCATGCGTCTCTGGCCTCATACGTCCCAGACTCTATGCGTCTCATTCGACTCTGGCCCATGTGGTCTCTATGATTCTTAGCTTCTTACGCCCCAAATGTCCCAACAAACCAAATTGTGATATTGTAACAAGGTGATCCTCTCCAACTAAGTGGCATGTCACATGTCCAATTGACCAAGTCGTGCCTATAAAGGACGAGAAACCATCATGATATTCAGCAACAAAAAAATCTTAACAAATGTCCACGTGACAGCTGAAGCCCGGATTCTTGTGCACAGTTGTAACTCATTTCCGTTAAGGGAAGACATGTGGTGACTCCCAACGTCCATGCGGTCCGAATCCATGCGGCCATAAAACAGCTATAAATAACAAGATACTACCCCTATACAACGGACCCGGCTGGCTATCTACGGATCTACACTCGATCAAGAGAGAAGAGCATCTGTATCGGATCGTCCACAAAATCAAGAGAGTTGCTTGTCACCACTCCATTTCCAGAGTCGGGTATTTTTTTATTATTTTAATTTGGGTTAATTGTGTATTATTTATAATTAATTGTATTTATATTTAATTAGTGATTGCATTATTTTTTATTATTTTTATTTTGATTGTTTTAGGGTTTTGGCTAGCCTAGAACCATGTCAGACCCTAGTGGACCCATGTCCGACCCGACCCACATCCTTGTGAGAATTATTTTGGGGCTTAGAATATTTATTTTATTTTTAGAAGGTTAGTTGGAGAGATTTGGAGCTAGTTTGAGTGCTTTTGGAACCCGGAACCCGAAACCAAGTCACGTAGGGGCGTTTTGGGCATTTTGGAACATGTGGAATCCCTTTATTTTGCTCCATCCGACCCTATCCCAGCCCCCATTCCCGTGAGCAGCAGCCCCCACTCCCCTTTCTCTTCTTCTTCATCTTCTTCTTCACTTCTTCTTCTCCATTTCTTTTTCTTCTTCCTTCCTTCTCCAAGTAAGTTCCTTCCTCCTATTTCTCTTCTTTCTTCTTCTATTCTCCATGGTTGCTAACCCTAACCCTACATTCTTCCCTAACCTTGGTGGGTAGAGCCTAGATTTTGTGTTGGAGCTTGGATTGGGAGCTTGGAAGCTTGGTTTGGAGGATTTGGAGCATTTTGGAGATTTTGGCTTGGGATTCCAACTTCCAAGAGGTAAACCCTAATTTTCCCCTTGTAATTACTTTTATATAGTGTAATTAATAGTTTAGAACCTTCCTAGACCCTTAGGCTACCCGTGGGAGGAAGTTGGAACTAGTTGGGTAGTGTTTGGAGACTTTAACACTAGATTTTGTGTCAATTTCGGGTGGAATCCGAATTTGGCCCAATTTTGGGTGATGTCCTAGGTTAGATGGACCTAGATAGACGTTGTCGGGTGTCTTGAGGGTGAGTGCGTGTCTCCGTTCGGACACGGAAAGCCGTGTCGCGGAGAAACGGGCGTTTCGGGCAAATTTGGGGTTTTTCTTCGTCGCCGATTCTAAGTGCGTGTGCGTTTCCGCCACGGGCCTAGAATCGACGCGGGAGCACATTTTCTAGGATCTAGACATCGTTTAGGACGCGTGGATAAATTTTGGGCCGATTCCGAGTTCGTTTGGTGTGCGTTTCAGGAGGTTTTCCGAGCCGCGCACCACGTGTTCGTCGAAATGACCGAACGGCCATTTCGGCGTGGTTTTCTAGTTTTGGGCTTGTGCGCGCATTGGGTTAGTATCGGGGAGTGTGTGCTAGAGTTTTTGAGTTATATTTTATATATTTATAGGTGTTTGTGCGTGTCGGGGTCGTTGGGCGCGCGTTGGTGAGCGTTGTGAGCGTTGTGCGTTGTGGCGTATTGTGTTTATATATATATGTATATATATTTGTGTGTGCTTCTATATATATTTTTTCTATTTATATGTGTGTTTTTATGTGTTTGTGAGTGTATTAGTGGGTGCTTGTGTGAGTGTGTTAGTGAGTGCTTGTGTGAGTGTGTTGGTGTTAGAGTGTGTAGGTGAGTGTGTGTGTGAGTGTGAGTGAGTGTTTAGATATAGATATATATGTATATGAGTTTATGTATATATGTATATATATTTATATATATATGTATGAGTGTTTATGTGTGTGGTTGTGCGCTTGTGAGAGTGTGTGCTAGTGTGTGTGAGTATGTGTGTGTGAGGGTGTGTGAGAGTGAGTGTGTGTGAGTGAGGATAGATATATATATATATATAGATATATATATGTTTGAGTGTGTGAGTGTTTATATATATATGTAGATATATGTGTGTGCTTGTGTTTGTGTGTGTGTGTAGATATATATGTTAGTGTGTGTTGGTATATAGGTATTAGTATATATGTTAGTTAGTATGTATATATATATCTATAGAGTTATATATATGTATATATATGTATGTATATATATATAGATATATATATATATAGTGATATATATATATAGGTGTGTGTGTATGTGTGTTGAGAGGGGGGGGTGCCCAGCTGAAACTGGGACAGCAGCAGCAGCATGCTGCTGCCAGTGCAGCAGCTAGCAGCAACAGTACATAGCAGCAGCAGGCAGCAGCAATTCAGCAGCAGCAGCAGCAAGCAAGAGCTAGCAGCAGCAAGCAAGAGCTAGCAGCAGCAGTAGCAATGCGAGGGAGGGAGAGAGAGGTATATATATATATAGATATAGATAGATTGATACATAGTTAGATAATAAGTTAGTTAGATAAATAAATAGATAGATACATAGATACATAGGTAAGTAGATAGCTAGATATAAATAGATAAATAGATACGTAGATAGATTGATAGATAGACCTATAGATAAATAGATAATAAGATAGATAGATAGATATATACATAGCTAGATAGATAGTTAGATATCTAGATCTAGATAGATAGTTAGATATCTAGATCTAGATATATATATATATATATATGTATATGTAAGGTATGTGTAAGATAAGGTAGAGTAAGGTATATGGGTTTTAAGTGTATGTGTGTATGTGCTATGTTTATATATATATAGATACTTAGATATGTATAAATATATGATAGTTATATATTTTTTAGCCTAAATTAATAACTAGGTATATATCTATTAGCCTAGATAGCTAACTGGAGGGGTAGTTAGAGGGGTATAGATAGCTAGATATAAATAGATAAATAGATACGTAGATAGATTGATAGATAGACCTATAGATAAATAGATAATAAGATAGATAGATAGATATATACATAGCTAGATAGATAGTTAGATATCTAGATCTAGATAGATAGTTAGATATCTAGATCTAGATATATATATATATATGTATATGTAAGGTATGTGTAAGATAAGGTAGGGTAAGGTATATGGGTTTTAAGTGTATGTGTGTATGTGCTATGTTTATATATATATAGATACTTAGATATGTATAAATATATGATAGTTATATATTTTTTAGCCTAAATTAATAACTAGGTATATATCTATTAGCCTAGATAGCTAACTGGAGGGGTAGTTAGAGGGGTATTGGAGAGTATCCCAATACCTTGAGATATCAAGGTATCTCACCAAGGTATTGAGTTTCGAGCGGGATTTTTGAGAAATAGCCTAGGAATTGTATTTGAATGATTTTTATATGCTTATGTGTATGTATTTACGCGTGCTAGCATAGGTTTTAGCGGGTTTATGCGGGGTGCGTAGCCTAGGTTGAGGTATCGGATACCGAGGGTATCCCGGTATCTCAAGGAGGCGAGTTTGTGAGTTTTCTAGCTTAATGAGCTCGGTTTGACCTAGAATTTCAGGAGCACCCTAGTTTGACCCAGACTTGACCGTAGTTGACTCGGTTGACCGCCAAAGTCAACTTTTGACCTAGTTTTGATCCAGAGTTGACTTTTTGGACCTAGAGTTGACTTTTTGACCCAGATTTCACCGGTTTGACCTGTTTGACCTAGAACGACCCTAGAAGCCTATTTTTAGTTATTTTATATCTGTTTAACTCATTAGAACCCTGTTTAACCTTGCTTTTCGCATAGGTCTTTGCGATACCGGTTCGGATCGCCAGTTGCTCAGGACGTCAGGCGAGTACATTCTCTGATAGTTTTCATTATCTGATGATTATTATGATTCAGCTTCTAGTATAGTATCATATGATTATTCTGGCACAACACGGGACACTGACTAGTATTTCTGGATTTATTTACTTGCGACACGTACATTTCATGTTTCTGGCCTCTATTCTGGAATCACTACAGGCATCACCTACAGGCATCATTCATGTTCAGGCTGGACTCATCTTGATTTGCGTGTCGGGTCTTGGATCCACTTGTATTAGTCGGGGCGGGGAAATACTCGAGTAGACATGTAAACATTCCTATCTGGCATCATCAGGAATCACTCCCTCTGGTCTAATCTGGAATGATAGCAGCCGCGCACCCAGTGCGCGGTGAGCCGTACTTACCCCTAGTCGTTTACATGTCGAAACAAGTATTTCAAAGACACCGAGTTCATTCTTTATAGTCTGGACTCTCATGCATTTCTTGACTTGTCTCACTTACATGTTTTTGGACTTGACTCACTACATGTTTTTCATGCTGGACTCACTACACGTTCATGTGCACAGACTTACTCTTAGTGTAGATTTTTTGTATCTTGCAGTTATTACTATCTTGCTCTGATATCCATACATCTTTACCTTTATGCACCAGTTATACATATTTTCTTGTTTCATACTTGCTTCATTCTTCTTGCTACTTGCTATAACTGTTTTATAGTTTTTATCATTTAAATGGAACTGCTGTTAGAGATGTACTTGCTCCAGTCCTGACTGGACATATTTTTCAGAGTATCCGGAGGATTGGTGTCCGACGTTTTATGGACCTGAGCCTGTCGATGGTGCAGACAGGGACCCTCTAGTTTAGGGATGATTTCCGGGTTGGTAGTCGGGATCACTGGGACTTTGTTGTTGTTTTTATTAGCTTTTAGCACCGGATTTGTCTCCGGTTTTAGATTGAGACCTTGTTTGTATATTATTTGGACATTGTTGTATTATTATTTGATGTTGTGGTTGTTGTAGTAGTTGTTGTTGGTTAGGCTTTATAGTTGTTAGATCTCTGTGTTATCTTATCGTGCTTAGATTCGTGATTGAGTACTTGATTATCATTGTGATATTTGCTCCTCCGTTTGGAGTTGAGATCTTGACAGGTTTATATTGTTTGTGTGGTTGCCCTCCTTTTGGAGAGGTCATGGCCAATTTTTGTGTGAGATTATTATTTAGTTAGTTGACCTAGACAGCGTTCTACCGTCGATGCTGCGGCGTAGGCTGGACGTACCCACGACTTATGCCCGATTTTTCGGGTGCGGGTCGTGATATTGCTACACTTCTAACCCTCCATCGTCACCCCCCAGAAAATAAATTTATACTTAGATTGTCTTCTAGGACCTCTCTGTACTTTTTCTTAGTTTGTTAATCAAATCAAGTTATTTTAGTTCTCATTCAAATTTAAATGGGAAAAAATATGTTAATAAATTCAAGTTAAAATTTATAAGATTTTTGTTAATAAGTTATTTTTGTATAATTTAAAATTTATATGTTATTTGTTAAAAAGTTTTTATATAACTTTAAGTATAAATTTATTTAAAATTTATAAGTTGTATGTTAAGTATAATTTGAAATTTATAATTATTTGTTTAGTATAATTTACAAATTTATTTGTTAGAAAATTTATTTAATTTCTTTATATCAATATTTATATAAATTTAAGTATAAATTAAAATCTAAATATTTATAAGTTAAATAATTAAAAAAAATTAATAACTTAAAAAAGATATATAAATCTATTTTTTTAGAATTTAAATATACATTTATAACTTAAAATTTAAATAAGTTATTTATATAGACATAAAGAAGTTAATGTAAACAACTAACAACATTAAGTAAGAAAAAGCTGAATTTCTTTTATTAATGGCAATAAAATTATAAATGTATTATAACATTAAGTAACAAAAAAATAGAAACTTGTAAATGATATTTTATTTGCATAAAGCTTATAAACAAATATACAAGTCTTTTAAAACCTTGTCGTCGTCCGTCTTTCGTTGAAGTTTATTGCTCAGCTCCTCCTTCAGTAGCGTCATCTATAGTAAGAGATTGAAAGTCCAGCTCTGCGATATCGACACTTTCGTCTCTTGAGTCTTGAGTTCTTTGTTCAGCATGGGTCCAATCATGAACGCAAACACAAGCTTCCAAAATATCTGGCAGCAACCGACTCTTCTTGCATAGTATCCTTAAACATGCACTAAAACAATATTACGATGCTACCGTGGACACCAGGACAAAGTACATGATATATTTTTTTGTGTCTCTTCCACCATTCTAAAATTGAATAATAAAATAAAGAGTCGTCTTCATCTTCTTCATAAGAATTTAGATATAAGGGCAATTCTTGTATAGGTTGGGAAGATTATTTTTTGTTTCTTCCTTTGTAGTACACCTTTAGCATATGATAATTTAGACATAAAATCAGAACTACTACCTTGAACGGTTGTACTGGGTCGGGTGGATACAACTCTTTCTTCATATAAAATAATTAAACTATCTAAAATAATCTTAATTTCTACTTTTAAACTGCCTACGCCAACTCTCATATTATTTTCAAAATTGTCTAATAAAATATATACACCATCTAATTTAATCTTAGGATCAAAAACTGAAGCCAAACAATATAGAAGAGGTATATCACCCCAATATTTTTTAAATTTGGCTTCCATTTTGGCAACAACATAATCAAAAATATTTCTATATTTATAAAATAAATGAGACATATTAAGAATTTTTGTTAAAGCTAAAGGAGAAGTTGAATAATAAACTCAAGATAGAATACATGTAGCATTGTAAAATAATTCAAAAAATTCAAAAATAGAAATAGCAATTAACCAACCATTCTCAGTTACTTGATAATCAAAACTAGGATTAACATTAGAATAATGTGTAATAACATCTTTAAACTTAATGGATGATTACAACATTAAATAAATAGAATTTCATCTATGTGGTGCATCCTTAACAAATCGCTTAAAAGTAACACCACATTGTACTTAAAATTTTAAAAGTTGTTGTCTACTTGCAGAAGAGTTCAAACTATGTAACCTTGATCTAAGATTTTCTAAATTTAGTTGAAATAATTCAAGAAATTCTTGTACAATCAAATTAATTATATGACTAGCACATCTAACATGAAAAAGTCTACCTCCTAACATAGGCGTAAATTATGCTTTCAAAATACTAATAGAAGAAGTGTTGTTACTAGCATTATCAAAAGAAATCAAAAATATTTTATTGTGAATATCGTATCCACACACATATTGCATTATAGCGCCACCAATTACAGTGCCGGTATGTGAAAATTCTAAAGGCTTTAGACAAATGATGCATTTTTGCAACATCCATCTTGAATCTATATAATGTGATGTGATACAAATATAAGCATAATTTTGCTTAGTAGTCCATATATCATAAGTTAAAGCAAATTTACTAACATGCATAAAACTTTCTTTCAAAGCGCCGTATCATTTTAAAAAAAAATCAGAGCCTCTGCTTTGGCAGTAGATCTAGAAACTTTAGTAAAACAAGGATTAAGGATATTACTTGCATATTTATAATAAAAATTACTCTCACCAAATAGAAATGGTTGTTCCTCACAAATCATAAATCTTGCTAACTCAGTCTTATTACGAGCATCAGTATAAGTAAAGTTACTTAAAGAAGATCCTTGACCACCGGTACTTAGCTGTGTTTGTGTAGCCTACAGTGTGTCTTTGTCATAGCAACTTTCGTATTGTATTTTTAAAGTGCCCGTGCCATCATTTTTTTATTTGTAAACCCGCTTACATTTCTTATATTTCACAGTCTTAGGTATTGGTTTTTGATCTTTTGGATCTAAAATCGGTGCGCCCTCACTATAATAAAAAATATTTTTGTAAAATATTTCCATAAAAAAGATATTTTCCTATTGGCAAAATTTGTAGCCGTTGTCATACTCCTAACTTCATGATGTGACATTTGTGTCGGTGGCGCAGAATCATGAATAGAATTATTTTCAAACATATTATTATAATAGTCATAATTTTTAAAAGGTTGGTTTGAACCTTGTCCTTCCATATTTAAAAAAAATTAAAAAAAATTAGATCAAAATTAATTACTTCTCTAACAAAAGAGAGAGAGAGAGAGCAAAGAAAAATCTCTAATCAGAAAAAAAACTATTCTCTAATATTAAAGTTACTTGTAACGTTTGCTAGAAGCCTCCAAAAAAAATCGTAAGAAAATATGTTGAGAGTGAAGAAGTTGGACTCCAGTAATTGCTTTGCTTCTAAACTTTGTAGTTGGCTTTCTTCAAAACTTTGTAAGAGGGGAAAGAAATTTTTTAGAGGGGAAGAAATTGTGTTATGTTTATTTTTCATGAATTATGGACTATTTTTAGAAATTTTGTGGGGCCAAATGACCCCAAATACCCCAAAAAAGAGTTGTTATAATGCGTATTTTGGTCATTTTTTATCAAAATAACCAAAATATCCCTAAAATGGGCAAACAACTACCACTAAAATGGGGGTATTTTGGTCAAATAACCACCCAACAGCTATTTTATAAAATAAAATAAACCGAACCGGGCTTGAACCGAGCCGGTCCGAGACGGCCCGACCGGGTCGTCCGAATTTGGTTCGGCCCGAACGGAGGATTGACCGGGTCGGGTCTGGCTTGCGGGTCGGATCCTCCAACCCAGAGTGGACCCGTGGGAGGAGTGGGCCAAAGTGGGCCGGTCCGTTGACCGGGTCCGGGCCAGCCTGTGGCGGGTTCCGGGCCGGCCCGCACTTTAACACACCTTAAATTTTTTACTTTGTTTTTGGAGTTTTAGTCCCACATTGGAAAACCACTAATGTGTTTATCTCAATATATAGCTTTGCTTGGTATTGATAAATGCACATGGGGTGGTGGCCCATGTGGGTTGACTTTCCTAGAGGGATTAAGTGTGAACCCCTTTATGACAATCTTAATTTTGTCACCACCTTCAGGAAGTTTTCCTTAGGAACTGAGCCCCGAAGGTGCTTAGCGACTCGGACTCGGACTCGGGCTCAAGGGCGCAAAGTGGTATTTTGTTGGCTCACGCTCATTTTAGGTCCGAGTTGCATACATGGTTGCTTGCTCGGGCGCGTGCTTCGTGGCGCTATGCGGCCGAGGTGCTATATGGCCAGGAGCTATGTGTCAAGGTGCTATGCAGCCAGGAGCTATGCATCTAGGAGATATGTGGCTTGGAGCTATGTCATCAGGGGCTATGCGGCATGTAGCTATGAGGCCAGCGAGTTTGCATGAGCGAGTCGAGTATGGAGGAGATTGCAGCGCATGCGGCACATGGTAATCCATACATTCCGGGTTATGCGACGCATGCGATGTCATGTCCCGGACCCGCCCGGGCCGCCACTCCGCCTTGCCTCGCCCCCGTATAGCCGGATTATCGAATCGGGCACGAATCACGCCGCCTCGGCACGCCGGACGCGAATCACCGAGCCCGTCCCGCGGGTGCGAGGAAGGGATTTAGTGTGGCATGCACGAGTGTATCGGGGACGTGATGCCGTGCGAACCTGGGGTTGCGCCCGCACAAGGCCAATCATTTAAGTTGATAGTTGGCTATCATCGCATCAATCGAGTAAGCAACGGAAAGGGACATTGTTGCAATACAATGCATTTAGCCAATTGAGTATTCGGGACAATCGAGGGACTTGGGTTCCTTTATGCAAAGTCATTCGTTCGTTCTATACTTTGTGCTCCCTTATACGATAGCATCTCGGGGCAACAATTGAAACCAAAATTCCGGGTCTTAGGGACTGTGGCACGCATATCGCTCCCTCGGAAGATCCAGTACCTACAAGCAAGTAAACTGTTGGTGGGTTAGCACTTTTATAAGTACTGGTGAGATAAAACAACTGAACAGAAACAAGCATTCACTCAAACCAACACTAAGTAATCATTTTATAAAATATTACATTAATAGTGATCTTTCTAGTTTTACCTAGGTTTATTTCTTGCATTTTGCTAGCAGAGTCATATTATATAGTTTGGAAACATGTTTGGAAACAGAGTTTCATATGCGATCTATAAGCAAGCAAGCCGTTCATTGTTCAGGGTGTGCACAGCGTTTCTCGTGAGACTCCAGGGTCAAATGCATAGCTAGACACACATGCACGATCTTAGGGGCAGTCCTCTATCCAAGCCAACACAATGACTTAGCTATATATAGGGCGGTCCCCGAGTATCTCAAGATTTGCAGCTGGTTTTACAGCATACCAATGACTCATTTATCTGATGCCAATGGCAGCTGTGACTCATGGTTGCTTTTCACTATCATGGAAGCAGCCGTGACACATGCAGTTCAGCTCTCCACCAAAAGTCATTGTTCGACCGCGTGCGAATGCATGGAACACTATCAAATAAACTCTAGTATGCAGATGAGACAAACCATCAGAACAGTTATCGTTGTTGCGGGGCAATCCAACTTATCACTTGAACACATTCAGGCACAATATGGTTCTCTCGAAGCATAGACAATAGTGAACATGTTCATGCACTCTAGACAAGCGTTTCAGGATTCTCGTTTAGCAGAATTATCGTTTCAAAGATAAGCTAGGTGAGTTCGTTCATTAACATACAAGGCAGGTTCTATCATTCTCTTATGAAAATATTGCAAGCAAAAACTCAGGTTATTATTAAGGCGTGCAAGAATCAGAGAACGAAGTTCTGCCCACTCACCTGATACATAATGCCGACGCGGAGCGGGGCATTACATGCGGCACGTGGGTGTCTGTGCACAGTAGAAGATGCTTTCGGTGCCTCTCTGTGTAGCATAACTGGCGGCGGCAGCGGCGCATGCGGCTCCGGCTACGCTTGCGGCGTAGGCAACGCATGCGGCTTCGGCTACGCATGCGGCCTACTGTCAGATTGGGCATATGCGGCATGAGCTTTCTTAGGCCTCATATGTGCTGTTTTTTCTATATATAGAGGGGATCCTCTTTCTTTTGTGGGGTTGAGAAAAATTTTGATTTTCCAGGAATAACGGGAGCTCCAAAGCTCTTATGTGGCCAAGCCAGCACCCCTCCCACTTAAAGATTTCCGTATGATCCAAAGGTGACTTAGAGCGTTCCAGTATTTCATTTGTGAACTTGATGGTTCCTGGGGGTAGATCGTCTGTACGATGAATCTTGCTTTGAGCAACAGTGGTTTTGACCACCCCAGCAAGGAGCTTTTCTTGAGCTTTTTTCTTTGCTCATTCTTTCTCATTGTAGCGTCTGCGAATATAAAAAGAAGAACATTTTATTTGTTGCTAGTTATAATCTTTATTTTCTTCGAAGTCAGTTTTTAATCTGTTCTTAGTTCGTGCTTCGTTTGAATCGAGAATATCAGATGAGAACTCTTGTGTGAATCTCTGATCTCGACGACAACTTGGATTCCAGTAGAGAGCGGACCTTCGGATCTCGCTAGTAGCTCTACTATGGCCTACGTTCTACCATCTTTGATCAATCTCGGGACTAACAATCTCAAAGCAAGATTCGAAGAAAGATATAGAACAATCGATCAAATCTTCTCGATAACAAGTTTTCACAAACTTGAGAAGATTAACGGGATTCACTTCGAATATTTGGATGAGGGAAGGAGTCCTTTGTTTATTCTTGAATGTGAATTGTTGGTACCTACCATTCTGAGGATGGAGGCAATAGCGTTTGAAGGACGCGCATTCCAGTTGGGAGAAAGATATTACACGATGACCAATGATAGCAGAGTGGGCGCATGTGCCTGTCAGCCCTCGGTATTTGGATAGACTTAGCCGATGATAGACTCTTGCCGCATGGCAGACTCTTGTCGCTTGGCAGATTCTTGGCGCATGACAGAGTTGGCCGCAGAGTGGAGGCTTATGCGCAAGAATGACGCATTGAGGCTTATGTATATGAAGGACACATTGAGGCCTATGTGCCTGATGTCTCAGCGCATGCTTGGCTCATGGTGACCTATGCGTGTAAAAGTCACTGTTCTAGACAATACTTGATGCATGGTTGTAATTGGAGCCTGACGGCAGAACTAATCCGAACCAATATAGCAAGGTATAGCTAAACTTGGTTCCATTGATTACTTAACTTAGTTGCTATAATTACGAAAGTTGAGTCATCAAGCGTGGTTGCTGACTGGTGGAAAGTTACTCGTGCATCTGGCCACGCATGCTCTGGGAAAGAGCAGTTCACCAAGGAAAAGCACTATCTTAAATGGAGGTCTCTCTGGCGAATAAATGTCAAGCAGAAGATTTAGTGATCGGGATTGTGATTCTGGACTTCCGGCTTGAGGAAGGGATTGCTCTTATTGAGTTATGACGCATCTGACTGAGACATGTCTTTTCAAGCAAATATGTCTAAATCAGGGATATCTTCAAGATATGGGGGTAAGGAGGTGGAGAGATGTCATGATTGTACTCAGACACAGGAAGTCAGGAAGCCGTCTAGACGAGTGACTAATAGTACATATCATATGGAGATGGTGCGCTCAGATATATGTGACTTCTATTCTCCACAAAAGGCCAAAATATAATTTATCACTTCTTTCTTCGACGATTCTCGGGAAACGTGTTCGCGTATCTTTTTTGAAGGATGAAACTTTCGAGGATATCAGGGACTTCAAGTTTGAAGCTGAGCATCGAACCGGTGTACAACTCAATAGACTTAGAAGTAATCAAGATGAAGAGCATCGTTCTTTGGATTCACATCGTTCAAGCTTATTAGAACATGTAATTGACTTTGGAACAAGCTTTGTTCTTTAGATTCACATCGTTCAACATAGAACATGGAATTGTTTATGGAACTACATCTTCGTACTCTCCTAATCCTTTGAAGGTGCAGATAGGAATGACGAGCAGTTGACAGTAATGATGATTTCTATACTATTGGACAATAGGTCTTCCAGTTTATCTGTGGGAGAAGGTTTCACTTATGGTCACATTCTAAGTAACATTCATCACTTCTGATGTAACTCTGGTTCAAAGTTAGATCCACGTGGATATCATTCGATTGTGGGAGGGTTTTGGCTTATGTGTAATTTTTGGAGGACCATATCAGCCAAAGTTGTTGGAACTTCTGTAGGAGGAGATATAGTCCAGGAAGGAGTTTTCTTTATCGAGACAGCATTTGAACTAGAACTTGAAGAGGAGTCAGTAAGAAGAGTCAGGAGGTCGAAGGACCATGATGATCATATCACCTATCATATGGAGGTCGTGCCACTTACCAATGATGAGACGATGAAGACCATGAACTCAGTCTGCTAGGAGGAGGCAGTCCATGAAGGGATTGACCCCATAACAACACTTGGATATTTAACAATCTGCCTGAAGGAGCTAAACCTATCAAATGCTTTTAGATCTTGAGTAGAAGAAAATGGAAGCTGTCAGAACAGTTGAGTTCAAGAATAGGCTAGCTGCCTAGGGGGTTCTTAGATATAGGGGATTGAGTACTTTGGCACCTCGATGAGGGTTTCATATATCAGGATGATGATTGTCGTAGCTACAATTCTTAAAGCTGATTGTTTATCAGATGAAGGGTAGACATCAAGTCTTAGAGGAAGACAATCATTAGAGATTCACGGACAACAGTCAGAATTATTGTCATTCAGGTTTGAATACAGTCTATAGGTTGGTGATATCTCTGTATGGCCTTAAGCAAATCATAGGATGTAGCAGCAGAAGTTTGACAAGTCATATAGTCAAAGTTCTCGCATGATTAGTGAGATAGGCAAGTGTGTGTACACGAAGTTCGCTGAAAATAAATGAGTCATCTTTTGTATCTAAGTGGACGACTTACTAATCCCAGCTGAGGATATAGAAGTGTCACTAGAACAAAGATGTCCCTTTGTCCAGACTCAGGACATGGGATTGTGGATGTCATCCTAAGGATATAAGATAATTCGGATGCCAGGTAGGATTGCTCAGTTACAAGCTCCCTGCATGAAAATATTGATGACACGCTTTGGATATCAAGGACGATACTCCTCAAGTGTTACATGAAGATGAAGCCAAATCCAAGGAAAAGCGTCAGACAGCTGGTGTAATCAAACATCATCAGGTGCATGATTCAAGATGCAAGTACCACCAGGCCTGATGTAGCTTTTGCTTTAGGGATGCTGAGCCAGTTCATGAGCTAAATATGTGGTATTGAACACTAAAAGTTGTGAAGAGAGTCATCAAAATTCTCAGATGGAATCAAAGGTATATCCAGATCTACAATAGTTATCCAGATATGAGGAAAGGCTTCGGTGATGCCAGTTGGTGCTCAGGAAAGGAGAGTAAAAAATCCACAGGAAGATGTGACTTCTCCAGGGGTGGTGCTGCTATATCATGGAAGTTGAAGAATTAGTCTTTACTCTCAGAGTTCTTTGCACTATCATCTCCAGCATATAAAGCAGTATGGTTCTGGAAGCTCTAAGATGATCTTCCTATGGTTGGTACACAGATTCGGGTGATATAGATGTACTTTGAAAACCAGGAAGCTGCAGCAGTGACATCTATTCATCTTTTCAAGGGCTTGAAGAGAACTATGTGGGTATGGCATAGGACAATGAATGAGTGCATCTAGCGTGGATCATTACAGTGGTTATATGATCGAAGCTAAGTGATTCTAGCAGATTCGTTCAAGACACTACATGAACACCTCAAGGATGGTATCATGGTAACGATTAATGTTCGGAGCTAGGTGATTCTAGCAGTTTCGTTCAAAATACTACATGAATGCATCTAGGGTGGTACCATTATAATGTTTATATGTTCGAGCCAGGTGATTCTGGCAGATCCGTTCATTATAGGCCTCAAGCGCCAGCTGATCGTAAGAAATATGAAGGAGCGTAATACTCCATGCTACCGTGGGGTGATACCACCACGAGGTACCTCGACAGGATAAAACCTCGGCTTTATTTCATGTCACAGCGGCAGTAGAACTGTATATAGTCAGAGTCAAGCACTATAAAGGATCATAGTACTCCATGTTACTTTGGGATGACACCACCATGAGGAACCTCGACAAGGTAAAGCCTCGGTTGCGGGACATGTCACAGCAGCAATAATACCACACATAGTCAAGGACACAGCAAATATGGACTTGGAGGACCTCTGATATTGCGTCTCTGTAATCCTACCATTTAGTTTTATGTTATTGGTTCAAAGAGAAGTCTACAAGGCATCTAGCTATTGGTTCAAGGGAGGACCATTGACCATGAGAATATCAGGTACAGTGGGTAGTCCTCAGGGACATTATGGGATACGTACCTGGAACCACTGTGGTCTACTATTTGTTCTTGATCAGAATATTTTATATAGAAGGATGGCTTTGATGCCCTAATGAGTTCTTGGGCAAAGGGAATGTCCGGCGTGCATTACAGGAAGCATGAGTTGTTTCAGCACTACAAGGGAGTTGTATCTCATGCTACAGTGGCGTGACACCACACGAGTAAGTGAACCTCGGCTTCAGGCCATTTTACAGCGGTGGTAGCATCGCACATAGGCAGGTAGCCTAATACTGAAATAATGTAGAGAGTGGTAGTACAGCACTACAAAGAGGCATGTGACCTCATTGTCACTACCCCATTTCCAGAGCAGGATATTTTTTTAATTTGGTTAATTGTGTATTTATCATAAATATTTGTATTAATATTTAATTA